>LNAC01000221.1:1085938-1120648 GCA_002007465.1 Ailurus styani
TCCAGCTGCCTCCGTCCGCCCGTCCAGCCACCCGGCCGCACGAGACCCCCCACCCGCGCTGCGGCCCCACCCCGGCCGCGTCCTCGGGCTCAGGGGCCCCGCGGGGGAGGCGGGGAGGGCGACCCGGACTGCGCGCGCCCCCGCAGGTACCGGTGGCCACGGAGCGGACGAGCAGGGCGTTGAGCTTGAGCGCGGGGCTGAAGGTCTGCTTGCCGTCCGCGGCGCCCGCGGCCGTCTTGCTGTGGCACTTGAGCAGCAGCTTCTCGTCCTGCTTCTGCAGCAGCACCAGCAGGTCCTCCAGCAGCAGCACATGCAGGTCTGCAAGGGCACGCCGTCAGCGGCAGTCCGCGCAGCCCCGCGGGCGCGCGCCCCACGCCCGGACACCTACCCAGGCTCTTATCCTTGCTGATCCTCCAGGTCAGGGGCCCCTCGTGCACCATCCTTCTGGCCGTGAGATCCAGGCTCTGGAGGGAGACCGCATGCGCCCACTCGCTCGTCCAGGCTCGTGGGGGGACCGCCCAGGTGCCCGACTCCCCACCGTCTCGGCTTGGACGCCCCCGTAGGGCCCGGGCACGACCAAGGCCGCTCCCCGACCTTACCCCGTCTCAGTCCCTCCCCAGCCCCTCGGGTTCCGGCGTCCAGTCCCGCCACTGGGGCTGTCTGGCTGGGTGTGCATGGGGTCCCGCCGGAGCACCCCGTCCCAACCGGCCCAGCTCTGCTCCCACCTTGAACTCTGCCACCAGGGGGTTGCTGGCCCTCTCCAGGGACGTGGTGTCCAGGCGCTTCTGGTAGGCCTCCAGTCGGTGCCGGTTCTCCGTCTGCTTCACCGCCTCGTTCACGTACTTGAGAATCTCCCGGCACTGGTCCCGTGCCCGGCAGAGCTTCTCATGCTCGGGGGTGCCCCCTGCCGACGGGGCGGGGGTGGCGGTCAGGGGCTGTTCCCCCAGAAGCCTGTCGGAGCCCGACGCGCCTGGCAAGTTGGCAGACATCGGCACAGGAGGCTGCCTTTGCCTAACTGAGGGCCTCAAATGTAAGGGTCTCGCCACGGAGGGGCCTCGGTTCCAAACCTCTGCTCTCCGAAGACACTGGCAGCTCTTGGGAGTTGCCGCCTGGACCACAGCCAGCTCTGGGGACGTGAGGGAAGGCTGGAGACCGACTGGGGGCAGTGACAGCCTCGGGGTGCCACTCCATACCCGGACTCCAATGCCCCAAGTCCAAGGGCAAGGAGGGGTGCAGCAGGGGGACAGATGGGACAGGAGCCGAATATGCCTCGGCCCCGGGGGCGTCCACGTGCCAACCCTGCGTGTGCCCAGACGCTTCCTCAGATCTGCACCGAGGCCCCACGCAGGCCGGAGCCCACCCTTCCCTCCTCCCGCGGCTGAACACCTTATCTCCCCCAGGGCACAGCTGTGATCACTTTCTTGGAGACAGACCCTAATGGGACCAGGAGGAAGACCCCGAAGACCAGGAAGGTCTCGCGAAGGTCCCAGAGCGGGGCAGTGCTAGGACGAGGTCTGCGTGGGGCCACGCCCGCCGGCGCCTACCATCCGTGTGCTTGAGCACGCTCTCCAGCAGCAGCGGGTACTTGGTGAGCCGCTGCATCTCTGAGATGAGGAGGTCTCTGAGCTGCAGCCGCCGGCACTGGGGGTGACTCTCGGCCTCCTGGACAGACGGGGCATGGACGGGGAGAGGTCAGTCGGGTCAGGAGCCGGCCAATGGATTCAGGGCCCGGACGGCTGTGAAAATCCCAAGTGGGTCCTGATTCCAGAGACCGGCTCTTAAATATGTAGGGAAGGTGGGTGGGGGCAGGGAGGGAACCCAGGGAAGGGGTGTGGCCAGACAGGCGCCCCTGAGCAGATGCTGTGCCCACTCTACAGATGAGGAAGTGGACATCGCCTCCGCGCCTACGGGTACTGGGAGGCGAACGGGGCCTCCTGAGCCCGGATCGGGTCCCTTTCGGGGAGCGACAGTCTGTCTTGAGAGCGGGCACAGGGCAGCGTTTCTGAGCAGGGGGCGCGGGGCGTGGGGCGTGGGTGGGTGCGGGGCCGCTCCCCGGGGTGGAGGAGAGGCCGCACGCCTGCCGCGGGGGCAGGAGGGCAGCCAGGAGCCCCGCGGTGACCCCGGCTCACCGTCCCGGCCGCGGACGCACCTGCATGAAGAGCTGGAAGCGGCTCTCCTTGCGCTGCTTGGTCTTGATGAGCCCCAGGGCGACGGACTGGTAGGAGCAGAACTGGGCCGCCACCTGCTGCAGCTCCTCCCGGGCCGGGCCGTCGAACTGCGGCATGAGGGACACCGTTGGGGCGTCACGTCCCTGCCCCACGCCCTCCTGTGCCACTGCCGCCGTGGGCAAGGGGCCCCGTGTCCTCCCTGCGTACCCGCGCCAGCATGAGGTCACCGATGTCCTTGACAATGGGGCCCTCCTCCCGGAGCTTCCGCATGGCCTCGCACCAGGAATCTGGGACGGAGAGAACCGACACGGAGGCCTGGGGTGGACCCGCGCGGCGGATCCTCCGCGACCGGAGCGGGGTGCTCGTGGCAGCCGTGCTGGGCGGCGCGGGGCGGGGGATGCTGGTTCCCAGGCCAGGGACAGCCGGCGAGGGGCGTCTGCTCAGGCGGGCCCTGGCGTGGGGGCGGACCGGGGACAGAGCGCGGAAGGCTAGCGGGAGCTGGCGTGTGTGCGGGGGCAGCAGGCGGGGAGGATGGGCCCCTCACTGTGGATCTCGATGAGCTCGGGCAGGTTCGGGAAGAGCCGGGCCAGCTCCTCTCGGGGCATCAGGTTCTCCTTCTTCATCCGCTGGTAGAAGATGAGGTCGAGGACCCGGAGCGTGCGCAGATGGGAGGCTTCCGTCACAAAGAACTCTGAGCGGGGTGTCGCAGGACGGGGGGAAGACGGGGCAGCAGAGGTCAGCAAGCACCCGAAGGGACGACCGTCACCCCAAACCACCTCACTGCTGAGGCGATTGAGTGCTGGCCTCCAACGGGCTACTTCCGCCGCCACCCCCCCCCCAGGCAGGCACCGTGACGCGGAGCCGGTCGTCCCCGGGGTGCTGCCCGGTGCGAGGCGCACACCCTCACCGTTGATGACCTCCTGCCGGTCAATCTCCCTCTGGCTCAGCCCCGCCACCGCGTCCTTGCCCACCGTGTGCTGCCAGTTCTGGGCGTCTGGCTCGGGCTCCAGGTCCGACAGCTGGCCCAGATCATCCTCCAGCAGGTGCGGGAGGAGGGCGTCCGCGCAGAAGCCCAGGCTGGGGGACTCGATGCTCCTGGGGGCAGAGGCGCAGCTCCGCGAGGAGGAAGGGAGCAGGTGGGGGCTTGTCCCTCCTGCCCGCCCCGTGCAGACGAGATGCGCTCGCCCAGCCAGCCGCTCAGGGGCGGGAGCGCGACCGGGGCGCCTTGCTCACCTGCGGCCCATCTTGGGGGTGAAGGGAGGAGTCGGGTTCTCTAGAGACCTGGGGACAGAAGTCGGCCCTCAGCACCCGCTGGCCCCCGGCCCCGAGCCCCCCGCCCGCAGCGGCCCGAGCCCCGCGCACCTGGTGGAGAGGCTGGAGGCGGAGGACGAGGCTGACTGGTGGAGGCGGGCGGCCTCCGCGGCCGCGTCCATGTCCACATCGCTGCGAGAGCGGGGCACGTTCTCCGCCTTCCGGGACCGCTTCATCTCTTCCCGGCCCTTCAGGCTCTCGGAGCGGCCCAGGCGGATCTCAGAGCGGGAGCTGGGGAGCAGGACAAGAGACCCCGGGGTCTGATGGCCTGGATGGCTTTTCTCCGCGGCCCTGCTTCAGGGGTCTTCCCCCCGCCCCCGCAGGGCCCGAACTTCCCAGTGACAACTGTCACCACTGCCCTACAATCTCCGTCCCCTGCTCAGCCTCTTGTCCTCCCTGTGACCTGTCGGGGACGTGACATCTGGGGCCAACAGACCAGACTAGTGCTGTGTACAGATGCCAAAGACCCCAGAGCCACCAGGACAGCTGTGGGCCCGAGGTCCTGCTCCAGGGCCGTATGCTGGCCAGTCCCCCTCGCCCTTGGCTCTGGAGCAGGTCGGCCCTCACCGCGGACTCTGCTGGAGGCAGCGCTGTCCTTTGCTGGGACTTCCTACCAGGGGACACAAGTAGTGCTACCCTCTCGCACACATGCCAGCTTACTCCCTGGCAGGCCTGGCACAAAGTCTACCCTCTGCTGGGCTCCTGCTCCAGCTGCGGCATGGGGCCTCCCGTTCCTGTCTTGTGGCACGCTTCCTGGCTTCCATTTCCCTGCTGGGGGCAGGCCGGCTGGGGGAGGGGGGCTGGCTCCTGATGGCAGGAAGCTGTCCCCTGGCATTCACGTTTGGCCACTGAGTGTCTCCAGGATGCGAGAGGCTGTGGCCAGTGCTGCTCTCCCGTGTCCTGCAGCGCACGAGCATGGTGGCAGCCGGCACCTCGGACCCCTGACCGCCCTGGGGGGCCCCCCGCACGGTCCTGCTGACATGTCCCTCATCTACACTGTGAGCGGCATCTGGGACCACGACGACCCACGGAGTGCAGGGAGCGCTCAGTCACACAGCAGGGTTGCCGCAGAGAAAGAACCAGGCAGCTCAGTCCCCACTTATCACGTCTCTCCCAACCGCCAAGGACCCAAATGGACTGGCCCCTGGGGTCCACCGCCGGCCGCTGCCCTCCGAACACTCTGGGGTTTGCGAGCGCGCCTCCGACCGAGCCGCCGACAGCACTGTCACCAGTGTCCCACCGCGGGCCGCCTGAACACCAGGACGAGCCGCCCGGCTGGTGCTGAGCGCCCTGCCCTCCTCCTGGGCCCACGGGCGAGTCACACTGCTCTCCGGGAGCGGGCGTACACCCACCTCTAGCCCCCGTCCCTAGAAAGCTGCCTTCTGGAAAGGGGGCGCCCCTCATGTGCTGAGCCCTGCCCCACTGTGCTGCGGGGGGGGCCGGCGAGCTGATGTGGGCCAGGCCGAGGGCGGCCGCTGACCGCGGACTTGGGAGCCCAATGAGGGCCTCAGGGCACAGTTAGTTCCCTGGCAGCTTCAAGAACACAAGTTTGCAAAAGGCCTCACCTTATCCCCCAAATGTTGCCATCACGTCTACAGGACTGTTCATCTGATACACACCCCACGTACTTTACAGGGTTAGCTCACTGGCTAACACCGGGACTCAGCTCAGGACCAACGTGACCTCCCCCCTTCCGTCTCCGTCGGTTCTCGCTGCAGCGCAGTCTTCCCGCACATGCAGCCCACGGACGAACTCTGGGTGTGAGCAGCAGGTGCACTCGGGACGCGGTGACGGTGTCGGAGGCAGGGTGGTTTGGCCCCCGGGCCGCTCCCTGGGGAGCGGGTGCGCGGCCGCTTGGGGCTGAGGCTCGGGTGCACACGCGTGTTTTCTGCACACGCGAGACCAGGGGGACTCCAGATTGAGGGTGACTGAGGGAATGTGCTCGGAGCTTTCCGACCATCGACGGTTTCCACTCAAGTGCTGGGTGGAGGACCTGAGACAGGACGTGGCTGCTGTCACACCGCAGTCGAGGGCCAGCCCAAGAGGACGCTTCCAGCCGGGGAAGGGTTCTCGTTAGAACTGGCCGAGGCGGAGGGCACTCCTGCAGACCTCTCTGGTTCTCGAGGGGGGATGAGCGGTGAGCTCGGAAGCTGCGGAACCCCATCTCCAGGGCTCTTCCTCACGGGCGCCCACGACCGTCTCCGTGTGACCTCGCTCTTTCCCGGGGCCGCCCTCTCCACCCTGCTCCACGGTCGTCTCTGGCCTCGTCGCCCGTGGCGCCCTGACGAGCAGCTCTGCTTTGGCCTCGAGCTTGCTCTCAGGACGGACGCTGCTGAGCAGCCCCGGGCGAATCCAGAGCACACGTTAAGGGCAAGCAGCCGCCGGGCTGGGAGGTCAGTGGCCCGGCTCCGTCTTCCGCGGGCCTGATCGCCGACACAGAGCGTGTCTTTTCCCAGTGATCCCCAGGCCGGGAGGCGGAGGGAGCGCTTGTGAGTCGTGCTGGGGGCACCTTGCGGTCGAGGGCGGTGGGCGAGGCAGCTGGGACCCACGCGGCTGCAGACCCTGCCGGGTCCCTCCCTGGGGGGTGGCCAGCGCCACCTGGCTCCTCTCACCTGTCGCTCTCCAGCAGGTCCTCGGGGAAGCTGCCAGTGGACAGCCGCTGCGTCCCGGGTTCGGGGGCGTCGTAGGGCTGGTTGTTCTCGAAGTGCTGAATGATGTTCCTCACGTTGCCTGGTTTGACTGGAAGCAGAAAGATAAGGGAGGCTGCTCTGCTTTCCATCCGGGGATGGCGTCCCAGGACCCTTGCTCCCGCCTGGCCCCGAAGACAGAGCGACGAGCAAGCAGGAGGACAGCAGTGCTGGGCTATGAACCGGGAGATGCGGTGCTTGTCCTCTGCACCCGTCCCCAGGGCTGGACCCCGGACTAGCCCTGTTCCCGGGCCATGCCCCACCCCCTGGACTAGACCTGTGCCCGGAGCCATTCCCACCCCCCCGGACTAGACCTGTGCCTGGAGCCGTTCCCACCCCCCCGGACTAGCCCTGTGCCCGGAGCCGTTCCCACCCCCCCCGGACTAGACCCGTCCCCGGGGCCGTTCCCCCAGTCTAGACCTGTTCCGGGGCCGTTCCCTCGGTCTAGACCCGTGCCCGGGGCCGTTCCCCCCGACTAGACCCGTCCCCCCGGTCTAGCTCTAGGTCCTCTCCCACTAATCTGCAGAGCGGCCCGGGTGGTCTCTCTCCGTCACGTGTTCTTAGTCAAAGAAACAGGACACGTTTAGAAAGTCAAAAGGCTCCCGTGACGTCCCAGAGAAGGGCTCTCCTCAAAGACCATGAGCTCAGCTCCAGGGACCTCAGAGCAGGAGCTGGACGAGGCCCTGATCCTACCCACACTAACCAGGGTCACCTATGAAAATGCACACGTCTACCCCAGTAGCTGACCTTGGGTTTCATAAGAAAGCGCTCAGCTCAGAGGAAGCAGAACCAAGTATCCTTTGGGCGGCAGCTGGGGCTCAGTTTCCCAGACCCGCTAAGCGGGGGCAGGGAGGGCGTGTTCAGATGAGATCTGTTACCGTCACCCCCGCTCTGGGGACCAGGGCCACATACACCTGTCCCAGGGTCGGCTGCGCAGTCACAGCCTGACTGTCCACTGCTGGGCGACGGCGTGGGGCCCGGGAACACCCTGGGACAGGCGGCCACCAGCTGAGTCCCCGCTCTCCTCCCACAGGCCACACATCCTCGGCAAGCAGCCGCACTCGTGATGAGGGACAGTGTAGTGTGGGAGCCAGCATAACTGAGTAAGTCAGGGGAATGGGGAAAAACAGGCAGGAAGGAGCAGTTTGTTAAAACGAGCCCATTTTCCACTGGTGTCCTCTGTTCTCCCCCCTGTTCTCTGGATGACAGTGAAACAGAAGTAAACTCTGTGTTACTAACAACCCTGCTGATCAGGGGTGACCCCAAATGGTCCAGCGCTCAGTGCTGGGGCGTCTACCTTGGGGGGGAGGTGTTGGCCTTCAGATGCGCATCCAGACTTTTCTGACGTCCCGGGAACTCAAGAACACCAAACCCAATCGCTAAACGCCCGTGGGAACCTCTGGCTGGAGGAGCTGGGGACGCCGGTGAGGCCCCGACGGGGCTGCTCGCTCCCGGGCAGGGCGGATGGAAGGGGGTGTGCGGAAGAACTAAGGGCCTGCGGCTTAATGCCATTCTTTTATTTTTCCACTGTTTTTATAGGTCCTTTCTCAAAATTTTAAAATTTTTCTTGTTTAAAGTCGCTTAAAAAGTCTAGGAATTTAAAGCTTTGAAATAATTTTGAAAGTCACTATCTTTAACTATTTTTAACTAGATAGATTTCTAACTAGATAAAGATAATCCCTATCTTTAACTAGAAAATGGTTTCTAGCGCCCGGGCAATTTCCTGATTGCTCCGACGGCTCTCTCTGCACAGACCCGCTGCAGAAGTAGATGATCCTGGTCACCTGTCAGTACTTGCACCCATGGCACCTGGGCTCACCCGCCTGGAGGCGCTCAGCCTCTCGGGCTGATGCGAGGAGGTGATTTTTCCGTGTGCAGAGCCTAAGCAACTCGGGGCTAACACGCACGGCGGGGGACTCTAAGCGCACAGGTACACGGTGCCGTCCACGTTCGGAGTCAGGGGCAGGGAGGGGCCACGCCGGAGGGTTGAAGCGGAGCCGGGACAGACAGTAAAAGCCCCAAAGAACCGTTAGAGACCTGCTTCTACTAAAGAAAGGCCGCACAACCCTCAAGAATGAGGATTTTTGTTATTTCAATGGAAACAAAAATCCTAGGAGATTGCGTGGGACGTGGCCTGCTGCGTGCACATGGAGCCCCAGGACTTGCAGAGCCCGTTCCCTGAGACGGACGGAGGCGAACAGCAGCGCCCGGGGAGGGCCGCGTCACAGGGCCGGACGGACGGAGGAGGGGCCGACAGGGAGAGGAGGGGACACAGACTTGAGAGATGGAAACTCAAAGCTAAAGCAAAGAAAAACCCACAGAAAATGGTCCTTTTACCTTCCACAGGGGACAAGGGAATATGAAATGCTAAAAGAAAACAAACAAAAACAAAGTAAACCATGAAAAGTCAAATCAATGTTTCAAGACTCAAAACAAAACTTACATCCAGCTGGAAAATGAAAAGGTAGTGGCAAAACTCAGGTCTGATCAAGAAGAATGCCCCCCCCCCCAGGCAGTAGCCACTTCAGAAAAGGCTGCCGGCCCACCCCAGGGCCCTTCCCGGATTCCCAAGACTAATGCTGGGGGCTGAAGACACTGACTGGGGGCCGGCGGCAAGTTCTGGAGCAAAGACAGAGCTGGGAAGACCGTGAGCGGCCCACCCGAGTTCTGGGTACGCGGCAGCATCGGTGGGGGGGGGGGTTGGGCTCTGGGCCCCAAACCTGCCCCCATCCGCCTAGCTCTGCTGCACCTTCAAGGGCCCCCATGTGCTCCCCGCACACCTCTGGAGCCCGGACGAAGCCCACTGGAGAAAGCGAATGGGGCAGTTACTGCCACCGGGGCGGGGTGGGGGTGCTCCTCCATGTGGCTGTTCTGTGGCTACACAGGCTCTGAGTTCCTAGACTCAGGCCCAGGGACCCGCACGCCTCCTGGTCCCTGTCCCCGGAAGGGCCTGCATGCACCGGCAAGGGGAGACTGAGCAGCAGGGACAAGAAGTGGTGTGTGGGCCCGTGGCTGCGCCCCCACCCAGGCCACTGCCGCCCCCAGACTCACTGCTCTGCGAAGAGCTTTTGGGCTTCCCGATGTACTTGAGGATAGGATTTCGCCTCTTGTCCTCCAAGGCGTCCTTGTCTTTTTTGGAATTGCCGCTCTGCTGAGACAGGAGACACCAGGTTTGGAGAAGGTCCTGATCCCCGGACGTGGCCGCTGGCCCCAAGCTGTGCCCCGAACCACTAACTGGGAAGCAGACTCCCGCCTGTTCCCGAGCCGGCCCGGGGGCTCTCGGCCCAGGTCTGAGCTCGTCTGTGGGTTCTCATGGACACCCATGCGAAGGCAGTGGCGATCAATGGCAGGGATGGGGTGGGGGGCTTTCCCAGGCTGCCCCCCGCAGAGAGCCGCACTTTCTAGACAGTTCTGTCACCTTCTTGGTCTTTGGGAAGAAGGGCAGCCACTTGTCCTTGTCAGGAGCTGCCTGCGTCTTTTCAGCTGCACCAGAAGGCCGTGCCTCTCGGAGACGGAGCCCCGCGTGGCTCATGTAGGTATTGAGGGCGAAGTCCATGGGGGCGCTGCGAGAGTGGGGGCAGGTGTGGGGAGTCAGAGAGCTCACGCTGTCCCTGTCACCCAGGCGGTGGTCCCCATGCAGCAGCGGCCTGGACCCCACGACCCCGCTTGACCGGGGGGACAGTCAGACCGTGAGCCCCGACGCTAGGGGCCCCCGTGACCACACACTCACTCACCTCCGGTCCTCCTCGTACTTGGACCTGGAACAAAAGAAAGGGCAGCTGACTCGCACTGCAGGGCACAACTGTGTCCACTGTGCAGACATGGAGGATGGGGGCCGTGGGGACGGAGGCCGGGCCTCGACTCTCGGTCTCGGCTGCGAGCCGGCGTGGGGCTTAGGGTGGGGGGGAGAGCGCTCCCTCCCCCGGGGGCCTCGGCATGGCAGCGGCGATGTCCTTCCAGCTAAGAGGGAGGGGATGTGGCAACAGCCTGGGCAGGCACTCTGGAGGAAGGGGCTCGTGCCGCGCCCGCTGAGCGAGGACAGAGGCTCGCACCGAGACCAGACCCAGGGGAGCCCGTTTCTTGGGCGACTGGTAACAGCGCCGGATGCTAGAGGGTCCGCTCCGGGCCAGGCACTGCTCGACACTCACGAACTCATCGACTTCTCGAGACGGCGCGGGAGCTAGCGCCAGATCCCCGCGAATGAGACGGAGGCTTCCCGTGTCGCCCCTCACAGGCGGGGCGCCCAGGCCTTTGGTGATGTTGCCGCAGAGGCGGGAGCCACGCTCTCCCCTGGAGCAGTCGGGCGGACTCCCACCATCAGACCGCTCTGGAAGTGCAGGCCCAGAAAGGTCCGAGGCTTGGCTGAAGGCTCCGCGGCCCTCCCGGGCCCTCTGACGTCAGCACAGACCTTCTCGACGCGCTGCCGGCTCGCTGCTCTCTGCTGCCCCCCCGATGCTGGGCGCGCGCCCCCCTCGTCCTGCCTCCCTCTGCCTGGGATGCTCCGCCCCAGGGGTCTGCGAGGCGAGCGCCCCTTCCTGCAGGTGCCCCGGGGCTGCTCTCTGGGTGGGGCTCGCCCTGACCCGCTACTTTAAACTGCCTCGTGCTGGCTCCGAACCCCTTCCTCAGGCCTGTCGTCTCCCCTCATCTTGAACACATTTCACAACTTGCTTATTCATCAAATGCTGCCTTCTCTTCCTGCTGCGACGTCAGCATCACGGGAACTAGAGTTCTGCTCATAAACACATCCCAGGAGCCCAGGAGACTCCGTAGACCTCGCTGCACGGAACGGCAGTGCGAACAGACGACGGACACCATCTTGTCCTGGCTCTGGTCAGTTTGCAGCTGACGCCAGGGTCACGCAGGACCGAAGCCTGACGTGTGCCCACAAAGTCACAGAGTGACGCCGGGGAGACGGGCCAGAGAGGCACAGCAGGTGTGCTGCTAGCTCCTTCCTCGGCTAGTCGGGCCCGTCTTCTGAGCCGTTCGTTCAACACAGCCCCCCTCCTGTCCTCTGGTCCCTCTGCTTCCAGAAGGCAGCAACCCCCCCACCTCCCGTCCTCCGGTCCCTCTGCTTCCAGAAAGCAGCACCCCGCCCCCCCCACCCGCAGCGTGGCCCCCCTGCCGGCGTCCACGGGACATCTAGGCAGGAGGAGGGCTCAGAAGGGAGCACACAGCTCCTGACCCCGTCCTCCCGCCGGGTGCCTCCGCCCTTGCCTGAGAAAGGCTGGAGGAGCCGGGCTCTCCCCGCCCTTGAGGGGAAGGAGGGCCGGGCAGACGTGGAGGGCAGACAGCGGGGACAGACCCACCAACGCCGCTGTGTGTTCTGCGCGCAGGGGTGGGCGTGGAGGGCGCACTCACAGAATGTCTGCCAGGGCGGCCAGCTGCTTCTCGGCCACGTGGCGTTCGCGGACAGGGTCGCCGTCCAGGTCCAGCAGGTCGTTCTCCCCGTACAGGCTGCCCAGCCCCAGGGTGCGCTTTGTCCTAAGCCAGAGAGACACACACGTACACAGATGCCCGGCAGGGGCCCAGCAGGGGCGAGGCGCGTGTGCACGCACGGGACACGCTCGGCACGTGGGACAGCGGGCGCGGAGGTCGAGGGAGCCGCGGGGCCGACACCTGTAATCCTGGATCTGCTCCTGGATCTCGGGCATGGCCGCCTCCTGCGCGTCACGGAGTGTGGCGCGGACGTCCTCGCTGGCGCGCAGACGCAGGTCTGGTGGGAACCCAGGGAGGACAGGAACAGGGTGTCGGGAGGAGGGGCCGCGCCTGGGGAGCCCCTGGTGGCCCGGGGGGAGCCTGGCTTTCCACCCTGTGAGCCAAGGGAGGCGGAGGCCTGGACCCAGCCGGTCATTCCTGAACCTAGGACTGGAGCCCTGCCGTCCGGGTCCCGAGGCGAGGACGTGACACCTGGGTGTTTCAGACCGCGTGGCGCGGAAGGACCTTAAAGCCCTGCCTGTCGTCAGACGTGCCCCAGGGGCTGCCCGGCCAGCGCACCAGCCCGAAGAGGCAAGCCCCTCACGTGACGCTGGACAGTCTGTCCTGTCCCTGCGGCAGCAGCACAGCTGAGGGCCAGTCCCCACACAGCTCCATTCGCCCTGGGCCACGGGACGCCTGCCTGGGACCCACTCCCCGGGCTGATGCTCTCCAGGCCACCTTCCCTCAGCTCTTCTACTCGCGACCTGAGCGCGAGAAGGGAACGCAGTGACCACCCAGCCGGCCGGGTCCTCACTGGGCCAGCTGCTCTCAGGATCAGCGAGGAGCTTATAGGACCAAAAACGCTGACCCTGAGATGAGATGGAGCAGGCCCTGGTTTCGGGACTTTTCAGAGTTCCCCCAGGGATTCCGACGATCGACCAGGCTTAGGGACCCCTCCAGCCCAACCTCCCCTTGGTACAGACGGCCCCGCAGGGGATGGGGGCAGAAATGAGCGCACGTCTGAGGGGTCACGTCTTCCCTGGGATGAGCTCCCCAGGCAGGGCCTGTCCCACGATGCTCATCCGCCAGCCACGCGAGGCACTCGGGATGAACCGCCCCACCGCCCCCTCCTAAGAAGAGGGGGGCCCAAGGACGGGCTACGCACCCTTGGGAGCCCCCCAGGGCCCAGGACGAGACTAAGCGGCACGGGAGCCGACTTACCAATTTCAGCCTGCAGCACCTCTGGGACCTTCACTCTCAGCGGCTAGAGGAGGGGAGAGTGGGGGTGGGCGGTGAGACCCCCAGCCCGGGCCATGGGAGACGTCACACCATGGCAAGAAGGCTCCCAACACCCCCTTGTCTCCTTCCCTGACACGCGCCGCCTGTCCTCCCCTCTCCCCTGCACACGAGGCTGCGGCATTTGAGAAATGGAATCTGAAGCCACAGCGCCAGCCGGCCACCTCCCGGGGCGGCCCCTGTGGGTTTGTGGGTTCCCCATGCTGCCGACTCAGCAGCAACGGGGAAACTTCACCAGGCCCTGTCCTCTGCTCCCTCCTGTGGCCGCGTGTCCCAGGCCGGCAGCTCCACCCTCCTCCAGACCCACGCGAAGGGACAGGCATGTGAGTCCTGAGAACAGTTCACTCCCTGATCTCAGGAATCCCGCGAACTCACACTGTGGAACTGGAAGCCTGAAGTCACGGGGCACTGGGGTCGCTGGTTAGACCGCTGGCCCATGGTGCCCTGGGTGCTCACACTGCGGGCCTCCTCCCTGTGAACCCTGCTTTGGGCAGTATCCCCAAGGGCGCTGAGTGTCAGAACCCCGGCTCCTCGTCGCGGCTCACTGATCGTGACCACTGGGGGGGGTCTCTGCTGCTCTGTCCCCCGATGGGCGGGCAGGCAGGGAGGGTGGGGGGAAAAAGCCTACCTTCTCCCCTAATGGGCCTTCTACCGTGCACACGCGGAATGAAGGGGCCAGGACAGGAGCTCAGGGTTGAGAGCAGGACGCGAACAGGACCCAGGAGCCCTCAGCCCCGAGTTCTCTTCAAGAACCTGTCTCCATCCGGCCTGAACATGTGGCTTCATTTTCCCTCTGCTCCTGAGTGGCCCCGAGAGTCCAGTGAAATTGTGATTCAGTCTGTGACCACCTTACCGCGTTTTTCTCTAGGAAAATATTCCAGATGTCTTTTCCTAAGCTTCGGGAATCCTTGGGGTTTGTCTGCTGATAAACTTCTGTGCACAGGTAAAAAAGCTAGGAGGAGAGAGATAAGGGGTTGGAGTGGCGGTTCCCCATGGCCCTGCTCTGCCGAGAGGGATTCCGGCCTCAGGGGTCAATAGGTGGTGCCCGGAGACATCTGTGACCCTCCCCAGGAGGAGCCCTGGCATGCCTGCCAGGCGCGACCTCGTGACCCCGCTGAGAATAGACGACGCACCCGACAGGCCCGACAAGCAATCCTACAGCTCAACGTGGCCACGCAGAGGCTGAGAAGCCCTGGCTTCGTGTCCGAACCCGCCAACAAATCAGCGCCAGCCTCGGCCCGGCAGCTTCCAGCAGAGGACTCTGTGTCCCACCCCCGCACCTGAGGTTGGACCTCGTACTTGTTCGTCTCTCGTTTTCTGAGGGTTCGTGTTCTACTTCTCTGTCACGGGCCCAGTGTCAGGTGCTCAGCGTGCACCCGCCGGGCGTGCTGTTGACCCTGGCTCCCCACGGTGCCCGGGGGTGGTCAGCCCCCAGGAAAACAGTGGCCGGGTCTTGTGAGGGACACAACGTCCTCCTCTCCTGTCTCTCTCTTCCTCTGAGCATGGAGCAGCATGAGAAAGCCGCTGAGGCTGCCGGCCCTGAGCCCCATCCCTGTGCACCCCGTCCCCACGCACGCCGTCACCTTGGCCCCCTCGCCCACAGGGATGTCGCGGATCTGCCATCCCCGATGTCACCTGGGAGAGATCGTGTCCTCCGAGCGGACTGAGAATGGGGGCAGGGGTCCCGGCCTCGCTCCCCCCACCCTTCCCCTGGCTACAGGAATCCCTCCTGACTTGCACCTTCTTGGCTCCGTGTCCGTCCCTGACTGCCTGCTGCGGCCCGCGCAGCCAATCTCTCTTAGGAGCAGAGGCGGAAGCGAGGGTCCCCGCAGGCCTCGGTCAAGACGGTCCTGACTCACCAGCGGACTGGGGTCGGCCTGAGAGAAGATGTAGCGCAGGAAAACGCCCAGGTGAGCCGGCCGAGCCTTCAGCTTCTCCAGGTCCTGGAAGATGCTGTCACTCTGCAGGGCAGGGGACAGGGTGGCTGGGGTGCACGGCTGCGGGGCACAGCAGCTCGGCGCCCACCCCGCGCCCACTCACGGCCACGGTGGCTCTCCCTGCCTCCAGCAGCGGCAGCTGGTAGGACCGTGATGAAAGGAGACCAGGAAGCCATTACCTCGTTGTTGAAATAACCCGGGTCATAATCTTCCTCTGGCCCAATAATTAAAGGCTTTGGGCTCTGGTCTGCACCCTGGGGAGAGAGGACGGTGACAGGGAGCAGAAGTTAGGGGACAGGCGTCCAAGCCCCCGACAGATGTGCGGGGGACAGTGTGGCACTGGCGAGGAGTGCCACACGGGTCTGGCAAACGCGGGCATTTCCCTGCTTCCCCCAAATCTCCGGGGACAGGACGACGATTTCCACTTGCAGAAGTGAGAGCTCCCGGCTGGGGCCACCGGGGCACGTGTGCGGGCATGGGAAGCGACAGAAGGGGCGCTCTTCATGTTTGCGAGAGTCCCAGGGAGCAGCGCCAGCTCTGGCGACCGTGCGCCGGGGCTCCGCTGTCCCCTCGGCAGCCACGCCCGTGCCCACCACAGCACGCACCCGCGCCTGCAGCCACCAGCCGCTCGGTCTCGGTCGCACGACAGCTCGCCCCCTCCCGGAGCGGAAGGGCACGGGGCTGACCTCTGTCCCGCGCGGCCTGCCCGGGGCTCTCGGGCGCAGCTCCACGACCGGTCTCAGATCCAGGCTTCCCAGCGTGGCTTGCTTGCCCGTGCCAATTTCACTAAAACCCAAGCCTAACTGGTGTGCCGACATCCCGTGCGACGAGACAGTTCACCCTGCACAGGCCTCTAGACGTTTCTCCGGACGAGCTTTCTCAAGAAGTTTCTGCGAGCTTGCAGAGCTCTCCTCTCAGCCACATTTTCCACTCAGCGCAATCTACCTCGTTTCCCGGGGTTCCCCAGGAGGGACCCTGCTCCGGATGCCACCCACTCTCGCACCCACTCTCTTCCTGGCCTCAGATGCCTCCTGCCCCCTCGCTCCAGCCGCCTCCCCTGACGGCGCCTCCTGGGTGCCCCTTGCTCAGCCTGTTCTCAGCACGAGCGTCACAGAACCTGAGACCCAGAGGTTATGTCAGTGATCAGAGCCTGGCACCGCTGACAAGGGAAAAAGCGAGGCCCGCAGAGGCAGGCTGCGTCCTGCTGCCCGCCCCGCCCCATCCCGTGGCACGGCGGGGTCTGGGATCCCCAGGGGACGCTGGATGGCCACCTGTGGCTCTACCTGGCTCTTGGGTGACACCTGAAACACCAGGTTTTTGACTGTTGTGAAGGGAAAGACTTTTTAAAAGTCTTTATGAATATGGAGTTTTTCTGATTACGAAAGCAGAAGATGATCATTATTAAAAACAGAACAAAACAAAACAAACCCAGACGTTGTCCAGTTATGCAACAGGGGGTAAGAGTTCCCAACGGTTCCACCTGCCGCTGCTGAGCGCGGACGGCCCCCAGCCCCGCCCTCGTCAGCACGGAGCACATTTGGGAACCGGGGCTGCGCAGCAGCCGCTGCTGGGGCTCAGAGGAAGCAACTGCTGAGCTTTCAGAGGAAGGGAGGAAGGACTCCGCGGCCCAGGCCTCCACGCCGGCTCCCGTCCGCCGCCCGAGGGAGCCCCCGCTCCAGGGCAGTGGGAGCCCCCGTTCCAGGGCATTGTGAGCCCGCGCAAGGCCTGCAGCGGCCCGGGGAGGGCAGGGGCCCGGGGAGCGCTGCAAAACACTGCGGTACGAAGCCGGGAGCTCTCGCCGCGCCGCTCACACGCAGGGGCCCAGCGTCTGCCTCCAGGACCTCAGGCAACCCCCTCGACAGCCTGGAGTCTCCGCGCAGAGCCCAAGGCGCTCCTCCCGCCGCCCCCCTGCACCCAGCCTAGCCCTGCTGTGGCCACACCGGGTTTCAGGGCCCTGGGGCTGCAGGGAAGCACCCCGGGGGGCAGGTGCGACTCGGGCTGGACCCAGGGTAGCTGAAGGCTTATTTGGTTTCTATGTCAGCGTGCCAGACAGTAAGATTTTGTGTAGGACAAAGGATTTTGCTAAAGAAAGAGAAATCTGAACAGGAGTATCCAGGAGACACTGAACAAAGCCACGTGCTGCTCCACACAGACGCTGCCTGCTCCTCCCTCTCCTGTCCCTTCCCTGCGGACGTGCTCACGCGTCCTCACACACAGCCTGTTCACATGCCCGTTCGCACCACGTTCTTCCCTCCCTCTCGTTCTCTAGACAAAGTCTCCCCTCCAGGAGGTCGGGCCGGAGTTCTCCTGGCCGGGCCCGGGGAAGCTGGCTCGGCAGGCGGGGAGGGACTGACCCCCCAAGGGGCTCTGAACCCCTCACCTGGTCGCTGGCGCCGGGCACTGGCGTGTCCGAGCCCTGCCGCCGGTGGTGCTGGGCCAGCCGGGCCATGATTACAGGCGAGGTTCGGGGGCTGTCCAGCCCAGGGTCCGACAGTGCCGAGTTCCGATTCATCAGCGCCTGGGGGAACAGAGAGCCCGTCCAGAAGGGCCCGCAGCTGGTCTGGTGATGCCCACGCCTGGCGGCAGGTGCAGCCCTCAGTTACAGGGCGCCCTGCTGGGTGCTCACGACGGTCCCGGAGGCAGATCCCACTCCTCCTCCTGCTCAGCCAGCACCGGGAGCGCATCTAAGACGGTGTGGGCACAGCTGGCAGGACCCGTGTGTGGGGCCGTGACCGAGACTTTGTGCCTCACGGCCGCAGGCTCACTGCTGTTTATACACCTCTTCCTGCCCGACTCCTTACAGGACAGACCCGTGAGAAAGCAGACGCGGGGTCTGACAGGCCTGCATGCGGGGCGCGTGTGAACGCCCTGTGCACTCAGAGCAGAGTGGCTAAAACCCCAGGAGCCGGAAGCGAGGCCGAGGGGCAGACGCGGCAGGTCGGAGCCCACAGCACCACAGGCCACAGCAGGACCTTCGGCCCCTGAGGAGGGGCGCCGACCGTGGTTTGAGACGGGGCCGGCCCCTGCGGGCACTCACCTCACTGAGGGACGGGAAGCGCTCTGTCCCAGGGTCCAGGCCGCTGTCCCCCTCCTGGGAATCCAGAGACAGTTGGCCTGGGCGGGGGAGAGTTTACATGGGGGGTGGGGCTGTGGCCTGGGGGACTGCGTGGGGTCAGGAAGGCGAAGCTGCCACCTTCCCTCCTGTCCCGGTTTCCCTCAGGTCAGATGCTTCCTACCCGGCTCTCGCCTCCCTGTGGGCCCGTGCCTAGTCCTACCACCTTCCCTCCTGTCCCGGTTTCCCTCAGGTCAGATGCTTCCTACCCGGCTCTCGCCTCCCTGTGGGCCCGTGCCTAGTCCTACCACCTTCCCTCCTGTCCCGGTTTCCCTCAGGTCAGATGCTTCCTACCCGGCTCTCGCCTCCCTGTGGGCCCGTGCCTAGTCCTACCACCTTCCCTCCTGTCCCGGTTTCCCTCAGGTCAGATGCTTCCTACCCGGCTCTCGCCTCCCTGTGGGCCCGTGCCTAGTCCTACCACCTTCCCTCCTGTCCCGGTTTCCCTCAGGTCAGATGCTTCCTACCCGGCTCTCGCCTCCCTGTGGGCCCGTGCCTAGTCCTACCACCTTCCCTCCTGTCCCGGTTTCCCTCAGGTCAGATGCTTCCTACCCGGCTCTCGCCTCCCTGTGGGCCCGTGCCTAGTCCTACCACCTTCCCTCCTGTCCCGGTTTCCCTCAGGTCAGATGCTTCCTACCCGGCTCTCGCCTCCCTGTGGGCCCGTGCCTAGTCCTACCACCTTCCCTCCTGTCCCGGTTTCCCTCAGGTCAGATGCTTCCTACCCGGCTCTCGCCTCCCTGTGGGCCCGTGCCTAGTCCTATCACCTCCTGGAGCGAGAGTCCACGGCTCGGTCACCACGGGACTCAGCCCCGACCCCCACACCCCTCTTCTGGCTCGACTCCCTTCCTATCCCAAGAGCGGCTCCTGGGCTCCCGAGCGCCAGGGGCTGGGAGGCAAGCCGCGGCCTGGACCCCCATCGCCCCAGGAGCGCCCCGGCATTCACCCTCGGGGGGAAGCTCACGCCCCCGCCGCCCCGTCCCCGTGTGCGGACGCTGCCCTCGCTCCCTGTCCTCGTGCCTGGAGCGCGGGGACCACGGCCAGTCCGTCCTGAGTCGGCCTCCCGGGGAGGGACGCAGCGAGGAGACCTGGGCTGGAGACCCAGGCTGAGGGGCCTCACCTTCTGATGCTCTCTGGCTGGTGTCACTGTATAGCGGGGGCACGTCCTGAAAAACAAAGGTCAGAGGGTGGGCAGGATCTGCGAACCCCTCCCAGACTCGGTCCTTCCTGCGGCCCGGCCCTCCCTCGGTCTCAGCGTCTGCGGCACCAGGGGCCCTTCCTGCTCCGTCGCCCTCACAACGCCCAGGCCGCGGAGCTGCTGCTTCTCTGGGGGTCTGAGGAGGGCGCTGAGCCCTAACGTGCAGACGCAGCTCTGCCCTCACGCGAAGCCTCCCAACTAAACTCACGGACGCATCGGCCGGGACCCCTCCACCCCGCTGCCTCGGGCGGGCCAGACCCAGGAGGAGCTTCCCATGGAGCGCGAAGAGCTCTGGGGGGCTGAGGGGAGAGGAGGAGGGCCGGCCTCTGAAGAGCTGAACCGTGGTGACCGTGCGCCACGCTCGCAAAGCATGCTCTTCGGGGGCCCACTTGGGCTCTCGGCAACGCGGAGGCCCGTTGACCAGGGAGCAAACAGGAGCCCAGACCGTGCGTGACTGGCCGCAGCCGCACAGCAGGGGGACCTACGCCGGGGTTGGCGCCCGGCCCCGCAGCCCCAGTTGGGTGTCGGCCTCTCCCCTGCGGGGCACGCGAGCACAGCAGCAGGCAGACGTGCGCGGCCTGCGAGGCAGGCATGCTTCGACTCCGACCATAAGCCCCTGCAGAACCTGTGGGCTCCCCGGCTCACAGACGAGGACATGGGCCCCCGGGGCCAAGCAGCGGTCCCGAGAGCTGGTGCGCTCAGAACCTGAGCGCCCATCGGCCACGCGACATGGACGTGCCCCTCAGGAAACAGAGCAGTTTAAATTCGATGAGCCTGTGGTTCCCAAACACTCTAACCTGGATGTTCTAAAAATGACAGGTGATACTCAAGGAACCTCTGCTGGCTTTAGTAAATACTGCTCTTGGAGACCTTCCAGAGAGTTCCTTATCTGCCCAAAGGACGCAGGCCCAACAGAGACGGAGTAGGACACTAGGAACGGAGTCCCTGAATGGAGCAGGTGCGGGCATCCCCCCCACCCCCCCGGGACTTCCCCACAGACGTGGCAGTGCGATGTGACTGGCGTGGGGGGCCCGTGGTCTGGGAGGAGACCCACCGTCTGTGGCACAGGTGGCTCGAGGAGCCGCCACAGGCCCGCAGAGTGAAACTGGCGTGGGAACGGCCACGCTCCCACAGGGAGTGGACAACGAGGAAACTAGCGGTCCGACTGAGCTCACAGGGGCTTCCTTGCATGAGGGCGAGACAGGGTCCCCCTGGCGCCCGTGCAGCGCCCCGCCCTGTGCCGCCAAACGAGGAATCGCTGTCCTTCGTTTCTGTGAGACACTAGACGTGGACTGGTCGGCCTGGGGTCCAGCAGGACTCATGAGGCCTCTGCCCCGGCTGCTCCCCCAGCTCTGCCTGCGGCCCCCTGCGCGGCACTCACCACGGAGCCACCCGTCTCCTGCTGGATCTTCAGCTGTAACTGAGTGACGCGTCTCCGGGCCCCTTCGATCTGCTCTTCCAGCGGGCTGGCGGGGTTCCGGCTGTACACCTCACAGATACGCTGGCGACGGCGAGGACAGGGAGGGAAAGGCACGGGTGGTCAGTGGAGGGTGCACGACTCACCTGGGGCGAGAACAGGCAGTGACCGCACAAGCAAGAGGGGACACGGGCAGGCTCTGCCTTCAGGAGATGGGTGTGAGCTCACTGTCGCTCAGGAGGAGAGAAAGGAACAGCGATGGTGAGAAACGTCATGGAAGTCTACGGCCATACCACCCTGAACGCGCCCGACCTCGTCTGATCTCGGAAGCTAAGCAGGGTCGGGCCTGGTTAGTACTTGGATGGGAGAAACGTCACGGAAGGCCAGCTGGAGCAAGAAGGCAGGACAAAGGCCTGCCAGTCTGCACCACCCTCAAGGCTGGGTGCACGCCTCACACTGACGAGGTCTTCCTCGGCCCCGGCTCGAGAGTCGGAGGCCCGGGATCTGTGCAGAGCAGCCCACCCGGAGAGCTCCGGCGCAGCTGTGAGTCCCAGGAGCCCCGTCGGGCCTCGGGTGCAGCCGGGAGCTGCTCGGACGCTCACCCGTGCACACCTGGCATGTACCTAGAGCGTGGAGCCTGGGCTTTGCAGGCAGGGAGGCCTCCCTCTGAATTTTGTGCCCCGTGCTCACTAACTGTGTCAACCTGGTGAGCTTTCCTGCATCCTCCCGGATAACAGGGGGATGACGGCCCCTGCCCGCCGGACGGCAGTGAGGCCTGGACGAGACTCGGCCCGTGACGCCTTTGCAGGAGGCTGCTTCTAGCGCACCACAGAGGAAGTGCTCAGCAAAGCTGGCTTGCACGCAAATACATAAAGCCGTGAGCTCATCTGGGCCTCCCTGTGACCCGACAGGCGCCGTCCTCCAGCTGGGCTTCCCGGCTGCACGGCCGACATCTGCGGCCTCCCCTCCCCGGCCCCACAGGGCAGCTCTGCCTCCAGCCGCCGGGGCTCTTCGGAGAGAGTTTGTGCCCTCAGTCTCCCCATCCCATGGTTCCTTCCCGTCAGCCCGCACGGACGCCCCTTTCTGGTCTTAAAACAAAAACCGGCTGCCACCACGAAGCCCTTCCATCAATTCTGATTATCCTTCAAGTCGCTGCCTCGGCCCTTTCTCCCTCCTTCCATGGACACGTCCCCAGGCAGGGCTCGCCCTCGGGGCCCAGGGCCTGAGGCCTGCACACGGTGTCCCTCCTCGGAAAGCCGTCCCGGTGCCCACCCCCCAGCCCGGTCGCTGCACCCTGGAACTCGCGGGGGCCTGCGCCGGCTGCGTGGGGACACACACACAGACGTGGTCCGAGCCTGGACGTTACTTGGCCGCACGGGGAGAAGGACAGTGTCACAGCAAGTACAACAACTCTGCGACAGGCGTGCCGTGTGCCGGACGTAAAAGCCCAATTCCAACATCTCCCTGCAAGCGCTCTCCTCCTCGCCGCACTGGCGCCTCGGGACCTCGCCTAGTCCCCAGTTCCCACGACCACCTGCACGCCGAGGGCACCTGAACCTCTGTCTCAACCCTGCCCTCTCCCTGGAGGCTCAGCCCTCTCCTGTCCCCGTGGCTGGTGGATGGTCATTTTCTCAATGTCCCCCGAGCACCCAGAGCTGACCTTCCTGTCTCTTCTCAGGCCCCACCCCGCCACCCCCTCCACCGCCAGCATCACCGCCATCCCGGCACCCACTCGGGGGATCTCGCGCTCTTTCTGCCCCGCTACCTGCCCTCTGTAGGCCGTCTGTTCACCCGTTTGACCTCCGCGATGTCCCCCGCGGCCCACGCCTCCCTGTGCCGACTCCTACCGCTCCGTCTTGTTCCGCAGCAGCCGCGGGACGTCTCTGGAAACACTGGTTTGGGGATGTGATCACTCCCCTGCTCAAAACCCTCTGATCCATCCTACTGTCTTCACAATAAACCCCCAGCTCCGCATGGGGTTCAAGGCCCAATGCACCTTCCAGAGTGAAATGGGCTGAACCCAAACTCAAGCGCCGCCTCAGGAAGCCCTCCCTGATTACTGCAGATTACTCCTCCTCTCGGGCTTCCTTGCACTTGCTGTCTTAGAAGTCGATACAGGATTCACGTAAGATAATCCTCAGCACTTTAAAGAGTACAACCGAGTGGCCTGCACACGTTTGCGGGGTCTACAATGACGGCCCCCCACCATGTAGTTCCGGAACACGGCAGGATGGCGCCACCTTCTCCCCCCTGCACCTCCGCAGCCACTGATTTACTCTGTGTCCTTGTGGACGTTCGTATTCTGGACTTCCCTTTAAATGGACTCACACAACAATGGTCTTTGGTGCCCGTCTCCTCCCGTAGCCTCACGTGTTCACGGTGCTTCAACCCGGGGCAGGGGGTGGGGGGTGAGTCCATCCGCAGTCCAGACAGACCACCTTGGCTGCTGCTGGACTTCGCGTGGTTCGCTCTCGGGGGCTCGCTGTGACGAATGCCGTCGTGAACGTCCGCGTGCAGGGGTGCGTCCGGCTGTGTTTCCAGTTCTCCGGGGTCAGACCCGGGAGTGGGGCTCATGGTCCGTCTCTGAGCATCTGCGCTGACCGTTCTCCTGAGCCAGTGGCCATGTGACTTCACGTCCTCACTGGCACTGGTGGGAACCCATTAGGAAAACGGGCACACGGACAGGACTTAAACCAGCCTTCCCCCAATCTCTCCCTCTCCCCCACACCTGCTACTCTCTGTTGCTTTGGCTCCAAGCACCCTGGTGGGTGTGGAACGCGGCTGTGACCAGCACCGCCCTGCGGACCCGTCGCCGCGAGCTTTCCGGCCGTCCGTACGGGTCTTTACTGTCTGTTCAAACCCTCTGCCAGCTTTTAAACTGGCTCACGTGTCTTCTTACTGTTACGTTCACGGAGTCCCTGTGTGTTCTGGTGCCAGACCCGGATCGGACAGGTGAGCTGTATTTTCTCGTGTCCTGTGGGCTTTTACTTTCTTGATGGTATCCTTTGATGCACAAAAGTTTTTAATCCGGATGAAGTCCGATTTATGTATTTTTTGGTTGTTTCTACTTTTGGTGTCATATGTAGGCAAACACTGCCTAATCCAAGGTCATGAAGATTTACAACTGTGTTTTCTTCTGAGGGTTTTGTAGTTTTAAAAAACAGTTTCACTTCTTACGTTTGTCTTTGGTGGATCTGGGATAACGTTCTGTTCACTGTGTGAGGTGTGGATCCACATTCGTTCTTTGCAGGTGGATGACCAGTTGGTCCAGCAGCACTGGTGGAAGACTGTTTTCTCCGCCAAGTGGTCTGGACACCTCTGTCAAAATTCAGCTGAACCTCGACATGTGGTTTAACTTCTGGGCTCTGCGGTCTGTCCTACGGACCAGCAGGTCTGCCCCGACTGTTCCACGCTGTTCTCTAAGGTCGGCACGTCCTACACTGCAGTAAGCCGGCATCTCCATCCACCCACAGATTCCCCACCGGCTCACAAACCCCAGAAGGAAAGCTCCACCTCTCACCTTCCCAGGTAACCCTTCCGGCTTCTGCCCCGGCATCGCCCTGCCCCCCGCCCCACACACGAGCAACCAGCGCGCAGCAGCCACTCAGTCCTGCCAAACACAGGAGCATGGCTCCCCACGTCCGTGCCCTTGGCCTGTGCTGTCCATTTCCCGGCGGGCCCTCCCCACCTGTCCCGCCCGCAGAAGGCCCACCTGCCAAGGCCCCACTGAAACACCGCCTCCCCTGCAGTCCTCCTGCATCCCGGGGTTCAGGGGCCGCAGTGTCCCCCCATTGACTCTCCTACCGCGCCCGGTTTTCTCTGCTACAGCAGAGCCATGCGGAGGGCAAGGACGGTCTCATCTTTCCACATCTGTGTACCACCCGACTAAAACACTGCTTTAGACGCAGCTTCCGGAAACGTGCCGAATGGAAATGAAGGGGCCAGGCCAGGGCCTGGCCGCTCCACTGCACTCCCCACCCCGCCAACGGGGTCCCACTGCTGGCAGCCTGGACGGCCTCCCCTGCCCACCCCGCCTTCCCCCCCGGAGACCCCGAGACCTCCCTGGGCTCTGCTGTTCCCTCGCTGTGCTCTCCCCACCCTGTCTCCTGCTGGCACGGGGCTGTGTGTCCACTATCTGAACCTGTTATGCAGGAGCTCTGGTCTCTGTTCACTGTTTCAGCTGAGTTTTGCTTTACCAAACCCCATCGTCATGGCAACTGTTCAGTGGGCCTCCAGTTTCGGGTGCTGGGGTGTGGCGGTCACGGGCTGTTTCCCGAGACCTAGGCCGCGGCCAGCTGCCCTCGCTGGGACCTCACCTGTAACTCCTTTTCCTCCTGCCTCAGCATATTGCGAAGGATCTGGGTGGCATGCTTCTGGAATTCAGGATCCTGGAAATGGAACAGACCAGTCAGTGGTGGGGGAGGGAGCAGCCCGGTAGGTTCTCTCCCACTGGCTGGTTCTCAGGCGGGGAAAGCCGTGGGGGTCACCTGTACATCTGAGTGACACTCAGCCCCTCACCCGACTCCAGGGACCTCCTGAATTCCCAGAAGCCCTGTGGGCAACCACTCCCGGTACCGAATGGCTCTGAGGCTCCCTGCCCCGGCTCGGTTGGTGTTCCATCCAACTGCAGACCCGGCCCCCATCCTCCCCGCGCCTCGTCCTTCCTCTGCTGTGTCCTGGGTCCAACCGCAGACCCGGCCCCCGTCCTCCCCGCGCCTCGTCCTTCCTCTGCTGTGTCCTGGGTCCAACTGCAGACCCGGCCCCCGTCCTCCCCACGCCTCGTCCTTCCTCTGCTGTGTCCTGGGTCCGCCTGCTGCTGCCTGAGCTTCTCTCCCCTTCCCTCCCTCAGGCAGGCTTTCCCCTACTGCTCCGTGTATCCCAACTCTTCGGACAGTTGCTGGGCAATCTTTAATGGTTACCTCTGTCTGTGCCTGGAGAGATGCGCTCTCCCTGCTGGTGGACAACACCCCTTAGGGTCCCCCCACTTAGGAAGCACGTTGCCCGCTGTCCGGGAAGACTGGCTGCATTCACATGGAAGGTGGACACTAAGGGCTGAGTGGCCCCTTCCACACGGCCAGCCCTCCCCTTGCTCTGCCAACGCTCTTCACGGATCTCTGGCTGGTATCTCCTTACCAGCACACCTCACTACACCTGCTTTCCTCCCCATGGGGTGACGAGCGGGGATTGCTACCTGCAGCGGTTTGGGGCCCGTGATGCGCTGTGGAGGGGGCAGAGGTGGCGGTGGAGGTGGTGGTGGGACCACAGGGGCGACTCGGGGGGTTCCGGCTGGGGCGGGGTCCTGCTGCAGCCCGGAGACACCGACGGACGAGGGGGAAGAGCCCAGGAGGGTGAGTGCGACGTAGGCGCCAGCTGGAGACAGACAGACAAGGAGAGGCTGGCTCAGGACGCGTGGTCCTGGAGGGCGGACACTCAGGCCACAAAGCGGGCAGCGTCTTCTCCCTTCTCCTTCCATGAAGCTTAAAATTCTGCAGATAAATCTCTGCACTTCAGGGCCCTGACATCCCCTAACTCCAGCCCACTGGCCCTGCGTCCACGCCGGTACCCCTTCCTTCCCCTTCTTCATGCAGGATGCTCAAAATTCCACCCCCGTGTGTGGCTGCCCGGCCCTCGGGCCCCTCGCTGCACTCAGCTGCATCAAGCCCCGGGCGCAGAGGACTTGGGCACTAGCCTCCTGCCCTCCTTGGACCCCCTGCCCGTGAACTCTTTCCCCCACGTCTCTTGCTTCTGTTGGATTACCTGGGCAGCCCCGAGGGCTGGGTCTTCCCGGCTGCACACAGAATATATGTGCTTTGTCCCCCCAACTAGGCCACTGCCGAGGAAGGCTGTCCGTGGAGGGGACAGGGGCGTGAATGGCCCCGGAGGAAGCTGCTGGCAGCAGGATATGGTCTCCACGGGCCGTGACCGCAGGGGACGGGGCAGGCCCAGAGGATCAGGACTAAACACGTGACCCTGGCTGCCTCTCTCACCCACGAAGGAGGCCCCGGGTCGAAGGGCCTGCTGCCCCCAGCCCACCTGCCCCCCACTTTCTGTGCTCTGCTCTCTCCGACTCACATTTGATAAGCTTCACCACCTCCAAGTGTGAGCTGTTGGTCACCATGGTGCCGTTCACCTGTGGGGGACAAACGACAAGTGACCGGGACGGACGCAGGGCTCCTTCCGAAGCTCAAACGCCTTCACTCCTGCACAAAGCCACTCGCCAGTGCTCCCCAGACCCTGCTGGTCATGGAGAGTGTGCTCCCGTTCACGTCTGCTATGCGTCCGGTCTTCCCGGCTGGCCCGCGCCCCCACCCCCGGCCTTCCTCCTCACTGGAGGGCCAGGGCGTCGCCCCGCCCCGCCTGGGATTCCCTTAGTGCCTCCAGGACTGTGCGGCCCCAGGGCCTGGGCAGGTGCTGGCAGCTGGCAAGGCCCTCAGGTCAGCACCTTGTGGGGACGGAGTCCGAAGGCCCTGGGCCCCTTGCCGGTCTCAGCCCCCAGCCCCCATCTGAAGTGTATTTTGGTTGTTTGTTAAACAGGAAAACAAAACCCATCCCAGAAACTCAGTTACTTAGAGTTAAGAAGGGCCAAAGATGGGGCTCCCGGGGGCTGGTCCCCACATTCCCGGGGTCCTCTCATGGCACCGCCTCAAGCCAGTGGCCGACCACCCTGGGGGCGAGGCGGGAGGGTGCAGGGAGCTGGCCGGAAGGGGAGGGACACTCACTTTGATGATCCGGTCGCCCTCTTTGACACCAGCTCTCATCGCTGCCCCTCCTGTAGGGAGAAGATGCGGTCAGCAGAGCCCAGCCCTCTCCCCTGAGGCACCCTGCCTTGCAGTCCCTCCAAAATGTCTTCTCAGCCCTTTGTGCCAGGACCTCAGAGGCTGGGCGACCTCCTGTCCTGCTCTGGGGACAGTCGCCCGTGCACTGCAGTCTTGCCACCCGGCTCGGAGGCCAGGCTCCTGGGAGCCAGGCCATGGGGCCAGAGGGGCAGGCCCAGCTCCGGGCCGAGACCTGTGTTTTACCGGAACATGTCTACACAGTTCCCACGATCTAGTGGGAAGAATGAGCTTACCGTATGAAATGTATTTGTTATCCTGACAGTAACTATTAAGACGAACAGAAAAAACCGGTGAAAACAAATGTTCAAGCTGTACTTCCTGAGCCCTGACAGGCTCCTTCTGGAGCTCACACCAGTAAAGATGACAGTGATTGCTGCTTTACTGCCTGTTAAAATCTGCTTTATACCCTTTGCAGTTTCTCCCTTTATTTATTTTTTTGGGGGGAAAGATCTTATTTATTTGAGGGAGAGACGAGACAGAGCACAAGCAGGGGGAGCAGCAGACTCCCAACTGAGCAGAAGCCCGACGCGGGGCTCGATCCCAGGACCCTGGAATCATGACCTGAGCCGAAGGCAGATGCTTCCCTGATGCTTTCCTTCCCAGGCGCCGCAGTTTCTCCCTCTAAAAGGGGCCGGATTCAGAGCCCCTGCTGCGGCTGGAGGCTGTTTCTCAGCTGGAGGCCACAGCGGTGATGACCACTGTGGGGTTTCCAACGACTCAGTCCTGGTTTGGTTTACACCTGGGAAGCGTAAGAGGCATGGGAGCCTAAGCAAGCTAACGAGAGGTGGCCACCACATCCCCTTTGGCTGAAGTCCAGTCCGGGGTCGGAGCGGTCCGGGCCCAGCGTCCCAGCGGCCACCGCATCCCCTTCGGCCGAAGTCCAGTCCGGGGTTGGAGCGGTCCGGGCCAAGCATCCCGGTGGCCACCGTGTCCCCTTCGGCCGAAGTCCAGTCTGGTGTCGGAGCTGTCTGGGCCGAGCATCCCAGCGGTCACAGAGTCCCCTTCGGCCGAAGTCCAGACGGGGGTCGGAGCGGAGCGGTCCGGGCCGAGTGTCCCGGCAGCCACTGTGTCCCCTTCGGCCAAAGTCCAGTCTGGCGTCGGAGCTGTCTGGGCCGAGTGTCCCAGCGGCCACCGCATCCCTTACGGCCGAAGTCCAGTCCGGGGTCGGAGTGGTCCGGGCTGAGCATCCCGGCGGCCACCGCGTCCCCTTCGGCCGAAGTCCAGTCCGGGGTCGGAGCGGTCCGGGCCGAGCGTCCCGGCGGCCACCGCGTCCCCTTCGGCCGAAGTCCAGTCCGGGGTCGGAGCGGTCCGGGCCGAGCGTCCCGGCGGCCACCGCGTCCCTTACGGCCGAAGTCCAGACCGGGGTCGGAGCGATCCGGGCCGAGCGTCCCGGCGGCCACCGCGTCCCTTACGGCCGAAGTCCAGTCCGGGGTCGGAGCAGTCCGGGCCGAGTGTCCCGGCGGCCACCGCGTCCCCTTCGGCCGAAGTCCAGTCTAGAGCAAGGCCCGAACACTCCCGTCTCCGGGAAGGCGAGCGAGGGGAGGACGCGGTGGGAGCGGGGTCTGGAGCAGGCAGGGGTGGGTTTGTGGGGTGTCGGGAGAGAGGCCGACTCCCGTCACCCAGAAGCGGCCGGTGAAGCAGCAGTTTCTCCAGAAGATCCCGCTCGGAGAGTTCCTGAAGGTGGCCACCCTGACCAACAGATTCCCCGCGGGGACGACACGGCCTTCCCGGGAAGAGGCGGCAGCCAGGACGCCCGCGGCCGGAGAGGAGGGGGCAGGCCCGGCTTCCGAGCTCCGGAGCCTGGCTGCCGGTCTCGTCAGGGGCGGTGAGTGGGAGCCGGAGCTCGTGGGCCATTCCCGGAATCCCGGGCCCTTCGGGATGATGCGGACTCCACTCCGCCCGGGCTCGAGAGCCGGCCCAGCGAGGCCTGGAGGCCCGCACGTGTGTTCCCAGCAGGGCCGGCGAGGGGAGTCCACGCTGAGCCCTGCTCAGGAAATAGATCCCTTTCAAAACACCCTGACTGAGGATTCTGGCTGCTCCGTCGGCAGAGCACGTGACTCCTGATCTCAGCGTCGTGAGTTCAAGCCTCACGTTGGGTGTGGGGCCCACTTTAAAAAAATAACATGGACCTGGCCACCCCCAAGTGCTGACGGAGATGGACAAGAGAGGAGTGTTGTTTTCACGCCCGCCGACACAACACCCACTCTGCAGCTCATGGGATCAACCAGTCATTTCAACGTTCAAGGTTTTTTTTTTTTTTTTTTTTTTTTTTAAAGATTTTACTTATTTGTCAGAGACAGACACAGCGAGAGGGAAGTGGGAGAGGGAGAAGCAGGGAGGCCCACTCAGGGCTGGATCCCAGGACCCCGGGATCACGTTCTGAGCCGAAGGCAGATGCTTCCCCGACTGAGTCCCCCAGGCGGCCCAACTTTTGAGTCTGACTATTTGACACGTACATTTTGTGAGGCCATGGCTGCCACAGCTGATTCTGCTGAGGGATCTGGGCAAAGTCACCAGAAAGCCTCGTGGAAGGGATTCGTCGTTCTTGATGTCACCGAGAACATCGACGGTTCACGGGAAGAGACCCAAATACCCACATTCGCAGGGTCTGGAGACTGACAGCGGCCCTCATGGAGGACCGTGAGGGCTCCGGACTTCGCTGGAGAAGTCGCCGCAGACGTGGACACAGCAGAACAGAACAAGAACCAGAACCGGGGCCGGGGGGGTGAAGCCAGAAGGGCCGCGATCTCAGCACATCTAGATGCGGGACGAGCTCTCCTCACGGAGGCGCCAAGAACCAAACCAGCTCTGCCCGCCAGGAAGCTCCTCCGGCAGGGGGCGCGTGAGGAGCGCCGCAGCCGGCACGCAGGCTCTCGGATACACGTGGGGGAGCACGCGGCGGCCGGCGGGAGGACCGGCTCCGAGGCCGGGAGGCGCGCCTGGGCCTGCAGTGCTGTAGAGCCGCACGCTTGCTGCAGCGGCGGCGTTCACGGGAGGGGGTCCGTCAAAGCCGCAGACTTCGCCGTCTGATACTAGGAAACGATCAAGGCCACGGCAGCCTTCAGCAGCCACCAGCGCAGAGGTCACGACCGGCTGACGAGCACGAACACCGTGTTTTTACACCCGATGCTACTGCACACGGCTGTAGCACTGTGCTCCACACGCGGGGAAACCGAAACACACGTGTGACTTGCCCGACGGCACCGTTTGCTCTACTGTGGGCGTCCGGGACGGAGCCCGCCACGCCTCGGGGGGCTGTATTCTCCAGCCCGTGACGCTGTCCACGTCAGCGGCCCAGCCCGCCTGCCGCACTGATGTTCACCCCTCCTGGGGACACGGCTTCACGGGCTTCCGCACTCCTTCCTGCGGGTCGGCGTAGCCACGGCCACTGGCCAGCACGACCCCGCCGCCTGGTGGCTCTCCCCCTGCTGAGTGGTGGCTGCACCGACCTGCATGCAGCCCTTCCGCTCCGCTCCCGTCCCGCCCAATTCCTGTCCCGCCAGCCATCTTTCCTTCCCACCTTCCAGACGACTCCTGAAACCCCACCTCCTCCAGGGAGGCTTCAGCCGCGAACGCCCGGACACGGACCTCCCAACACCACCCTCCCTGCCGTCCCGCGTCGTCATTCCTTCTTCGGTCACATTTAAGGTCAGCAAATGTGGGTGACCGCTGGGGCTGACACGTCCCATCCTGAATGGTGTCGTGCCGCAGGGGAGGATGAAGAAGTGGGGTCTGACTCCGCCGCAGCACCCCTGACCCAGTGCACGGGGCCCCGGACACCCCGAGGACCGCTCGGCCGGTCTCACCCCTCCCAGCAGCGACAGAAGCATGTGCACGGCGCTCTGACGATGACCCCAGGTGCCCCCGGGAACCAGGTCTAGAGCCAGCCATTCACACCCAGAACTCACCACGCCTGCGGAGAAAGCATGTGCACGCTGTGTGGCTCCCGTGGCTTGCACACGCGGCAGTCATAGCTTTCACACACGCGGTCGCACACATGGCTGACACACATGGCTCCCGCACACGTGGCTAGCACATTCGGCTGTCGCACACTCGGCTCCTCCACACACGGCTGACACACATGGCTGACACACACATGGCTCCCACACACGTGGCTAGCACACTCGGCCGTCACACACTCGGCTGACACACACGGCTGTCGCACACACATGGCTCCCACCGTGGCTAGCACGCTCGGCTGTCACACACTCAGCTGTCACACACACAGCTATTGCACACACATGGCTGACACATGGCTGACACACACACGGCTGTCGCACACGCGGCTCCTGCGCACCGACGGACGGGACGGCGAGGCAGCACTCACCAGGCCGCACGGACTGCACCAGGACGATACGGTCCCCACTGACCGTGAAGCCGAAGCCATGCTGGTCCTTCTGGATGATGACACAGCGCTGGACCAGACCTGACAAGAGGCAACAAAGGACAAGGGATCAGGGACGCACAGTCGCTGGAAGGCTGGTGTGCATAAGCCAAGCTGAGCCCAGGAAGGCTGCAGGGCCACCTCCTCCGGAAAGTCTTCCCAGACTAACCGACTCCCCAGACTCCTCCTGTCCAAACCCTGTGCTCGGTGAGCATCAACACCCTGTCCCCGGCTCTGTGTTCCACCTGAGGGACGACCCCCCTCTGCGCACCGGGCTGGCTCTTTGGGTCTGGCTGGGTGAGGCTGGCCAGAGCAGGGACAGGCCCGCGTCCCCACTGAAGACAGGCGTGACAGAGAAGCACCCCATGACGGAGACCCGAGGGAGACTGGACTTTGCCGTTGAATGAAGCCCAACTCTTTGCAGAGCTGGGTGGCTCACACGGGGTGACCCGGGGCTGACCCCGCCGAATCCAGGAAGAGGCGTGGAACCGCCTCCGGCCACAGACAGAGGCTGAGTTCTAGAGCGAGAGCCCAGCGGGTTTCAGGCCCTGCCTCTGCGCCCTCTGAGCTGGTGCACTGGGCAAATGTCGGAGCCCCGTGTGCCACAGCCTCCTCAGCCGCAAAGCACGGTAACGTCTACTTTCCAGAGCGGACAGGACAAACGGGCCAATTCATATAAAACCTGTAACGTCGTCATGCCTGACACACGTGTGAGCTCAACAGACAGGCTAAGATCCATCTGAGGGGGTGTTCCCGCCAGCATGTGTGTGTTAGCGCCCAAGTTTACCTGCTGTCTCAGAGGTGTCGGACGGCTGGCGGAGGTGGGAAGGAGATCTGCGTTCAGGCGCCGGATCTCCCAGAGACAGGCTACTTAACCTGGAGGGTAGGAAAGTACAGTGGTGAGCTGGGCAGGGAGGGGCCAGCCTTAGGTTCTGGCAAAGGGGCCCCAGGTCTTGGGTAGAGAGAGGCCAACCCTCTCACTCTGGAACCCGCTAAACCTGGTGTGAGATGAGCCAGGTCTACACCACTGGCACCACCACCTATTTGGAATCCTGGGCTGGCAGGGCAAGCATGGTCTGATACCCAGCAAGGCGTGAAGGGCAAGAGCCCTCCCTGGAGTCAGGAGACAAAGAGACAACGGAAGGACAAGAAGTGCACAGACACACACGCTTGTTGGGTCTTACCAGGCTGCAATGGGGCTGATGAAACAGAACGAAGCAGCAGAGAAAATGAATGCAAGAAAAAGACAGGAAAAAACAAAAAGCTAGTTAGTTTTAGGTGGTGATTTGCAAAGGAAAGGGAGACTGGAGAGCAAGACCGTGGAGGGTCAAAACTACATGGAGGCCCCCGTGCACCCAGCAGAGGATGGGGCTGGGTGTGGCAGACAGCCTGCCCGACTCGGGCTTCATCTTGCTATCCCCCTCCAAACCGGCGTCTCCAGGAGGTCACTGGGCACATGGCACTAACCTGCTGGGTAACTAGCATATACTTCTCTAGAAAGGAGAGGCAGAGGAATGGCCCAAGCCTCTGAACACGCCACCTACCCTGTGGGCTACAGGAGGAGTCTGGCCTGTCTGGTGGTAGTATTCCAGCCCACACCACCCCTGCTGGCAGCCAGCCAGACGCACCTTGCTCATTAACTGTTAAGACCCTAAAATGTCAAGGTACCCCAGGTTACAGAGCCAGATTTACCACCCGAGCTTGTCTTGAGCGGGGCCCTGCAGGGCTGGGGTAAACTCCATCACGCCATGCCTCTCCTTTCCCGAAGTGCACCCCCCCACCCCCGAGGGGGTCTCCGGCAAGTGAGCACGCAGGCACCATGGGCAGCGGCAGAGCACGGGCTCGTGTGACTCTTCCCACGGGCAGCCGGGCCAGTGAACCGCAGCGACACGGTAGGCGCTCGGCCGCGTGGGAGGGGGCAGCTCTGAGCGGAACGCACCGGCCTCCAGGGTGTCTTGTGGGGTGATGGGAGCAGGGAGCAGAGTGTGCACAGCAACAAGCGGGCCCGAGAGCGGAGAAGGCGACCGTCGGTCCCGTGTGTTTACAGACTTGTCTGCACGGACACAGAGTGTCCGAAGCACCTCTGCGAGGGCGCTAGAGAACCCTGCCCAGGCTGCCCGAGGCCAGAGGCTGCGTGCCCGGGGCGCAGGGCTGCAGCCGCGGGCTCTTCAGCCCGGGCTTGAAGGTACCCGTTACACTGTCAGTCCTGGGAAGGTCGCCTCAAGGAATACACACAACACGACACGAACAAATCACTTTTCGAGTTAAAAGATGGGGTTCTTTGCCCGCCCCTCACCCTGGTACCCCTCTTACCTGGACAGGGGAGACTGCTTTTTACTGGCTGATCTTTGGATCAGAGAGAGGAGGACACCAGGGAGGAGGAGAGCACAGGGCCCAGGAGAGAGCGACGCAGGAAAGGAGGAAGAAAAACAAAGAACAAAACAAGACATAAACCAGACAAGACACTGGAGCGGTTGGTTCAAAAAAAGCTGAGCTCAGAAGGGCCGGGAGTGGAAACCGGCCATAAGGCCGTGGAGTCATCTCGCGAAAACGCAAACCCGCCCGAGCCCTCTTGCTGCACGGGATCTCGTAGAGCCTCCCTAGGTCGTGGGGGAAGCTGGGCCATGCCGTGGAGCAGGGAGTCCTGCCGGTCCCCACACAGCCCCGGGGACCCACCGGGCCGCCTCCTCCCTTGCCTGCCGGGCTGCCCAGGGCCGCTGTGGGCCCAGGACGGAGGAACTCGGGCGGTGCTCCGTCTCACTGCTGCTCTACGGTCCGTCACCTGCTCTGGTTCCTGGCTCCTGCCTCCGCCTGTGCTGGGCCTTCGCACTCCATGGCCACTCCACAGTCCCGCATCCCGAAGCCAGACACGAGGGTGCACGGCCGGCAGCTCCGAGTCCCGCCTGTCTTCCAAGGACCCGACTCCATCCATTCCTGCCTACCCCGCCCCCCCCC
>LNAC01000221.1:1120688-1139821 GCA_002007465.1 Ailurus styani
CCCCGCCCCCTCCAGCCACGGCGCCCCCCCCACTCCCCTCCCCCCCCGAGTTCAGCATCAAGTGTTCTAGAAGGTGCTGGTCATAGCTACACTCACCGCAGCAACCCTTCTGACCCTTCTGAACGTCCTGTCATCATCGCGCTGCACCTACGGCTCTAAGAAACTGAAAACGGCTTCCCAGCACCAGACCCCTGCCACCAGCCACAAGGAGCAACGCAAATTTACACTTGAAATACAATTTAACGCTCAGTTTCTCGGCGGCACGAGCCACGTTTCAAGGTCTTCACAGCTACGTGCGGCTCATGGTGACCAACCCCCGACCGTGCGCAGCTCGCAGAAAGTTCTACCGGCCGGCGCTGCTCCAGACGCCGTGTGCAGCCCTGGGGCGCAGACCTGGGCTGCGGTCACTGCGGCGAGCAGAGGAGGGACCGTAGAGAGTCTCCGCACAGACATGGGGGCACGAGCTCCGAGCCGAGGGGGTTCTCAGAACGGACCTCCCGTGGAAGGTATCTTATCCCCGCTGATCCTGTGCTATCCTGGGTCGGATCCACACGCCCCACTGCTGGTGACCCCACACAGGCGCGAAGCCCTCCTCGCTAGCTCAGGAGAAAGCCCGGTTCGTCCTGGGACAGCCTGGGCCTGCTCCTTGCTGCTCTGGCCTCTGCGGCCCTGGGAACAGGCCTGTCCCAAAGCCCGGAAGAGACGGGAACTCAGCCTGCCCTGCTCTGCCCTTGGGCTGGGCCGAGCGCTGCTACGCGCGATCGAAGGCCCACGAGGCCGTGGAGGGCATCAGGGGCATGGACAAGAATCCTTCCAGTAACAGAGGCGGGCATTTTTTTCTCCTTGAGAGCTTCATGGAGGAAAACCCACCCCGAGCCGGAGGAGGAAGACGCGCCGGCTCCAGCAAGCTCGGCAGGACGCGAACGACCCTGGGCTGCTTGGGTCCGCTGGGCTTGGAGCCTGAGCAGAGATTCTGAGGCCGACCATGGGGAGGTGGAAATCCCAGAGGCAAGGGAGGAGGGAGCGGAGGGAGGACCGGAGTTTGGCACCAATCAGGGGCCTCAGAAAAGAGGACTTCCATGCGGGCTCCCCTCTTCCTGCCGACATTCCCGTGGAAATGCGGCAGCAGAGACCGGATTCCAAGCTGCCGACACCTGACCGGTGTGGGGAAGGCCCGGGAGAGTGCGGACGTTCCCCCTGATCTGGGGCTCGCTCAACGGCAGCTGCGAGACAGCTGATGGCTGGCCTGGCTTCTCAGAGAGCCCCGCGCCCCGGAGCCCCTATCAGATGCGGCCAAGCCCCTTGCCACGCCAGCCACGCGCCTGGACGACCAGCCCTCCCCAGCATGGCCTTGTCTGGGTCCCCGGTCGGGATCTGTCACTGCCGCCTCACTCCCCAATGCCCGGGTGTGCACACCGTCCCCCCAGCACTGAACGCTGAGGCCCTTCACCAGGCAGCTCCAACACCGTACCCGCTCCGTGGTCCCTGCCGCCGTGGGACCCGTGCTCACTGTGCTGCTGCGGGCGACGGCCCCCAGCCTCTCTCCCTGCTTCTCAAGGCTCGCGTCAAGGGGCGGCAACCCCAACATGCTTCCCCTGGCCACGGGAGCCTGCACTTCCTTTACCCCAGATTTTATGCTGAAAAATTTCAAACCCACGTTAACGCTGTGGGAGCAGCACGATGAACGCCCACAGAGCCTTCATCTAGACTCACCAATGAACTTTCACGCTTGCTTGCTTTTTCTATTTTTTTTTTCCCTTTCAAAGCTGGAAGACAGCATGGTGCTTCATCCCTAAATACACGGGCATCGACCCCCCAGGACCTTCGGGCTTCTACACAACCACAGTGACGTCGGCACACCTAGAAGCTCACCTCTGACCAAGTAAGATGACCTCAGACGTGTCCCCACCCCACCCCCAACTGTGTATCAGTCCTCCGCACGGCTGGGCTCCAACAGCCTCCGACCACGTCCCTGCGTGGAGCACGGACCACGTTTACTTGGTCTCCGTGGCATTCGTTTAACCCAGCACCCCACCCACGGGGGTCTCCGAACACTGGTGCTAGAGAGCTCAGGCGGGTCGGCCCCGTGCACGGCCTGCAAAGGACTCGCCTCCACACCATTAGGTTCCCATCAAGCCTTTGAAAAGAGTATCAGTGATGCTCATTTCTGGTTCCACCCGGTCCGACTGCTCCTGGGAGTTGGCAGCGGTATGAGCACATTGCCCGTTCGCATGAGCTGCTGGTCTGGGCTGATGTTTGAGCTGGAGGAGCACCATCCTCCGGGAGCCCCACCCCGAGCTGCCGCCCCCTCCACAGACGTCCGTGCCCGACCCGCTGGCTGCACTGAGGGCTGCCAACAGGCCGTCTCCGCTGATTGCGTCATTCCTTCCACGTCCACCAGCACGCAGCATCTCGTAGCAAACGCCGTCTCCTCCCCGCCTCGGATGGTGCCGTGAACATGTGAATTTTTTCTCCAGAGCAATGCATTATGGCCCATTATCATCATGAGTTTTCTTTTTTGATGTGTTTGTTTTTTCATTTATTTTTAAATAAATCTCCACACCCAACACGGGGCTTGAACTCAAGATCCTGAGATCAAGAGTCGTACACTCCACTGACTGAGTTGGCCAGGCGCCCCTGTAATCATCACTTTTCTTAAAGTTTTTATTTGTTTATCAGAGAGAGCGAGCGTGCACAAGCAGGGGGAGCGGCAGAGAGAGAAGCCGGCTCCCTGCTGAGCAGGGAGCCCGATGCAGGCTCGACCCCAGGACCCCGGGATCACGACCGGAGCCGAAGGCGGACGGACGCTTCACGATGGAGCCTCCCAGGTGCCCCACATCAACGCTTGTTAAAATCTGTTGGAGGTGCCGCATTTGGCCGGTGGGAGGTCTGTTCAAGCATCACCACCTGTCTCTGAGCGCACCCCCGCCTGCTAGACAGGTGCTCCCAGCTCACCTGCTCCCCAGCCTGAGCCAGACCCGCAGTCGAACGTTCCTGCGGGGAGCCCTGGCTCGTCTCGGCGGGACACACACGGGCGGACGGTCCAGGGGCCAGCGGCTCCCAGCGGCCGGGCTGTCGCTCCTCCGGCCCCTGCGGAGGCAGGATGTTCGTGCAGAACGGGTCAGTTCCCACGGAAATCCCCGGTGTCACTGCAGCGCGACGGGTCCTGCCTCGTCTTCCCCAATCCCGGTACTTCAGCTTCTCCCTCCGCCGGCGAGACCCTGGTTCCCACACAGAAGCAACGCATGTGCTTGTTCGCCGGCGGCCGGATCCACGCCGGGCGGTGGCGGGAAGGCCGCAGACTCACTCACGGAGTGGGAGTCCTCCCTGCAGTTCCTTCTGTGCTCGGACTGCGTCCCACCGACTTCGTGCCATCCACCAGCGATGCGAGCAGGCTTCCTCTCAGACTTGCGCCTCATCTGGGAGTCTGCGTTTCTCTTGCATTGAATTTCATGTTTTGAACTTACTAAGCATTCATGCCGTTGAAAAATCAAAACAAAACCGTTAAAACGAGTACATTCAGAACCGTCCCGTCCTGTCCTCCCCCTCCTCCAAGGAACCATGTTCATTTGTCTTTGGCTTCTCATCTGGGTGTCTTCCTGGGAAGTTAAGCAAATACGCAGAATATTCTCAACTTCCTCTCTCGCTTACGCAACAGGCCGTATCTCACGCATTCACACTTGGCCTTTCCTATTTAACCAATCCTCCAAGTGACTCCGTATCAGCCCGCGGAAACCTGCCATTTCCGTGTCCTTTCGCGGGGCCCACACCTGTGCGGTGTCCCTCCCTCCGACTCTGCTCCCTGTCACCGGCTGGAGGGCAAAGGCCGCAGCGTGCACTTTCCGGGAGGCCTCCGGCAGCGCCACACACCGAAGCTGCTCCGCAAACACACGCCAAAGATGCCCTCCTCATCGGAGCGGGCAGGGTGCGCGAGAAAGTGCAGAAACGTCGGCTGACCTTCCGGAGAGCAAAGTCGAAACTGCCCACGTCCCTTCTGTTGGCCTATGGGTGGGTGCGTGTGTATTTTTAAAAATTAGCTAAAAACTGAAGATGAGGCAACTTCGTGTTAACAAGATACAGGTTTCTGGTTTCTCGGGAACGCGTGGAGTTCTGACACCACCGTGTTCGTGCTTCTGGTGTCACTCGGCACCGGAGGCTGCCCTCCCCATCCTCACTCCGCCCACGCGCACCTGAGGAAGAGCCTGGAACGTCCCTGTTCTGGGCTACCGGTTACACCTTCCCGGCAGGGGCTGAACACCTGACACACAGCGTCCACGCAATCCTCACGGAGCCTGGCCACGTAGGCCATGGACCCCAGACTCAGCGAACACGGGGGTTACGTAAGCAGAGTTAGGATACACCCGACTTCAAGGTCTGGGCCCCTAAAGGAAAAGTTATCTGACCTGTGGCCCTAGGAAGAACTAACTGGTGTTTCCTGGACCTTTCCTCCTATTCTCTTTTCCACACACGCACATGTGGGCAAAGAACACACATACACGGGACAATACACGTGCCTCGTATGCACACATGACACACACATGACACACGCGAGCTCACGGGATGCAGGCGTAGAACACACACGTCCTGTGTGTCTGGAAAGATAACGGGGTAAATACACAGAGATTAAAGCACACACCATCCGTGGGCTGACCGACTCTCCTGCGTCCGGGCAAAGTCACACTCCCAGGTGCCTCCCCGCAGCAGGAGCAGCCGTAAACCAGGAAAGAGCGACCTGGCCAGGACCTTCGTTCCAGATAAGCCCACACTGGCTGAACCCTGCCCTGGTCCTACTGGTCTGGTTTCCCTGATCTGGCGGGGTGGGGGAGCCAAAGCAGCCTCCTAGCGCCCTGACTTCCCCAGGATTCCGCGTCTGGGTGGAACGGTCCCCACTGTCGGAAGCTGACAAATACTCCCAGGCCCCCACATCCCCACGGTGATGGGAAGACACAAACACCCCCTCCGAGCTCGAGTCCTTGGAAACACCGGGACACGAGGCACAGATCAAACACAAGCAGTGAGGGTCACAGCCAGGTGCAAAGCTAACCCTTTGAAGGCTGCTGTGGAAAAGAGCTGGTTTGGAATCAAGGACATTCCGGAGCTGATCCCAGCGGTCTCCAGTTCACCAGGGCCCTTGGCCACCGCCTGCGTGACTTCTGCGTGTGGGGTCCCGCTATCTGTGAAGCAGGGGGCGGCCAGAAGGCTCCTGCCTCAACCACATCACGGGCCGGTGCAGAGAGGTGTGGGACTCACTCAACGCTCCGGCCGGGCCCGGCTCAGCGGCCGTTCGGGGACCCGTCACCGTGGGGGGCCCTGAACGCAGTCCCTTACTCTCTGCATCGTCACTGGTGCCCCCAAGACCTGAGCCCTCCAGGTCAAGGTCGCCGCCACGACCCAGGGCACGCAAGGCGCCCGTGCTGCATGTCTGCTAAAGGGCCATGCACGCCCCTCCTTGTGGAGCCGTTGTGGGGGGTCACAGAAGCCTCGTCTGTCAGTTTCTCTGATGGTGCCAAGTCCGCAAATCTTCTTGAGGTCCACGCCGGTGACCCACCGCGTGCTAGTGGTGAGGGCCACCGAGTGGAGCGGTGAGGACGAGCCTGGCGTGTCTGGTCCCCTGCTTCCGCGCAGCTCTCAGAGGGCTGTGTCACCCCGGCTGACAGCCATGTGTGCGGGGAGGCTGAGCACCGGCAGGCGGAGCTTCGACACCAGTGTTTCGCACTCAGCCCCCGCTGGAGGGTTAGGAAAGCACACTGCGGGCGGGGTGAAATACGGGCTCAAGCTCAGCCTTCTGGCTCTCACCCCACTAAGAAGCCCCAGTTTCTCAACGACAAATGTGGAAAATGCCACTTTCCTCCAAGGGTGACCGGGAGTGCTGAGTCAGAACCACCAAAACCTCGAAGCCAACCTGTCCAAACGGAAATCCACCGCCTCGCCCGAGCCCAGCCCAGGCCCGGAGCAAACGTGTCCTCCCGAGGCGAACGCCGGAACCCGGGAGTCGTCTCCGACCCCCTGCAAACCGAGTCGCCCCGAGTCCTACGGCTAGTTCTCTCCTCTAGGTCTGGACCCCCCGCCTCTGCCCCTGCAGCCCCACCCCGGACCACTGCCCCCCTCCTGGCTGTCAAGCTTCCCCTCCCCAGAATCCACCCGCTCTCTACACCACTGATCTTTTAAAAAGACAGACCGGAACGTCCCCCCGGAGGGCTTTCCCATCGTCCAAATCCTAGCGTGGCCTACAGGTCCCCCAGCGGGCCACCCTCCTCCTTCCCCCCGGCGCCGCGACCCCAGCCGCCGGGCCCTGCGTGAGGCCAACACACACTCACTCGCCAGGGCGCCTTCGTGACCCCGCTCTGAGGTAGAGGTTATTTTCCTTGGCAGAGGGAAGGATCAGACAGGAGAGAACAGGAGACAAAGCGGAGAAGACATGGGTCTCCAGCCGGCTCAGCCATGGGCTAGCCAGGGGGGTCTCAGGAAACTCTGAACGCTGAGTTTCTCCACCTGCGCGCCGTGGACAGTCCGCCTGCCTGCTCCACCCGCCTGAGGAGGGGCTGTGGACGCTAAACGGGGGCATCGAAGGCCAGGGAAAAGCTGAAGCACACGGCGATGACCGAGCAGAGACGGGGGCCGGGCAGCTGCTGAAGGCTTCCTGGGGCTCACGGCATCTGAGCGAGCCCCGAAGTCTGATGACAGTGGCCAGAGTGGGCCGGGGGGGAGAGGCTGGAGGCCCAGAGAGCCTGCGGGGCCGGGCACCCGAGCGTGAGCACTGCTGCGGAGTAAACCGGGAAGGGCCGGGGGCAGAGAGGCCGGGGGTGGGTGGCATGACTGTCCCCATGCTGTCCACAGGGTCAGAGCCACTGCGGCCCCCGTATGGCACTGCCAACGTGCTGATTTGAAGTGAGAGACTCCGTATAAATACCCGCGAGGTTTCAGAGACTTAGTACAAAAAAATGGAGGAATGTAAAAGATCAATACTTCCAATATTGATTACATGCCAAGAGAGCAATATTTTGAATAAAGTTAAATGAAATACAATAGAAAAATTCATTTCTCCTGTCCCGCTTTCCTTTTTTTCATTTTTAAAAGGTCTTATTAAGTAATCTCTACAGCCACGTGGGGGGTCGAACTCACAACCCCAAGATGAAGTTGCACGCTCCCCCTGACTCAGCCAGCTGGGCGCCCCTCTCCTTACTACTTTTGATGTGGCTGCTAGGACGTTCCCAATGCCACGTGCGGCCTGCGTTCTGCGCGGGTCTGGCCCCCCTTGGCCACACTCGGCCTTCTCCCTCGCTCCAGCCCCTCAGACCAGGCAAACCCCCAGAGGCCGGCCCGGAGTCATCGCCCAGAGTCGGTGTGGCCTTCTGCCAAAGCTCCGGGCACATGGGCGCTGACCTCTCTCCCCCGTTCTTGTCCGCTGGGCTGTGAGCTCCCGAAGGGCTCCTCTTGGCGGCCCCGGGAAGGAAGGCGGGAGGGGCTCTGAGGGGCGCCCTCTCCAGGGCTTGGCAGAGAACAGGCTGATGGCCGGGCCCCTCTTCACTCAGGACCCAGCACCCACCTGCCTCCCCGCTCATCAGCACGGCCACAGACTCACATCCGACTCCCTGAATTGGTCCCTCCATCCTCAGAAAAAGCCCAGGGCCGGGGCCGCACCTGGGCAAACAGGTGTGGAGGAGAGGGGTGGCCAAGCGTGGAGCTGGCCGGGGTTCGGGCGTCGTGGCGCTGGCTCTGACCACCTATGGGGCTTAGGTAAAATCGCTCCGTGGCCGTGACCCTCGGTGTCCTCACCCACACAGCTGGAATGCTGGCCGCCCATGCCGTGGGCGCTTGTAGGAGCTGGTGTAAGTCTCTGGCGCAGTGCCCGGCACGCGGCCCAGCTCGAAAACCAGTTGCTGTTCCTGCCCCGAGGCCCTCAGCCAAACAGCAGGGGCGATCGGCCTGAGCGCAGGAGAAAGGACCGTGGGGCTCTCGCACGTGGATGCGCCCGGCGCCGGGACCTTCTCCGGAGCAGACGCCCCGCCGCCCACTCCCGCACTCCTGTCTCCGCGTCTCGGGACGTCGGGCCCGATGCCGCCCTTCACGAGCATGTCCGGGCAGACCGCGAGGCCACGGAATTTCTGCAGGCCTGGCCGGCTGTACGGGTCGGAGGCGGGGTGGCCAGCACACGCGAGGGAAGCCACGGAGGCCGCCACGGCCACAGGGAGGGGGTGGCCCGGGCTGTCTAGACATCTGGGTTCTAGACCAACTCTGCCCCCATCTCACCGTACGCCCTTGGAAAAGGAGGAGAAAATTATATGGAGTAAGCGTGTGATATGCCACAGGCCTTCATTTAGTCCTCCAACAACCTGATGAGGTAGACGTTATTTTCCTTGACAGATGAGAAAGCCCAGAGTCAGAGACGCTCTGGAAACTGCTCAAGGACACACGCCTATTCAGTGGTACAGCCGGACGCCGGAGCCAACCTTCCCCTCTGGGCGCCTTGGCTTCACCCCTACACCGCGGGGCGGGGCCGGGTCACGCTCTGCTCTCGGGCTCATTGTGCACCATCCTCCGCCCCCCACGGGGTGTCCCGGGCACACCGGTCTGTGCAGCCGGGGGGACGCACGCAGAGCTCCAGTTATTTAACGGAGAGGAAAACGACAGACACCGTCTCAACGGTGACCCAGAAGCACGTCAGCGTCTGCGCTGGGGACTTCCGCAGGGCGGCCGGGGAGAGTTTTAGTGCGTTTCCCGGTTTTAACAAGGGCCAGGGAAGAGCAGAGCTCAGAACCCACAATACAGAGGCCGAGCCCGTGTCCCAGGGCCCGAGGCCGTGGAGTGGGGCTGAGGGCTCGGGCTGGGGCCTGATGTGTCCTCCTCGCCTGTGCGATGCCCACCGTGTGACAGTGGACAAGACACCGAACGCCTCCAGGTGCCAGCTTCCGTGGCGGTACCGTGGAAGACGGAGCCTCGCCCCTCTCACGGGCCCTGCGACGACACCATCGTTTGGAAACCCAGAATCAGTCTGCAGGCGTACGCTGTCTCACTCCTGAAAAGTTAACTACACGTGTTCTAAGTAAATCCTCCAGAAGCAGGGATAACGCACGAGGCGCGCCACGCTGGGGACTCAGTACCCACAGAGCTGTGCTCTGACGACCCCACAAATAAAGGAGGAACCATAAAACGTTCCCGAATAACAGCCAATCCAAGAACTCTCCATCTCCCTCTAAAAAACCCGTCATCAGGCTCAGAATTCAGCTTTCTAATATACTTTGTTAGGGTGGATTTTAATTTCGTTTTCATCCCCTGCGTTCCTATCAAAATTGATGGGAAATGCTGGGTGGCAGGGGAAAGTCTGCCTCTGATTTTAAAACGGACGAGCTTAAGCCACAGAGTGACGACTGAGGCAAGCTGCTGCCCTTCCTCACCGTCCCTCCGCCCCCGGGACCCTCTCCCTTAGCCGAGGCACCTGCAGGAAGTGGGGTCACGGCATGGGAGCCTCCAGCGGTACCGGGGAGCCCCCCCCCCCCAGTCAGGAGAGGGACAAAGGTAGGCGGGTGGGAGAGGACCGTCTGAATGCCTCCTTCCATCTCCTGAAGACTGCCTGGAAACGCCCTGCCTTCCGGAAGCTTCCTTCGACTGACTCGCCAGTGACGGCCACTCCTGTTGTTTGCACTGCCTGGCCCTTGGGCTTTTGACTTGGGATGTAAGGACACATCCCTGCCCCCAAGGTTACTTTCGAAGGGAACTAGTAATAAAACACCTGCTCGGAAGGGGAGACTCCTGTCCTCTATTTTGTGTTTCTCTGGCTCCCCTGACCCAGGCCCCCAGCCAAGAGCCCCAGCTCCACACTGGACACCGCAGACACAGCTGGTTAGGACGCTGACGGAAGGGCAGCCAGAACGCGGCCTCGGGGCAGGCGCTTCCCTGGTGACCGCTCTGAGCCACGCATGCCCGGGGGCCCCTGGGGCCGGTGGGACGGGACAGAGGGTTTGGTGACCGGCCTTGCCTGCAGGCTCTCCCTGAGTCTGACACACTCGGAGGCCGTGTTGTGGGCAGACACGTGTTTTCAGAGCAGGGGCTCCGAGCACTTCCAGCAAGAGCGGCCTGGTGCCCTTTCCTCCGGCATCCAGCCTTCCGAGTGGAGGGGCGTCAGGAAGACGAGTCACTGGAGCCGGGAGCCGGGACACGGCCACCCGCGGAGGGGAAGACACGCGAGCGTCGATTCTGTGCGGCTCAGAGGCCACCGTCACGCAGCACGCGTGGTCTCAACGAGGCATCCTGGCGGCCTGAAGCCCGGGTCGGACCCTCCACGGCGGGGCCTGGCTTCCTCACAAGCAGAGCGGGGGGCGTGCACACGCACACGGGGGAGGCAGTGACGGGGACGGGACGCACGAGCCACAGGTCCCGCAGCTCCTTTCCGGGACCTAGAAACACACTCTCACTGCCCCAGGCACAAATCACATCACAACGAGGTCTGTTCCAGCAACAGCAGACCCCTCACCCAGCAGGGCGAGAACGGTATTTCGAGTGGGAACCTGCCGGCCTGTGGGGTATCATCTCGAAGAAGCAAACCCGGACCGGCAGGAGAGGCCGGGCAGCTGGGACGCCAAGCCGATTCTCCCTGCCCGGCCAGACATGCACGCACCTCAGTGAAAACGCGCTGGATGACGCCAGGCCAACCTTGACATTCCAACTGCTCCCAAAGCCCGTGAGCCAACGGCGGACCCGCGCCCCGCCTCCTCCCTCACACCCTCCCCGGTCGGCCAGTCGGGGACCTGTGCTCGCGGGGCTCCCGGCCGCAGTGCCCGATGCCCGCGTGTCCCGGTGCCTCACTGCTCTGAGTGGCCTCTCCCGGGTCGGTCACGTCTCCCTCCAACAGGCAGCGCCACAGCCCCACGAGCGCAGCGCCGGGCACGCGCTCCCCGGACGTGCTCGCGGCCGGCGCACAGACAGGGTCCAGCCAGGCCGCGACATGCATGTCTCAGGCACATCATGAGACAACGCGTGGGCGGCGAGGAGTGTGGGCCCCTGGGGCTCCCCCGGCCGGGAGCGCCAGCCCGCGTGCACCTGAGTGCCCCGCGTCCCGGCCTGCTGGCCCGCTCCTGGGGCTGCTCTGAGGCCTGCACTGCCGAAACACGAGGCAGGAAGATGCTGGGCTGGGGCCTGGCACAGTAAGAACTCAGTAACTCCGGGCCCTCACTTAGTGACTTGCTCTTCTCAACGCCCCTGGGGGTAGAGCCATCGCTGTCCTGACTTCACAGCGGAGGAAACCAGGCCGTGGAAATGCCGGCTGCCAGGCTGAACTCCACGCACCCAGCGAGTGAGGTGGCATGGGCCCACGACCCCCACCTGCCCCCATCGGCCGAAGCCGCGCCCTCTGACTCAAGAGCGTCCTCACGGCCCGGGCCCCCCCGCTGCAGACCCATCCTCTGCTTCTACCTCCGTCCCGAGGCCCAGAGGGCAGAGCTGGCCGCTTGTCTCTCTGTCCACTGACATGTACCGGGCACCCGCTGGGTGGCAGGGGCAGAGCTGGGCGGCACCTCGTCAGGCCCTCGGAGCAGCTCTGCACACGTCCATTCCACAGATGAGGAAGCTGCGGTCGGAGAAGATGCCTCACCAAGGTCCCCGGGTCAGCGACGGCCTACGCCAGGGCTGGGACTTAGACCCCCGAACTCCAAGCTCAAGGGCAGCCCTGGCTAAGCCAGGCCGACTCTGGGTGTTCTGCGTACAGCGCCACGTGGATTACCGTCTACGCATCTGCAGGCCAAATGTGCAGGCTTCGCGATCGGCTCCCTGGGCTGGCGATCCCGCTGCTGACGCGGGCCCTGTGACCTCAGGCGTCCTCACGTCCGCAGAGGTTACGACCGCTTCACGAGATCGTTTCGAGATTTAAGGGTGCCGTTTGTGAAAACATTCTGCGCTAGGCACACGATGAACACTCAAAATGTGTACGGCTGTTCTGACCACCACGGGGCAGGGAGCGGAGCTGCTCCCCATCTAGGCTAGCATGGCCCTGCCCAGGACGATGGACGATCCGGTAAAGCAGATGGATGCCCAAGTCAACGACAGGCGGGGAAACCAAGGCACAGAGGCAGGGGGTCCTCACCTGCGGGCGGGGCCGACCGGCTCTCCCAGGCCCCACTTCCTCCCTGAGCTCTTGCAAACCGTTCGGGGTTTCAGAGCACGCAACCTGTCATCCAAAGGAAGGCCTTGTTGCCCCACGCCTCTCCTCACTGCCCTGTCAGAGCTCTGCCGACTCACCCTGCCCCCCGACTGAAGATGGGTGCCGGGCATGCTGTTCCAAGCGGAAAATCCAAGCCCATCCCAGGCGGAAACCGCACGTGTCTGCTGCTCCAGCAGACTTCCAGGAGGCGCTGGCTCCCAGAAACCACAATTACAGGCGAGCTCGAGGCTGAGGAGCAATTAGGCCCATACCGTGGGCTCAGCAGTCTCGGCCTCTCCCAGCCCCTCGCCCAAGCCCACGCAGCCTGCGCGGCGGGCCGACGGGCCGTGGGGATTTCCACCCCATCTCCCTGCCAGCCCCCCTCATTCGCAGGCACCTGAAGCAGGGCCGGAGAGGGAGGAAAGAAGCCGTCTCACGGAGTCAGTCCTGAGCAACAGCAGCAGAAGCGAAAATAACTTCCACAGAAAGAAAGCATTCTCGAGGTGCCTCCCTCATTCCATCCCTTTCCGCAAAGACGACACCGGGAAGGAGGCCCCTGGTGAGACCCCCCGCGCGAAAAGGAAAAGGACACGGAGGAGCAGGGACACAGCCTAGTGTCCCCAGACAGGAGGCGCTCCGGGCTGCAGACAGGGTGGGGTGGCACGACATCCAGGAGGCCAGGACTCCGGGCCCCTGACTCTCCCTCCACCGCCCTGGGGGTGGGGTCCTGAGTCCACCTTCCGCCCAGAGCCCCTCCTCACCCTGGCGGGCGGGAAGCCGGACGGGTTTGCCCCGTGTGGCTCTGAGGACAGCTCCGGACACACCGTTAATGACAGTGCTGTCCCTTGCTGTCCCCATCCCACCCCCTTCATGCCGCGGCGTTCTGGGGGGCTGAGCCTGGGGTCGTCCGCAGGGACCCCCGGAAGGGCAGTGGGTGTGGGACAGCGCAGAGGACAGGGACGGGGGCATCCTCAACAGGGCGTGGACCTCGAGACCCCGAAGGGCTTTGGAGCAGGCACGGGGGACACAGCACGGGGGACACGGAGGCTGTCCGGGGCTGTCGCGGGGCCAGTCCAGAGGCCCCAGAATAGCGGCCGACACAGCAGACGCCTACGGGCCCAAGCGCACCCATGGGGGCCTGACTTCAAACACTCATCCCAAGAAGCTTTGCTTGACACGGTCTCTCCTGGCCAGCACCCCTGCCCTCACACATTTACCGTGTACCCCTGGTTCGATACAACAAAGTCAGCGAAAACAAACAAGCATTCCACCCGCGTATCCCGAGGTACATCTGACATTCCAGCGTGACGGGAAAGACGAATACTTCCCCAGAAACCTCTACAAAGACCTGACTTGTGGATTACATGACACGTGGGTGGACACTCATACTCGGCCTCCACGTCTCTGGTGCCCAAGTAAGCTAAGCTGTACACAGCGTGAGACGAGGGGACTTGTCTTCCACTTTCGGGGTATCTCTGCATCCCTCCTCCATCCACGGGCCAGCAGGATAACCTGGGTGTCCCGGCACAGGCATGGACACGCACGCACACGCACAGCACCCACGGACAGGTGCACACACTGCATCCAGACAGGTATACACACATGCACGCACGCACGGACAGGTGCACGCACGTGCACACAAGCACAGCACCCATGGACAGGTGCACAGTATCCACTCTAAGCTCTGGGGCTGTACGCACAGAGCACTGCTCCATCCACCTGTTGGGCAGACCAGCTGATAAGCAGCCACTGGCACATGTCCAAGGGACCAGAAGCCAAAGAGAAACAAGATACTGAAGATGGAGCCACGCAACCACGCCAGCTGAGAATCACAGCCGGAATCCATCCAGTCCCGAAGCTGGTCCTGATCTGGAGACACAGGGGACCAAGGGAAAGCGCGGGAAGCAAGGACGCATTCCATCAAAGGCACTGGAACCACAGAACGCAAGTGGCAGAATCTAGTTTCTCTGGGACTCTTTCCAGTTCTTAGAGAAGAGGACCCCCGGGGCGCCTGGGTGGCTCCATGGGTTAAGCGTCTGCCTTCGGCTCATGATCTCAGGGTCCTGGGATTGAGTCCAGCATTGGGCTCCCTGATCAGCGGGGAGTCTGCTCCTCCCACTGCTCCTCCCCGTGCCTGTGCTCTCTTCCTTTCTCTCTCAATAAATAAAAAATTAAAAAACAAAAAAAACAAAAAGACAAACAGGAGCCTGCCCTCGGGTGCACACAGCTGCTTGGGAATGGGCCTCCAGGCTCTGGTTCTTGGTCACATCAAGCGGTCAGGTAGCTCTGACCTCCTGGACACTCGGGCAGGGCTCAGGTCAGAGACGGTGATGACCGAGGAAGGTTTCCACCAACGGCCGGACCCTTCCCCGGAGCAGGCTGAACCTCCACTGATTCGACTGACCGACGACACCATGCCCACAATCACGGGCTGTAAATGTGCCAGGGGCCTACACCAGAGGACGAAGGACCCGACGAGGCAGCCCCAGGTCTGCAGCCCGAGTCCCATGTCCAGGCCCAGTAAGGCAGGGGCTCCTGCAGGGCCACAGGGCTGAGAGCAGCAGCCCTCCAGGTCCTAACAGACGCGTGTCCGCGCACACGTGGGGGCGTGGCCCGGCGTGGGGACCAGGAGAGGCCTCCCCTGTGAGCCCTGTCCCCCCACGAGAAAAGGACACGGGGCGAGGGGAACACGCAAGGCGAAGGAAGAGAAGGTCGAAGAGTAAAGCAAGAGAATGAATGCCCAAATAAAAAGATCTTGGACGGAGGGCTTCCCAGCAGGAAATGGAGAAACACGGGGGCAGGCGTCCGGGGAGAAGGGGCTTGGGGGCACTCTCAGACGCCCGACAACCTCAGGAGCACGTCTGGAGCCCCCCCCCCCAACTCTGGCGGCAGGGGTGGGAGGTGGATCTCCTCGTTACCGCCTCTGGGTGGAGATTTTTAAAAAGGCTGTGAAATCATTAATTAGTGCAGAGCGTCTGGCACAGAAGAGGACGGTGGGTGATGGGGGACCAGGGAGGCGCGGGGAGGAGGGTCACGGGAGGGAGGCACAGGGAGGAGGGGGACACGAGCGGGCAGCAGGCCTGCAGCGGGTGCTGGACGAAGGCGCTGCCTTCGTGGGATCTCAGCTGCTTCCCACCGGGCCACGCGGCATTAAACACAGGCGCCTGCCCCTCGACTCAAACAGCACCTTCCCGAAAACTGCAACCCCACATTCCTGACATCCTGTCTCCTTAGCAACCGTTACCTAGTGCCCTATAATTTTATTTCTCATTTTTTAAAAAAGATTTTATTTATTTACTAGAGAGAGCAAGAGCGAGAAAACGAGCAGGGGGAGGGGCAGAGGGAGAAGCAGGCTCCCCGCTGAGCGCAGAGCCCGATGCAGGGCTCAAACTCACGACCCTGAGATCATGACCTGAGCCGAAATCAAGAGTCAGATGCTTAGCCAACTGAGCCATCCAGGCGCCCCAGTTTTATTTCTTATTTAATTTGCCTTGAGTGGAAGCTCCAGAAAGGCAGAGTTCTGTTGTTTGGTGCTCACAACAGCAGACACTCCGAAACACCTGGGATATGAAAGCACACACCCAGCTCCACGTAACTGCAAACGAGTTCAGATCTGCGCTGAGAACATGGGGCGAGCATCTCGCAGAACTCCACACAGAAAACAGTGCCCGCGCACGGCCTGAACCATCATTGTTAGGAGCGAGAGAGAATCCCGACGCCCTCAATCTCGTGTCGCAGACGAGGACACTGGCGATCATCAGAGCCTTCGTCGTGATCAGCAGATCATCGTGGGCCGAATATGTGTCCCTGCACAGCACTGGGCTAGGGCCCTGACCCCCAGCGAGTGGAACTCGGGCCTCTGGGAGAAAGGAGGATGGAATGAGGTCACGGAGGCCCCTCCCAACACGGGACTGGGGGCCCCCGGAAGCATACACACCGAGGACAGGCCGTGGGTGCGCACGGTGAGCATGTGGCCGTCTGCAAGCCAGGAGGGGGCTCGCCAGAACCCAGATGCACGGCCGACCTCGGACTTCCAGCCTCCAGAACTAGGAGAAAATCACCACCCGGTCGATGGTGTTTGGTCGATGGTGCTTGTTATGGCAGCCCAAGCGGAGCAAGACAGACTTTACGTGACATTCCTGGGGTCCCCTGGTGTCAGTGTGAGAACCGGAACCCAGGGTTCCGGGTCAGGCCAGGGGTGTGTGTGCACACCGGTGTCGGCGTGCTGGCCGTTCTGGAAATAACCACCCCGGGAGAAGGTGCAAACACGGGCTCCATGTCTCTCCCCCCCTGTCCAACCCTGCAGGGCTTCCTGCTCTGGGCCTGGAGCCCATGGCTTCAGCTCTGGGAGGCGCACAGGGGGCTCCTTCACAAGGTGGGGAGAGCACGAGAGGCCAGCCCAGGCTCTGTTTTCGTGCCCCCTGCCCCCAGCCCCCGCCGGGTCATGAGGGTGCACAACACGTGGCACTTAGTAAAGATCAAGTCCACGGTCAATGAGAAGCAGGACTGCCTGGCGCATCGCCGGTGGATAATTAAATCTAGGGGCAGCTTAGAGTAACACCCCTGCACACCTTTAAAACCCAAGACGGTCTGTACTAAACTTAAAAATCCCGACTTTTCAGGTAAACTCCTTCTCTGCCAAGAGTCTGCTGATCAAGGACAAAATGGATTTATTTACACTTAACGTACTTCCCCAAAGGCTCAGAACCCTTTGTGTTTACCATCCCAATATTTATCAATCGCTAAGGACTGTTTATTGGTGCACGGAGATGACTTAGATATTTGGGCATACATGCTGGTGCGTGCAGGACCCCCGTCCTTGGGAAATGCACCATCTTGAGGCAAGAGGGGCACGGTGTGCAATGTACAAGTACGAGAGTGAAGCTCTACACAGACAGCGCTGAGTCCCAAGTGCAGGGACCAGAAACCGGGCCCGCTGGCGGTGGCGGGACAGTGGACTGCGCTGAGCTCTGAAGGGGCCGAGAGTGCCCACATGCCCTTCTCTGATGCGTCGAGCTTCTCATCCAGCCTGAACCATGACCTGACCCCCACGCTAGAGGACTCCTCATCAGCGCGGACTCATTCGCTAGTCTCAGCCGGCTGGCGGACAGTTCAGCCGCGGTGCAGCCAGTCTAACTGGAGTCTAACTCCAGCGAAACGGGAGACTCACGGAGTGCGGTTCTCTTCGCTCTGAGCCGCGTCCTCGTTCACCGTAAAAGCACCCACCCCGCCCCAGGCTCAACATCCACTCGCTGAACCTCTCCTGCCTTCTCCCAACGGGACCTTGCTGCCCGGGGCACCCAGCCGATGCGTCTCACCCTTCCCCCAAAACAAACAAAGCCCACGGCATCCAACTTTCACCCTCCAGGTAAAGGGCAACATCCAGAAAATGAGGAGGCAACATGTAAAATGGGAGAAAGAATGTGCGAGCCCTGTATCTGGGAAGGGACCTCTAACCTGAATATATACAAAACTCTTACAAGACAATAAAAAAAAGTTTCTTTAAAATGGAAAAGATCCGAATAGACTGCTCTCTAAAGCAGACACACAAACGGCCATAAGCACGAGAAAAAATGTGCAATATCAGTCTTTCAGGAAATGCAAATCAAAACCACAATGAGACACCACCTCACCCCTCCTAGGACGGCTAAAACCAAAGTAATGGAAACAGCAAATGTTGTGGGGATGGGGAGAAATCGGGACCTCGTACACTGCCGGCGAGGACCGAAGTCCCACGGCCACCGCAGACATGGTTCGGTGGCTCAGGAGAAAACGGTCAGTGCAGATGCGCAGAGACGGCCCATCAGCCCCACTCCCGGGTCTGACCCCGGAGAACTGGAAACACAGACGGACGCGCCCCTGCACGCGGACGTTCACAACGGCGTTCGTCACAGCGAGCCCCCGAGAGCGAACCACGCGAAGTCCAGCAGCAGCCAAGGTGGTCTGTCTGGACCGCGGGACGGACTCACCCCCCACCCCCTGCCCCTGCCCCAGGGAAGGAAGCACTGTGAACACGTGAGGCTCCGGGAGGAGCTGGGCGCGAGGACCGCACATTGTGGGGGTTCTGTTACATGTGAGATGTTCAGAAGAACCAGGTCCCTGGGGGGACGACGGCGGGTGCTCTGGGGCTGGGGTGAGGGGGGCAGGACAGGGGAACGACTGCTAACGAGCACTTGGCTGCTTCCTAAGAAACTGCAGAATTCTAAAATGAGACTGGGGTGATGGCCTCCCAAGTCCGTGAATGTCCCCAAAGTACCTAACAGTGTACCCGCATGGGTGAGCTTTGTGTTATGGGGACCAGAGCTCAATAAAGCCGTAAAAGACACACGGCTTTCCTGGTTTTACTGAGCGGGGAACAAGGCCTCCCCTAGGACGCCGATGGACACCCTCCCTTCATCCAAAGTAAGGAGTTTCTCTAGGTGCTAGTTCAGGATTCTGGACAAATCCCCTCTGCTGAATCCAGAAAACAGCCACTTCACACAGGATGGTTCTGAGCACCAGGCGGGGTTCGGGGCTGCCACCACTCAGGCCTCAGTGACCGCGCCCCTCCCTCCCCGGCCATCACCTCTGTCGCCGGGGCCTGAGAGTGGGGGGTCCTCCCTCCAAGCCTGCTGCCCACTGGCTCCCATCTGCGGCAATCCTGCCGCGGCCCCTGCCTTGCCGCGCTCACTTCTCTCTGACCGCTGCCCGAGGTGTGTGTTCAAGGTCGCCCTCCATCACAAGACTGCTTGCCTCCTGCCTCACCAAAGCAACCAGAGCCCCTTCGGTTTCCCCCTGGAAGCTTCTCAGGGCACGCACACTCGCCTCTTCACCCCTTCCCTCTGTTCAGGGCCGCGCCCTGGCCCCACTCCCCTCTGCTTCCTCGGGAACCCTCCTAAACCCTCACCGTTCCTCCAGGTCCACGGTTCGACCCCTCAGCCCAAATCGACCCAAATCCCTCTGGACCTGAGAACTGCTTCCTGGAGGCAGCAAGCTCCCCCAGCCGCCCCAGCCACCTCCT
>LNAC01000221.1:1141899-1159050 GCA_002007465.1 Ailurus styani
TCCTGCCCCCGACTTGCAGCAGTGCGGCCCTGGCTCCCTACAGGTCCTCCCCGCAGCTGTGACCCGGGGACGCTGTGGCACCTAACCACAGGGCTGTCACCGGGCGGGCTGAGGCAGCGACCGCGTGCAAAGTGCTCAGAACAGCCCCCGCCGGGTCAGCGCACTCTGCGCACCCCTGCATCCAGCCTGCACGGCTGATTCGGCCGGCGGGGACCCGCGGGCCCCTTCCAGAAGGACGCCAGAGCACCGCAGATGCGCGTGGGCCGTCCCGTGACTCCCAGCGTCGCCTTCTCCCCAGCTCCCTTCACAGGAGGGACACGGCGAGTGACACACATGGCGGGCCAAACGCGTGTTTACCAACATTGTGGGTGGGGCCTCTGGTGCTCACCAGGCTGCGGGTAGTTAAGTGTCTGGGGAACCACACGTCGCAGGTGGGTTTCCGACTGCCCGGGGCGGGGTGCTCGGCGCCCGACTCCTGCGTGGCTCCAGGGTCAACGGTATCGTCGAACGGTCTGTGAGCGGCCGGAGGCCAGGACCGTCTCCTCCGCGTCTGCAGGCCGCGTGCCACCACCACCCTCGAGGGGCCCCGAAAGCCGTGATGGCACGGAGGGCCCGCCCGCATGGACGCGGGCCCGACGCTGGACTGGCCGCGGTGCGCTCGGTCGGGAACCGCGACTCAGCCCCCGCCCCCCCGGAGTGTCCCCCGCGAGGGCTCGGGTCGGGAGGGGAGGCTCTCCTCGCAACAGGGTGATAGGAAGCGGGAGGTCACGGCTGCCCAGGTCTCGGACACAGACGGGGAGTGTGGGCATCACGAGCGCCCCGTCACTGACGAAGCAGCCAAGGAAGAGGCCGGGTCAAGTCCTCCGCACGCGGTCAGCAGCGCGAGCGTCTGCTGGGAGTCCCAGCCCGCCCGGCCTGTGGCCCTCGTGCTGGGGCGGCACGCCACGGAACAGAGCTACTTCTCAGGTTGCTGGTTTTCAACTGTCTTCCTCCGCAAGGCTCCCTCCCCACCGCCGAACCGAGGGGTGCTCGTCTAGGTCAGTGCTGCCTAAATCGCCCCATTTTAACAAACCAAAAAAATACGAAATTCTCTACCAGAAAAAGTACCCGCTACCATTTAGTCCCTGTGCCTGCGGACATCTCCTCGTCTGTAAAACGGGAAGATCCCGTACCATGTAGAGGAGCCCAGAGCAGGACAACCAGGCTCCAGAGAACCAAACCAGCACACGCACCCACCCCGCGCCAGGTCCCGGGGGACGTGCTGGGGCTGCAAGTCAAGAGCTGCTCCCCCGAAATGCGTGTGGTAGGAGAGACGTAAACATCTCACGGGGCACCCGGGGGGCTCAGTCAGCTACGCATCCGACTCTTGGGCTTTGGCTCGGGTCCAGATCAGGGCCCTGGGATCCGGGCCCAGTCACCCCCAACCCCCGGTCCAGGTCAGGTTCCGTGCTCAGCGGGGGGTCTGCTTGGGATTCTCTCTCTGCTCCTCACGCACCTGTGCACGTGCCCTGTCTCTCAAATAAACAAATACATCTTAAAAAACTCCAAAGATCTCGAGTTACTACAAGGATACAAAACAAGAGGACACATGCTACCATGCGTTTAAACCAAACAGAGCCTTGCAGAAATGGGGCAACAGGACCCGGCTCACAGGGTCCTCCGAGGATGTGGCGTCACTCAGGACCAAGACTACCGCTCCCGTTGCCCTTGACCTCGGGTCAGGGAGGTTTCGGGCCAGAAGCACACCACGGAGATTTTTAAAAAGAAAAAGAAAACAGGAAGAAGATCAAGAACTACAGACAAAGATATATTCTTTCCAGATTCTTGGTAATAATGAAGTAAACCCCCAGTCAGGGCTGGGGGGTTTCACTATTTTCCTATCGACCATCTGTGAGCATTCATTCCTCCGTCAATCACGCGCCCCAGGGCAGCAGGCCTGCGACACCACCTCCCTGTCCCCGGTTCTCAACGGTCCTGCCTCTAAGCGCCCTGTGCGCTCGATTCCCAGCACGGTGGTCCGTGCATCTGCCTCCCCCCCCCCCCGGTCACCAGGGAGTCTGACACACAAACGTCTGATCCTACTGGAGGGAAGGACTTCATGATCTTTCTTATTTTTAAAAGATTTCCGAGTGAGGGAGAAGCCAACATCTTCTCTACAGGTCTAGCAAAAAGTACTAAGATCCTGACTCTCTTTAAAACTCAAAAATATACAGACTGAAAACAAAGAGGTAAACTGATTTAAAACCAGACAAACGGATTCTAACAACTTGGGGAATTAACAAAAAATGTACAAAAACTTAAAAGTGAATTGGGCAAGGCTACAGGATCCGAGGTCAACATGTAACAAATAGTTGTACCCACACATACCGACAGAAATAACTAAAAAGTGGTTTGTAAAAACTGCTGTTTAATATGAACCCTGGGCCCGGGGGCGCCATCCCTTAAGCGTCCAACTCTTGGCTTTGGCTCAGGTCCTGGGATCGAGCCCCCCGTGGGCCCCACACTCAGCAAGGAGTCTGCCTGAGGTTCTCCCTCCCTCGGCCCCTCCCCGTTCACGCACGCTCTCTCTCTAAAATAAACAAATAAATAAAATATGAACCCTTTAGGGACAAATCTGACGGAAGATGTAGACAAAGCACATGCTAGACTGTATGAAACAGTGGAGAGAAACGAAAGAGCTCATGTGGGGAAACACACCCTCGTCTGCACAGGACGGGGTGGCCTCCGAGGACAGTGTTGAGTGAAAGAGGTCGGACAGGAAAAGGGGTCACCGTGCGTGACACAGAAGTTACAGAAGATGTGAGGCAATCTGCAGTGAAAGGACCCCCCGCCGCCGGGAAGTTCCGGGTGGGGGACGAGAGAGAGAGTCAAGGGGCATCTGGGGGTGGTGAGAATGTTCTCGTCTTGGCAGGGGGGGGGGGGGGGGNGCGTCGAGGTACGTACTCTAAGTGTGTGCATTTTGATTGCACATCAAATATACGTCAATAGAGCGACCGAAAGGTAAAGCACAGCATTAAGGGAGACGAGTTGTCTGGGCCACAGCAGAAATGGAACATTGCTCTTCTCTGTTACAGAGACGAGGCAGACGCTTTCTCCTGGCAATTCAAGCCTCTGCCCCAAGACATTCTGTTCCTGACCCAGGTCGTGGTGCCGCTGGATCATAACACGAGGCAATGGCTTTGGATTTAAATCAGGGAAAATCACCAAACGTACACACTCTCACATTCTGTTCATACGTACAAATGATTATATTTAATCAGTTAATGCATGGGCCAGTCCCAAACACCCCCATTGGAGAGGCAGCACAAATAATCAGAAAAAACAGACAATCCAAAAAGCAAGTTCATTTGCCTTTGCGATTTAATACACGGCTTTGTTTTGCAGAAGACACGTTCTCGGGGACGTTGGGCCCTGACTACCACTAACCTGAGCCATCACCCCTCCTCCCATCTCGCACCAGAGTGGGAGCTACGGTGATCACAGAAGAAGGGGGCTGGCATGTCCATATCTGCCAGTATCACAGCCTCACAGTAACTGCCCACCTGCCCCCGCTCTGCCGCCTGAGCGCCCCAGAGCCTTTCTGGGTCTCCATGTGCATGTGCCCCAATGTGACCTGTATTTCAGTCTGCCAATGCTCACGTCAGAAAAGACAGAAAAAGCCAAAGATTTAACGCTGAGATTCTATCAGTAAATTCTCAGCGATTACAATCTGATGAACCAGTCGCTCTGCAGAAAGGAGACGGACAGGTGTGACGGGGCACACGGCCCAGGCAGAGGCCGATGCCAGGTGAGCACGTGGCCAGGTGGGGGCGCGAGGGCCATCTAAGCGGTGCCTTCAGGTGGGCCCTCTGTGCACCCCTACCCCACGGCCTTCATTAAGGGTTTAGAAGTATTTCCTTGGGCACAGCAGATGCTGAGCACTCCAATGAGGAAGAAGCATCACACACACGTCCTTGTTCGTCCTCGTCCTGTAATGCTCCTGCTTCTGCAAAGGGACAAGAACACGTTTACGACCAAATCATTCCGGAGACCACGCCCTCTGGGAACGTTCCATCTACGTGGTAATGATGAGGTTCAAACAAGGACGGCGCCCCGGGAAAGGAAATCAAGGGCTGGTCATCTGCACCAAGAAGCAGCACAAAGTGACACACGTTCGGAAGTCTCACATTCCCGGGACAGCTGACGCCATGCGGTCCCGGGCACGCCGCCTTCCTTGTGTCAGACTCTTCACGAGGACCCTGATCTCGGAGGGTGGTCATCACCATTAAGTAAGACTCCACGCATAAAAGTTCATCGGAGTACGAGGGAATGCAATCCACCGACATGGGAGAAGGACCACGCGTCACGACCAGGTGGAATTTGTCCCAGGAAAGCACCTTCGGTTTAACAGACATTTCTCTAAAGAAGGTCCACCAAGGAGCAACAGGCACGTGAAAAGCTGCTCAACGTCATTAGTCGTTAAGGAGATGCAAGGTCAGGGACCACGCGGTCTGATTACCTCCCTAAGGCATCTGGAAGAGACACGAAGACGCGGCACAGGGCAGGAGTGGACGCTGATGGAGGGGACGCCAGCCAAAGTGAGACGGGCGGGAAGGCCGGTGGAGGGCAGAGAGCCCCGGATTCCTGTGGCATCCGGGCTGCCGGGGGCTGTCTCGTCCTTCCCCCCTCACCCCACCTCCTGCACGGCTTCCTGAAGCCGTGGGCCCCTAGCCCCGGAGCCGGCCCTCTTTCTGCCCCAGCCAACTGATTTTCCAACCCTGTAGCTTTCACAGAAAAGGCTCTCCACGTGACGAGGAGGACGGACAGGCCAGCCACACAGACAAGCGGGTCCCCCAGGGAGGGAAGGTCCCCCATCCGTGGGAAGACAGAGGCCCAGCATCGTATCAGAAGCGGGGCAATTCCAACACGGAAAAGAGCTGTCAGAGCAGTGTACCCCGGGGCCACCAGCTCCAAGGACGGAGGGGGGAGAGAGGCAACCCAGGTCAACCTCCCTCCTCCGCCCGGCTCTCCCTGCACGCCCACGGTGAGGTTAAAGTCCACGACAGGTGCAGAGGGCTGTGCAGAGAGGACGCACCGCACAGGTGCTCGGGGCTGCGAGGTTATTACGTTATGTGGGTTCCTAGCCTCTGCCTGCACCCTGGCTCTTGCCACAGCACTGACAAAGCTCAGCAAGACAGGAAATGAGATGAAGCAGGGCCGACGACCGAGCATCGGTCTGGGGGCTGCACGGGTCGCCAGCAGGGCAGACGCACACAGACCGTCCGTCTTGCACCTGCCGGGGCTCTTCTCAGGCGAAGGAAGGAGAACTTTGGGGACTGTCTTCTCTACCCCTCCAGCCACCTTCCCCTCCTCCCGCTCCTCGGTGCCTCCCACCCTGCTGACCACCATTCCTCAGACCCTTCTCCTGGAACAAACACACATGCGTGCGCACACACTCTGTCCTCTGTGGGCAGCACGCTTTTCTGAAGTAGCTGAGCTCCCAGGTGAGTCAGTCTCGGGGGTAAGGAACCCACGGGGCAGCGTCAGGACCCCGGGTCGGAGACAAAGCTCAGAGTCGCAGGTCAGCCTGAGGACTGTTACGGAGAACGTGGGGACGTGCAGCGCAGATGTCCAATCCCACTCTCCCCCTTCATGGTGAAACCGAGGCCTCGCGAGGTCACGCGATCTGGCTTTAAACGGTATGCGTTCCTCCAGAATGAAGACAGAACCAACCCAAACAAACACGGGCGAGGGGTTTGAAGAGACATTTCTCTAAGGAAGAGACGCAAACAGCCAACGAGCACACGCAGAGATGCTCGACGTGACGGAGGAGACACACGTGGAAATCACAAGGAGAACCCGCCCCACGGCCGCGAGCGCGGCTCCGGTGACATCAGCGAGCGTTGGCAGGACGCGGGGCTCAGAGACGCGCAGAGTGTGCCGGGGGGACTTCGGTGGAGCAGGGTGGCGGTTCCTTAAAACGCGGCACACGGAGCCGCGGTGGGATCCGGCCATCCCTCCGCCGCCCCGGCCACAGACCCGGAGAGGTGCGGACACACGTCCCGCAAAGACCCACGAGTGTCCCCCGCGGCAGCATCACGCCGGCGGGAGTGGGAGCACGCCGGGCGCCGCGAGCGAAGAACGGCCAGACAGGTGGCCGACCCCCACGGTGGAGCCCCCTTCGACCACAAGAACGCACGAACCGCTGACATGCACCCCGACGGGAGGGACCCTGAAAAGATCAGGCCGGGCGAAGGCAGCCAGGCACAAAGGCCATGTACTGTAGGGCCCCCTTTACGGAAACGTCCAGAACAAATGAACCCACAGACGCACAAAGTAGATGAGTGGGCTGCCTGCAGCCGAGGGAGGGGCGGTGGGGAGCGACCGCTGTGGGCACAAGGGTTCTCTTCGGGGCGACGAGGGTTTTCCAGAATTAGCAAGTGAACATGCTGAATAATACTGAGCTATATACTCTGAAGTGGTGAATTTTAGGTACGTGAATTATTCTCTATAAAGCTAACGAAGAAATTGTCAGGGTGCCTGGCTCCGCTAGTAGTGTGCGACTCTCCATCTCAGCGTCGTCAGTCTGAGCCCCATGCTGGGTGGAGAGATAACTTAAAAGTAAAATCTTCAGAAAAAACTGCATCCATTCACTCAGGAGAATTCTGCAAGCGTCCGCCCGCGACACAGTCCCGGCACCGGAGACACAGAGAAGTCGCTGAGCAGCCTGGAGGGGCCACACCGCGTGGCCGCATGCAGCGTGACCTCTGAGGACACTGTGTTCTTCCCGTCACCCCCAACCCTCCCGGCCCCCACCCGCGTGCCCCCCTCTCCCGGCCAGGGACCAAGCAGGGGGCAGGAGGAGGTGCAGTCCTCTGCTTCCAGGACAGTCCCAAGTGGCCCAGCGGCCTGCTGGGAAGAGCCCCGGCTCCGTCCCCAGCGGCGCACACCCAGCAGGCCCGCCGGGTCAGCGATGCTGTGCGGGGTTCTAATCCCGGTGCCGTCACTTACCAGCGTCCAGTCTTGGGTAAGTGGCTAAAGCCTCTCTGGGCTTGCTTCCCCTTCTGCGACGAGCACCAAGCCCTGCCTGATGGCCTCCGTAAGACAAGGTACAAAACAGCGCCAGGCACGATATGTCACACCGCCCAAACCCAGGGGAGCACCATCAGGGCCCTCTCTCCTGGGTCCTGAAACTTCCATCCTTCCCTCCGTCGCCCACGTCCTCCCCTGCTCGAAATGCTGACCACCCTCTCCACTCTGATCTTTCCTTTCGCCCTGAGAGTTCTGAACCCAGCTTTTACTAAATTCGCTCATGTCTGCGTCATAAACAAGCTCGTGGTCTGTCTTCCCCAACAGTCCCGGGTGCCCCCAGTGCTCAGAACACGGCCTTACATTAACACGCGTCTGATGAATGTGACAAATATGCAAAAAATCCCCACATCCCAGACCAAGGGCTGTGCGGTGGGACCTGGCAAGGGAGGGGTCTCTGCGCCCACACCCCGTGCAGGCCTGCCTCACCCTGTCTCACCCTGTCAGGCTCCGGGTTCGGAGCTGGACAGAGATCAGAGCTGGGGCAGGAGAGCCAGCTGGCCCGGCCCACGTCCTGCCGGAGAACCCCATGTCCTCGGTTTCTGCCGAGATGATCCAGAGGCCTGGAGTGGGGTGTGGGAAGCCCACAGGGCCTCGTCCCGCACACTCCGCTGACCAACGTGGGCACCTGCGCAGACGCCGCCCGGGAGGCCATCAAAGATGCGAATGCTTGGCCTGACCCGACCCAAAGTCCCGGAGTCTGAAACAGCGGGGGTGCGGCCGTGCGGCGCGGCAGGGAACGAGTCTCTGGCTCATTCTGCGGCCTGCCTCCCGGCGCAAGTCCGCCTCACGCAGCCAGTCTTGCCTCAGAAAAGTAAACTCCAGGTCCTAGCAGCAGGGACCAGGACCTACGTCTTTCCTCCGCTTCTTCCTGAGCAAACTTCATAAAAGATCAGACTCGCCTGTCTATCACTCTTTTTTTTTTTTTTTAAGATTTTATTTATTTATCTGACAGGGAGAGATACAGCAAGAGAGGGAACACAAGCAGGGGGAGTGGGAGAGGGAGAAGCAGGCTTTCCTGCAGAGCAGAGAGCCTGATGCGGGGCTCGATCCCAGCACCCTGGGATCATGACCTGAGCTGAAGGCAGAAGTCCAACAACTGAGCCACCCAGGAGCCCCTCTATCACCATTTCTTTACCTCCTCTTCTCTGGCTCCTGCCTCCCCCCATGTCCAGAGGCCACAGAAATACTCCTACATCCAGACAGTTCTCTCTCCCGTCTCTAAGCCCCCTCCTCCCCTCGTGGGGGCATCTGACCGGCTGGCCTGCTTCTCTGCCGCTTCCCCCGCCTCCTCTGTGGGACTCAGTGCTCTGCTCACCTGGACGTGTGAGCGCTGCACGTGTGTGAACTCTACACGTGTGTGAGCACTGCACACGTGAGCAGCAGACATGTGTGAGGACCACGCGAGTGTGAGCGCCGCACGTGTGCTTCTCCACTCCGGCCCGCCAGGCCCAGGGGCCAGCCTGCACTCAGCACCTGCCCTCGGCTCGGCCCCAGAGGGTGTAACCCACCCCGCGGCTCCTTCCCTCCAGAGCTCTGGCGTTCGAGGGGGACCCCTACGCTACACCACGCCAAGAACAGGGGCATTGTCCCCACCCACAGCCACCTGCTCAGTCTCCCACGTGTCCTTCTCCACCTGCGGCGACGGTTCCCTGTCCCCATCGCCCCCTCTACCGGAGCCGCGGGGACGCGGTTTTCGACGGCACATCTGATCACATCGCTCCCCACAGGGGTCTGGTGACAGTGCTCCGTGGCCCTCGGGACGGAGTCCAAACACCCGAACACAGGGTTCCACGGTCCCCAGGCCCCGGCTGCTTCCCGTTGTCCGGGTTCATGGGTCCGTCGTTCTGTGCTCTCGTGACAGAGCACGGCGACCCCCCAGCCCGCCGCACGGTGCGTGCCCCCTCTGCCCGGACCTGCCCTCTGGAGCCCGGCTCTCAGCTTTAGGCCTCCACTTAAAGTGCCTTCCTGCAGGAGACCCTCCCCAGAGTCCCCCCCGGGCTCCGGAGAGACAGCAGGTGTGTCACCCACGTGCCCTGCTGTCTGCCGGGCCCCAGCCATGGGCCAGAGGGCACAGCGTGCAGCTTACTCACGATGAACCCCAGGGCCTGACGATTCAAGAGTCGACGGACGTTCTTATATGAGGGGCGGCACGGACACCCCCAAACCTCAGCCCCGCTGTGGACACTGGCCGGTGGTTCCTGCCCCCAGCCCCAGGGCCTGAGGAGAAAGGGTCCCATTCACCAAGCTACTTACTCCACTCTCTCCACCACCTCCCCTAGAACAACAGTGGCCTTTCTCTGCAGGGCAGTCTGCTCTGGGAGATGAATGGGGCCAGCCTGGGGCAGGCGGGACAATGACAGGCCGGCCGGTGCGTCAGACCCCCGCGGGGAAAGGCAGCCCGGAAACCAGGCCGCCGAGGGGGAAATCCCCGAGCTGGCGAGGCCAGCAACCCCAACAAGGATGCTCTGTCCCTACAAGAAGTACCAAGTGCCCAAGTCCTAGCACCACCAAGAACAAGGGGAATTCTTGGTCTCAGTTCCCGGCAGCAATGTTTAGAGCTGCTTTCTTGAAAACCCTTGGCCAGGCAGGCTGGGGATGGGAAACGTCCAGAACCAGCTGCAGGTGAAGGCAGCCAGCAGCAGGCGGGCGTGCGCTCTGCAAACTCACGGGGCACCGGGAAGCAATCCGGAAGGACGAATAGACATCGCTTCAAACCCCAGCCAACAGAAGGCACGATCACCAACGTAAGACAAGGAAAGAACCAAAGAACGCCAGCACTCACTCACCACGGCGGAGTGCAGGCAAGGCATCCTGCTCGAACCTCTACAGAGATTATTCTACACGCACAAATAAAAGAGAACCGAGTCCAAATGTTCCGTGTGTGTGCAAGAGGAATGCTGAATGACGGAAATGTCCTGATGCATGGTGTGAGCCAGCAAGGTCTCCCTGCAGCCGGGGGAGGGGACGCCGTGCACAGGTGCGGAGGGAAGCGTATGGGCCCAGGAAACCGGTGGGGGCCTTGGGAAGAAGACCTGCAAGAGTCAGAGGGGGCTCCACTGAAGGGAGGAGCCATGAACCCCAGCCACGGAGTCTGGACAGGAAGGAGGGCCGCGTGAGTGTCCAGCGAGGGACGCTGTTAGGATGAGATCCCACACGCCATGTCCCTGCGGTGTCCCCAGAGCCACATCTGCGGGTCCCTAGTGTAGGGCAAGCACAGGCCGGACCCCCAGCCCCAGGTCTTCCGTGGTAGCTGAGTAGAGCCCAGGCCAGGTGGGTCCTTGCCCAAGCAACTGCCTTCCCAACACCCACCGTGTCAAGCGCCACAGAATCCACGCAGCTAATTAGTGGCCGAGGGGGGCTCCCACAAAGACCCTCTCACTCAAGGTCCTGGACTCTGGAACTCTGGTCCTAGCACCCTGGGGCTGGGATGTGATGGGTTTACGGAGATGAAACACCTGCCTGCCTCCTGAGACCAGGACCAGTTAGCTAAGGGATCTCCCGGACCCGGCTCCCCTCCCCGAGCCCCTCAGGAGGGCTCGCGGAGGAACCACAACTACTTGGTCGAGGAGGCCCAGCCGGAGGGTCGGTTGTACTAGCGGGGTGGGTCTCACGGGCCGTGCCATAGTCAGCCCGCTGCTGGGCGCCCACAGGCGGCGGGAGGACTCCCGGGTGCTCCTCCTCTCTCCAGCGACAGTCCGACCCTTCTCCCAGCCAACCAGCCTCAAAACCCTGGGAATCAAATTTGATTCAGCCTTAACAGATCCGCTGATTTTCTTTCCAAAATGTCTTTTAGATCTTGCCTCTCTTCTCTGTTGAACGTTATCTTTCAACAAGACCCCTGCAAAACCTCCCCGGGGCCCTCCCAGCCCAGGCCCTCTCCCGTCTCCGTACCGATGTCAGCATTCTCTCTGTGAACACTGTTTTTATCACCCTGTAACACGTGACCCTCCCCGGGCTCCCAGCACCCTCATCCCCCCTTCCTGCCCACCTCCACAACCGACTCTCCGTCCGCTCCACCAAGACCAGCAATCCCACCGCCCGACCCACCCCACGCGTGGTCCCACCTGCCACCGCTGCCCAGCCGTTCCCGTCTGACGGGGCCCCGCGCCTCTCTTCCCAATTTCTAACCACCCCCTCCCGGCTGCTCTCCTCGGCTCCAGCTTTCTGCTCGCCTCTAAATGTACGTTTTGGTACACACGGAAACTCAGCAATTACACAGATTCAGCAGTACCACGTCTCCACTGTTTCCTGCTGTTTCACCAATAACCCTTCGTACCCGGAACGAGAGCTCCACGTGCTTGCACGCTCCCTGCCGGAGCACCAAGGGCCGAGCGAGGCGTGCGGCTCCCGGATAAATACTTGCAGGAGCAGCAGACCGACTGCTAGTGGCCCCAGTCACCGGGCGGCGTCACTGGAAAGCCGCCGGAGCCACCACGTCCCCTCTGTGACCGGAGGTCAGGCCGTGACCGGTGACTAGAGGTCCCATCAGACCATTTTAGAGTAGCTGCACTCAGTGGTGGAGAAAGTGCTGGAAATCACGACTCTGAAATCACTTGCTCTGACTTTTCAAAGCTCCTTCCTGCTGCGTTCGAGTCCTAGTTTACTGTTCTTTAGAACGAGAAGGGAAATCCCGGAGAAGCCAGTGAAGACGGAAGGACACTCATGATTTTAGGGACTCCGCTGAAGTCAGGATTAAAAGACAACGAAACAAGAATAAACTGCAGCAATGGCAAGTCTGAGACCCTGAAGGAGGCCCAGCCAGGTACCGCGTGGCACCGCCTCCCATGAGGGGCCACCGAACACGCACAGACCCTCCACCTGCCGTGACTAGATCCAGGGAGTCCTCTCGGAGCCAAGAGGAAGCGGCAAGGTGACCCTTTCGGGCTTGGGATGCATGTGATTTTCCGGCCACGGCTCTGGTGCCCCCCCAGGCGGCAAAGCGGCCCCAGGGTCCCACTGGGGGTCCCACGAGGGCTGCGGGGTTGCAGCCCTTCCCGCCTTGCTCACGGTCCTCCGCGCTCCTCCCTCACGTCAGCCCCAGCTCGGCTCACTGGTCTTTCCAAGCTTTCATTTTCACCGATTCCGGGAAGGCCAGACAAGCTTCCTGGAGAAGAGTCCTCGCTCTGGAAGGTCACGCCACGGTGCTCTCAAGGGTCCAAAGCTGCGCGGCCGTGGCCGGTGAGCTCACCTGGAGCTCGGAGCTCGGAAGGTCCTCCATCCCCGGGGACCCAGCGTGACTGTGAATAAGGGAACAATTCCTTTTTCCTTCTGAGACAGAACCTACACCTTCTTCAGTGCTGCTTCCCCCCACGGGGCGCAGGAGGGACCCCGGATCCCAGGGCCTTCCGCACACAACTCAGGGAAAAGGAAGCGGGTATGGTCCCCAGGGGCACAGGGTTGTCACGCCACAGATAAACCCTGGAATTAAGCTTTTAAAATAACAAGCCAATCAAGTGGAGTTCTAAAGGCAGTGAGTGCCACTGTGAAAACCCGAAGCCGATTCGGCCAACACAGGCAAAAATGGCGCCTCCTCCCTCACGTCCTCCAGGACTGCACACCAAGCGAAGCCCTTCCCGCCTCGGAATCGCAGACCTTCAGAGGGCGGGCCGGGGAGCGCCCCCCAAAGCCTCCAAACTCTATCCTGCACAGGTCACGGGATTCCAGGACTTCTCTGTCTTTACGCTAACTCGGGAGTTGGCGATTGCCCTTCACAGAATCTTTTATACTTTTGATGAAATCATACTGTCATTTAACTTTTCCTATTTTTTATGTATTCTCGTAAATGATGTCAGGGACACTGACCATATTCTGACAGTAAAAAAAAAAAAGCTAAATAAATTTGTTAATCAGAGGGTGCTCTTTTGGAAATGTTCTCGAGTATCTGAAGTTAAGCTTAGCCTTTCCCCGCCCGTTATGGTGGTCACCCACCAAAATCCATGCAAATCCACGGCCACCTCTCGTCTTACCCCAGAGAGGACAAGGGCACTGAGAAAGACTCAGCATGGCAGGGGGGCTTAGTATCTGTAGCTCTGAATGGGAGACCAACCATCGAAACTCGGCTGAATGGATATTCTCAGGGCTTGGTAAGAACCTGAAACCAAGATGGGAAGAGCCCTAGGAGCCACCCCCTCCTCTCTAGAGAAGCCCCCCCTGGGCAGCCGGCATCTCCTCTCTATAGACCCTCCGGGAAGCCCACGGCTCTCTCTCAGGACCTACGACCACCCTCCCTCCTGTGCGTCTCCTCTGACCTCACCTACGACAGTGCCTCTTCTAGAAAGGGGCAAGGTCACATTCAACCTCAGATCCATGATAAGGACGGTGGTCGTGTCTGGATTTACTCTGAGCTGGGAATGGCCAGAGATCGCTGAATACATCCTTTCTACTCCCGTCTAAGGGAGCCAAGGCAGCTGCAGCCTTTCCCGTTCATCAGAATTCTTGGGAAGGGGCTTCCTCTTCTATTCTTCCAGGACCATCACCCAACGCTCCCTTCCAATCCCAGGCGCTTCTGCACACAAAGCCTGCTCACTCTGGTCAAATGCTTCAGAACAATGCGACGGTCCTTCGGTCACTCAAACTCTGTTTGGGATTCGTGCAGAAAGTGGTCCATGAAGCTAAACCAAACTCAGAAGTTTACCGCTTGAAATTTACAGTTTTATAGCTCAGAAAACAATTGGAAATATATGATCACATTTGCTTTGCTCCTTCCAACAGCCCCATGGGACTGAATAAACATTATGATCCTCAAACAACACGCAGCAAGAAAATGTCTGTGAACCAGAAAGCCTTTCATATACGTGAATGCTCGCGACACCCAGAGGAAGTGAGAGGAGGTATGGGGCGTGCCCAAGGTCGTGGAGTTAAGGGGAATGCCAGGGTTCAAACCAGGAGCTCTTGGCTTGAATCTACGGCTTCCTTGCCTGGGTTGGGCCACAGGACTATGGGACTCGGTGTGGAGCACAGCGGTTTCATGGATGCAGATGTGTAACCCACCTGGCCAGCTTGGAAACATCTGCCACGGGAGACGGGAGAAATAGATGGCTTAGCAAAGCTCATCACCATCCCTGCAGAAGTACCTCAGTGTCCTTACCTCTGCTTGCAGCATCAAACATGCTTTCAGAAATCTCGAGAAGAACACAGGTCTATGGGCAACAAGCAGTCTGCGGACAGGACAGGGGCTGAGCAGTGGCGTGAGCCCGTGTGTCAGGGATGACCAATCAGTACAGAAAGATCAAGAGTCGTCACAAACACGTCTCGTTCCTATGGACCCAGGCGTCAGTCCCCAAGAAGGATTAAAGATGGTTCTGAAGAAACTGGCTCTAGAGGCTTCTTTGGGCCACATGTCTTCTCCACACACGCGGTCCTCTGGCGCGTGGCTCCTCTCTAGGAAACACACAGCGCGCAGGCGGCCTTCTCTGCCCTTGCTCTGACTACGTGGGCAACCAACCCGGGGGGCTGAAACACTCTGGAAAGGAGGAATTCACACTCACTGACACGCTCGCTCCTCCCAGCGCTCACTTGTCCTGGGCGGATGGAAGGCTCACTGCAGGCCTGCCGCTGAGCGAAGGGGACCCGGTCCCTGCCTTTCCGGGGCTTACTGTTGAGTGTCACTGTTCCTCGGTCTTCGGGAACCTACCCTTCCCTCGCTCCCCAATTAGACTGTGTGCCCGTTGTGAGCAAGAGACGCGCATTTTAATTTTCTGAAACAGCCGTCCGGCACCTTCCACTAGACTCTGCGCGGCCCTCCGTGGGCAAGATACCTGGAAGGGGCCCAAGCCTCCGACGGGGCAGAGGTGAGGAACGTTCTGGCTGCAAAGCTACGCTTCCCCACAGGAGAAACGGGTGCTTTACTACGGAAATGACGGCACCGTTCCCAAGACTGTTGAGAAGACGAGTGCAAAGGCAACACCGGGCAGCACCGCGTCCTACTGTCAGAGGGAGTCACGGAAAGCACATTCCACGGGACCAGCACACAAAGCCACTTAGCCAGCGAGCAGCGAGCCGGAGCACCTGGGTCAGGAGCCCCGCATCTGTCGGCGGGCGAGCCGAGTGTCATCGCGGAGCCTCTCCACCGGGAATAACCTGCCCCTTGAACCCCGTTTCCCGAAAGCACTTGGGGAGACTTCCCACACAGTACGCATCCTGAGCAGATGGTGAGGGTATACAAGCCTCCAGACGAGTGCCGCACATCAGCCTGGGAACCCTCCCGGCCTCCTTCTTGCACCCCCAAACCCGGGTTTCCATCTGCTCACATCCCCGATCGCAGAGGAATCACTCATCAGCCACATCTCACAAAAGGCGGGTGCACTAACTCCCAAACTCGAGCACGATGAAAAGAGAAGGCGGCCCCCGGACCATGTCACCTCCCTGTCCGGATGCACCCCGGCCTCCCCTTTTTAAGGTGCGAACTACAGGGAAGCCAACGATAAGGAGAAGGGACACACACTTTATGCCCTTTGTGGCTGGCTGCCTTCCCCCCACTGACAACTCGGGGCCCAGGTGGGGGGCTGCTGAGCTGTTCTAAACAGGACTCGGAGGCAATACGGAGATTAGCGTTTGGGAGGGATTATATTTATACCACATTCCACAGCCAAAAGGAAATTACTAGTAGCACGGCTCATCAAAGGTTAGCAGCAGGGAGAGACCACGGCTCCCCACTCTTCCCTGCCGCTCCAGCAACGTGGTCTCCAGGCCGTGCTCCCATCTGCTTGCTCGGTCCTCCCGCCACCCATCCGTCCAGTTAGGATGTGTGCAGATCTCTCCAAGATTCTTAAGGAGAAAGGGTTGGGGGGGGGGCTGGGGAGGCAGACACCTCACAAAGTTGTCAGCTGCAGGGGTACAGGTGACGGAGGCTGGTGGGATGCTGAGCTTGGGCTCCAGGGACCAGCGCCTCTGCCCATCAGGCCTGAGAGTCCAAAACAACTCGTTCCGGCTTCAGGCAGAGGGAAGGCCCACCCTGCAGAGTCAAGCTTATTAAGGACAGCTTGGGAGATTAAACCTGAGACCATCCGCCGGCGGGCAGGTTTCAAGTTAAACCCTAAGCTTGGCGAGGAAGACATTCTAATGCGCGGTGTGCGTTTGGGGGCCATTACCATCAGTCACTGGCAAAGACCCAGACCTCGTATGGGTGCAAAGGGTGCTCCTGTCCCACCAGTCAGGCCAGGAACATCCTCCACGGTTCCAGAAATGGAATCCACCCCATCACCAAGCCCCACCATTCCGCAGCAAGCAGCCCGCGGAGGCCCACGCCCCTACTGGGGCCCCTCCCCCAGCAGCTCAACACCTAAAGCCAGTCCCAATCCACCCTGGGGACTCCCGTGACCAGGCCTGTGCCGCCTCCTGCCCCCTAAACTGGCAAGTTAGGGGCCCAAATTGAGCCTGGAGCAGGGCATGAGTCAGAGACTGAGGGAAGCACTTCCCCTGTGTCCTCTCCTGGCTTTACTGTCTCTTACCCGTGTTTTAAAAACACTGAATCAGGACATGAACACACACACAGAGGACACAAACACACATGGCCGGACAGTCCCCAGAGACCCGAGCTCCCACCCGGACCCCCCCTTTGCCACCTTTTACCCAAACGCAGCACCCTCCCTCCCAGGCTTCGGTTAGGAAAGTGCCGGAAAGCCCATTGCCCGCGGACCTACCTGTCTATGCTCTGGGGTAACCTCACACTCATGGTTTCTCAGTGTCTCCGCCGAGCCGGGATCCCGCAGTTTGGATGTCTTGATCGGGGCTGAGTCGGCTGCAATTTTTAAGGAAGGTGGGAGGGGGCCTCCCCGGCCGCGGGTGGGATGCTCTGCGCTCTCTGGGCCTCAGGCCCCCGGGCAGCGAGGCCCCGCGCCCCCGGCGCCCGCGAGCCTGCCGTCCGTCCTCAGCCCCCGGCCCCTCCCCCGCCGGAGGAAAAAACCGAAAGAAAAAGAGGAAAAACTGTGACCTTCTCGGAAACCCAGACCCGACCGCAAATCTCTTCACGGGGAGCGCCGGGGGCTACGACGTGAATCACGGAAAGAATGCGCCTTCCCAGTCCGGTGTTCACGGCGCCCGGCGGCCGGAGCCCATGCCCGCCGGCCGCTCCCGCCGCTG
>LNAC01000221.1:1160504-1174408 GCA_002007465.1 Ailurus styani
CCTCTCCCGCCCCGCGCCGCCGCTCACCCTGTCTGCACTCCGTCCGCATCGTCGTCTCCGCAGATCCGCGCGGCCTCCTTCCCGGGCGCCCGCAGCTCCGCACGCTGCTCCCGCTCTCCGCCGCCTCCCCGCTCCCGACGCGCACCCACCGCGCCCGCAGAGACCCTGGGCTCCGGCCCTCCGCGCGCGCGGGCCCCTTGGCGCCCGCCGGCCAGTGCTTCTGAACCCGATGGCAGAGTCTCTCGAGGCCGTTCTAGTTGCACAGAATCACGGTTCCTCCATCTTCCCAGGTAACGACGCATTAGTCGGAAGGTCCCTGGCGTTATACTTAAAAATAATGAAGATGAAAAGGAAAGTTTTTCGTTAGGACTGGGGACTGAACCAGGTGAATGCTGTTGTAAGACACCCGCAGGCAGCGCTGTTTGCTGAGTTCTCCCCCTCCCCGCCACCTGGATTGTTCCTGGGGTAAGTAGGCACAGTCCATGTCCTGACCGCGCACATCCTGAGCCAGGGGCAGGGAGACCGGGACCCCAGCAACGGTAAGGTGGGGGAGTGTGCAAATGGCCAGAGGGGAAAAAACGAATAAGCATCGGTTGGCCGTTGGAATAATCCAGGAGCTTCCCCCAAATTATACCAGCTACAAGTTGGCAAGTAAAAGACCCACGGCCTTCGCCCATCTGCACCACCCCCTAGCCCAGAACTTCCAAAGACACAGGGTCTGCTGGTATCTGAAGCACCACAGTCCAAATTGCTACTGTCCCATCGTCTATTCCCTTCCCGTACACCTGCCAAGAGGATGCTCGCTCCGTGGGGATGGACCAACCAGTGGTCACCAAACACATACCCGGCCTTTTCCATAGATGCGGTATTTTAAAATAATTACGTACACCCCTTTGGTGACATATCTTATAAAACATGCCCTAGAATAGGAATAGTAAAAGATCAAAATAGAGATGAACTACGTTTTTTTTTTTTAAGTAGGCTTCACCCCCAGTGCGGAGCCCAGTGTGGGGCCTGGACTGGTGACCCTGAGATCAAGACCTAAGCTGAGATCAAGAGTTGGGAGCTCAGCCAACCGAAACCCCCAGACGCCCCAAGATGAAGTACATCTTTAAAATCCTACTTTTTAGTGACTGTTATTGGCTGTCATAACTGGAAGAGATACTTGTCAAAGCGGTAGATTAAGACGGAAGAAGTGCATCCTCGATTGCCTTTATTAAATCATGACATTCATTTTCCAATCCATTCACCACGATGCAAAGGTTTTAATTGAATTCAACTAGTAAATTAACATTTTTAAGTCAATTAGTCCTTGAATGGTCGGAAGGTGTTGCATTTTATAATTTTTTAAAAAAGATTTTATTTATTTATTTTGCAGAGAGAGAGAGAGAAAGAGAGAGAGCACAAGCAGGGGGAGTGGGAGGCAGGGGGAGAGGGAGAAGCTGGTTTCCCGCTGAGCAGGGAGACACATGGGGCTCTGGGATCGTGACCTGAGCTGAGGGCAGATGCTTAACCAACTGAGTCACCTAGGTGCCCACATTTTACAATTTTACCAGATGGGTCCAAACCCACTAAGAAATTCCATTTAGGTTTTTAAAACAGATTTTAAAATTCTGTTTCTTAGTTTTTCCAAGCGTGCAGACTAACCTTTTAACAGCTTATGGGACACCTGCCAGGCTTGCTCGGTAGAGCAGGTGGCTCATGATCTTGGGGTTTTGAGTTCGAGACCCACGTTGGGCGTTGAGTTGACTTAATAAAAAAATTTTTAAATAAGTCTAACAGGTGACACACATTGCTTTTGATTAATACATTTTCAAAATCACGATTCTGAGAGCATTTGTAGTCATCCATTTGCAAACGTTTTTTCGATAGGTGTGACTTTCCTTCAGAAAAGCTGTGGCTTTCTCACTTATTAATAATAGACTGTTGTGTTCACTTTGAAGGAACAGATTAAGTGGATGTTTGTCATTTTTGAAAATAAGTGCCGGTACCCTCTTCCCGGGACGTTGTAGGATAAAAATGTGTATCTCCTCTGTGTTCAATATCTCTTGTTGGGCCTTCCCTGGAGATAAGCAGTGACTCTGTGCAGAGCAAGGATTTTCATGGTCACTCTCCCTGTCTTTACTGAGAATTGTCCAGTTTGTAGCAATTCACAGTCTTGCTTTTGTCTGGCAGATGGCATCACATTATTGAGAAAGTGTATGTGTGAACCATGTGCGGCATGACCACTGGTTCCTGGAAACATCGCCCTCGCGGCCAGGGACCGATGAGTTCTGATCCAAGAGCTGGTCCAAGACGGGTATTATTAGTAAAGCTCAGACAATTATTTTTGCTCTAGTTAAATACTACCGTGCACGCGTTCTTAAACGTCTTCCTCATGCACACAGGAGCATCTTTGTCCCCTCCACTCTGAAGTCCATGGGGCAGGGCGTGGCTTTTGCGGGATCGAGTTCCCTGAAGTTAACCAGCCACTAAAGCAAATTCTAAGTCTTGGTTTAGAAAAAAGACATAGATTATTAGATTGGGCCTAAGACGGGCTACGTGGTAGGAAGCTGGAAGCAGTGGTTGGTTAATGGGAAGAGCACTAGACTAGGAGTCCAAAGAGGTGAGTTTGCGGGGGGTGGGGTATCCCTTTTTAGGTCTGGGACTGGCTGTGTGCAGGTCGTAAGGACTAATAAGATCAGGCACGGGCTCTGTGAGCTCCAGAGTGCTGGACAGAACAGTCGGGATAAACACGAAGTGACGTCCTGAACTCACATAGGCCCTTGAACTTTTTCCCCCACAGAACTCTGTTAATACATGAGTCCTGTCTCTGCCCAACATCCTGTGGGTTAGGAGGAGCCTGGTGGTTCTGTTCGCTCATTTACACTGAAGGAAACGATACGACAGGCAGGTTTTAGGTGATTTGCATGAAATTTCATTAATTAATCGTTCGGAGCAAGAATTCATACCTCCTCATTTTTGGGTGTGAGAAGCAAAGGAAAACCACAGGTGTGGTCAGCTTCTGCTTACGGGAAGGGCTTCTAGAAAGTGAGTATTTAACTGGATAGCTGAGGGAGAGCAGTGATACAGAACCCCGAGGCGCTCGGAGCGTGAGTTCTAGAGAAACGGCTTCTCGTTCGTGGGCGGGCATCCCCAGCCCCAAACCGCTGTGGCCCCGGGTTGTAGCCGTTTCCGTCCCGGAGCGCCGTTAGGGGACAGGCCTAGCAGGAGGACGTCACCACGGAGGGCGGAGGGCTGCCCTGCATTGCAGACTTTTCTCCCTCTTCAACCTTCGTCCGTTGGAAAGAGGATGTGGAAAGGCTTGCTTAACTAAGGTATTGTTAGCCTGAAGGCTGAGTCTTATTTTTCAGCCAATTTAGATTTCTCTAGACTGCTTCTGGAGAGCCAGAATAGCCAATATCAACCCTGTGTGACTGGGTCATTTCATGTCGCTGTCACTCAGAATATTCCGTTCCTTCGACCTGATGCATTGCCTGTAACATTTTAATATGAAGGAATAATAATACCCCAAACACATGCAGTGCTCTACTAGGTAAACAGCATTCTAGACACACCGCCGATGTTAACCACTGGGTCCTCTCGAATAACCTTCTGAGGCAGTAGTCACTACCCCCATGTGCAGGTGGGAAACCGAGGCCCGGAGAGGTGGATGACTTGCTCAGGGTCACGGAGCCCGAACCCAGGCCGTCTGGCTCCAGAGTCCGCTTCTCTGTCACCCGCACTGCCTCGATGTTGCAGGTGTACCGAGCGAGCCCTAGAGGAAGAGAGGAAACCAAAGAACAAGACCGAGGAGTACGGGCTTGCAGTGAAGAGACCGGCCCGGCACCGTCCTGTGGCCCACGGGGCCCATGCACCCTTGCCTGCGCGCTCTCAGCTCTGCCGGCCCTTGAGACGTGACCCGCAGACACTTGCCCCTCGTCCCTTGTGAAGATCTCGAGGCATTTGGTGGAGAAGGGGCTTCTCCCCTCCCCTCCCACTGAGGGGAGGTCGGCCTCGCCGGCGGGGTCACCTCCTGGGTGCGCACTCCAGCCTCCCAACTCTGTACCTAGCTGTCTCTGGTTACCTTGGAAACCAGCTCTCTCCCACCGACACCCCGGGGAGCTGAGACGAACCGCGTAGCAGGAAAGGTGCCAAGATACATTGTCAAGGAAAATGTGTGAAAGAAAGCCGGTTTTAGATTGAAGGCTAATATTGGAAGTTGGGTGTGTATGTGTGTTATTTTTTCCCTCTGAATAAGGAAAAGTTCCCAGGATCAAAAGTGAGCTCCAAAAAAAAGGTGACATGCCAAGGGGAAGGTAATTTTTAAAAACTGCCCAAAGCTTGCTTTAAAAACAGAAATATGTTCTTAAATTTAAAAAACGTTATTAACATAATAATTCTTTCATGTTTAAAATGTGCAGTTTGCTAAGTTCTGACACTTACAGATACATGAAACATTCGCCACAATGAAGAAAATGAATATATTTATGACCTTGAAGCTTCCTTTTGCTCATTTCTGGTTCTTCCCTTCTATGCCTTCCCCATGGACCCCCTTATCCCTCCCAGTTCCTGGGCAATCACAGATCTGTTTTGTGTTCTTGTAGATTACTTCGCATTTTTTAGAATTTTATATAAATGAAATCGTACAGTATGTATTCTTCTCTGTGTGACTTCTTTTACTCAGCATATTTTCTGGTTCATCTATGCTGTTGAGTCTATCAATTTATTGCTGAATGGTATTTTTGAAATTTCAATTTCTTTTTTTTTGATCTAAGTTTTATTTGTTTAAGTAATCTCTGTACCCGACATGGGGCTCGAACTGATGACCCCAAGATCAAGAGTCCCATGACCTAGTCAGCCAGGGGCCCCTAAAATTTCAATTTCTTACTGCTTACTGCGAATACATAGAAATATAGCAATTTTTGTATATTGATCTTATATCCTGCATTCTTCCCAAAGCCACTCTTGTGGCTCTAGTAGGTATTTTGTAGATTCCATCAGATTTTCTGTATCAATGAGCATGTCGTCTGAGAAAACAGACAGTTTTACTCCTTCTTTTCCAATATGCATTCCTTTTCTCTTTTCTTGTCTAATCGCACGAGCTTAGAACCTCCAGCGCAATGTTGATTGAACTGGTAAGAGCACACATCTCTGTCTTGTTTCCGATCTTCGGAGGAAAGCATTTGTTTTTACACTATTAAATGTGATCTTATTTGTAGGTTTTCCATAGGTGCTCCTCTATCGGATTGTGGAAGTCCCCATCTATTCCGAGGGTGCTGAGAGTTGTTTTTTTGTTTTTGTTTTAAAATCAAGAGTAGATGTTGTTTGTATTTTATCAAACTCTTTTTCTGGACTGATAAGGATGATCATATGGTTTTTCTCTTGTAGTTGCTTCATATTATGGATTTTCAATATTGAAACAGCCTTGAATTTCTGGGATGAACCCCACCTGGTTGTGATGTTAACCTTTTATTTATTATTTGATTTGGTTGGCTAAAATTTTATTAAGAATCATTATATCTATGTTCATGAAAGACATTAGTCTATCACTTTCTTTTCTTGTAATGTTCTGTCTGGTTTTGAGTAACGTTGGCTTCACAGAATGAGTTGGGAAGATTTTCCCCCTCTTCAATTACCTGAAAGAGTTTGTGTGAATTGGCATTATTTCTTCCTTAAATGTTTTATAGACTACCCCAGTGAAGTCATTCGGACCTAGAATTTTCCTTGTGGGACAGTTTTGAACTACAAGTTCAATCTTTTTTTTTTTTAATATTTTTTTTAAAAAAGATTATTTATTTATTTATTTCACAGAGGGAGAGAGATCACAAGGAGGCAGAGAGACAGGCAGAGAGAGAGGGGGAAGCAGGCTCCCCGCCAAGCAGGGAGCCCGATGTGGGCCTCGATCCCAGGACCTTGAGATCATGACCTGAGCCGAAAGCAGAGGCTTTAACCCACTGAGCCACCCAGGCATCCTCAAGTTCAATCTTTTTATTAAAAAGAAAAAGAAGGATGGGGAAAGATATGCCATGCTAACACTAATCAAAAGAAAGTAGGAGTAGCTATAGTAATTTCAGACAAAGCAGACTTCAGATCAAGGGAAGTTATCAGAGGTCAAAGAGGGGCATTATGTAAAGATAAAGGACTCAATATCGCAAGAAGCCATAATATCCCTTATATGTATGCATCTAACAACATAGTGTTGAAACACATAAGACAAAAACAGAACTGCAAAGAGCAATATATTCATTCTCTATTATAGTTGAAGACTTTACACTCCTCTTTCACAAATGGATAGATCCAGCAGGCAGAAAATCGGTAAGGACATAGTTGAACTTAACAGCATCTCAACCAACTGGATATAATGGATGTCTATAGACTACTTCAGCCAACAACAACAGATTACACCTTCTTCTCAAGCTCATATCAGACATTCACCAAAGTAGACCACATTCTGGGCCATGAGACACACATTAACAAGTTTTTATTTTTATTTATTTTTTATTTGCCCCAGGGGTACAGGTCTGTGAATCATCAGGCTTACATCTTCCACAGCACTCACCATAGAACAAACCCTCCCCAATGTCCATAACCCATCCACCCTATCCCTACCCTCCCACCCCCAGGAACCCTCAGTTTGTTTTGTGAGATTAGGACTCTCTTATGGTTTGTCTCCTTCCCGACCCCATCTTGTTTCATTATTTTTCCCTCTCTACCCCCCACGACCCCCCACCCTGCCCCTCAAGTTCCTCATATCAGAGAGATCATATAATAATTGTCTTTCTGTGATTGACTTATTTCGCTCAGCATAATACCCTCTAGTTCCATCCACGTCGTTGCAAATGGCAAGATTTCGTTTCTTTTGATGGCTGCATAGTATTCCATTGTATATATGTACACCACCTCTTCTTTATCCATTCATCTGTTGATGGACATCTAGGTTCTTTCCATAGTTTGGCTATTGTGGAAATTGCTGCTATAAACATTTGGGTGCATGTGCCCCTGAGGATCACTACCTTTGTATCTTTAGGGTAAATACCCAGTAGTGCGATTCCTGGGTCATAGGGTAGCTCTATTTTCAACTTTTTGAGGAACCTCCACACTGTTTTCCAGAGTGGCTGCACCAGCTTGCATTCCCACCAACAGTATAGAAGGGTTCCCTTTTCTCCGCATCCTCGCCAAATTAACAAGTTTTTAAAGGACAGAAATCATACAATGTTTGCTCTTAGACCTCAGTGAAATTAAATTAGAAATCAATAATTGAAAGGTAGCCAGAAAATCCCCAAATACTTGGAAATTCAACAGTATGCTTCTAAATAACACATCAAAGAAGAAATCTGAGGGTAAACTTTGAAATATTCTGAATTAAATAAAAATACTATTCATCAAAATTTGTGGAATGCAGCAAAAACGGTGCTTAAAGAGAAATTTATAGCATTGAATACACTTTTTAGAAAAGAAGATCTAAAATCAATAATCTAAGTTTCCATCTTAGGAAACTAGGAAAAGAAGAGCAAATCAAATCTAAAGTGAGCAAAAGAAAAGAAATAATAAAAATTATAGCAGAATAATGAAATTGAAAATAGGCAATCAGTAGAGAAAATAAAACAAACCCAAAGTCTGGTTCTTTGAAGTGATCAATAAAGTTGATAAGCCCTTAACCAGGCTAACTAAGAAAAAAAGCAAGATGACACAAGTTACTAATATTTGAAACGAAAGAGGGGCACCGCTACAGAACTCACGGACATTAAAGAGGTAATAGGGGCGCCTGGGTGGCTCAGTCAGTTAAGCTCTGACTTCAGCTCAGGTCATGATCTCAGGGTCCTCCCTGAGGGAGGAAACGGCAACAGGAAACGGGGCAAACGGATTGAGCCCCGTTTGCATCGGGGCTCCCTGCTCAGCAGGGGGTCTCTGTGCCTCTCTCCTTCTGCCCCTCCCTACTGCTTGAACATGCGCGCGCTCGCTCTCTCAAATAAATAAAATCTTAAAAAAAAGTAATAAGGGAATCTTATGAACAGTTCTATGCCCACATATTTGATAACCTAGACCAAATGGACACACTCCTTGAAAGGAATAATCTACCAAAACTCACACAAGAAGAAATAAACAGTCTGAATAGGCCCTATCTTTTTTTTAAAAAATTGAACAATAATTAATAACCTTTCAAAACAGAAAGCACCAAGCACATATTTTTTCCCCTGGTGAATCCTACCAAACATTTAGGAAAAAAAATTATACCGATTCTCTTTGCTTTCTTCCAGAAAGGAGAAGCAGAGGAAATACTTTTTTTTTTTTTTAAGATTTTATTTGTTTATTTGACAGAGATAAACACAGCAAGAGAAGGACACATAGCAGGGGGAGTGGGAGAGGGAGAAGCCGACTTTCCCACAGAGAAGGGAGCCTGATGTGGGGCTCAATCCCAGGATCCTGAGATCATGACCTGAGCTGAAGACTGAGCCACCCAGGCGCCCCCAGAGGAAATGCTTTGTAAGCCATTCTATGAGTCCAATCTGATGCTTACACAAGGGTCGGACACACACATAATGAGAATACTATAGACCGATGTCTTTCATACACATAAATACTAACATCCTCAACAAAATATTAGCAAATCAGATTCAACAACGTGTAAAAAGAACTATACACCACGACCAGGTGGGAATTATACCAGGTATGCTAGTCTGCTTAACATTCAAAAATCAGTTACTGTGGGGGGGCCTGGGGGGCTCAGTCGGTTAAGCATCTGACTCTTGAGTTTGGCTCAGGTAGTGATCTCAGGGTCGTGAGGTTGAGTCCCGCTTGGGCTTCCTGCTGGGCCTGGAGCCTAGTTAAAAAAAACAATTCCTGTAACTAATAAGGGATTATAGAAAAGTTGCAGAAGATAAGGTTAATTTACAAAAGCCAATTGCTTGTCCATATACTGGCAATGAACGAGTGTAATCTGAAATTAAAAACACATTACCATTTACATTAGCACTCCCCAACATGAAATACTTCGGTGTCAGTCTACAAAATACATACAAAATCTATTTGAGGAAAACTACAGACTGATGAAAGATATTGAAGAATATGTGTGTGAGCACATGTGTGTTTGCGCGCGCGTGCGTGCGTGTGTGTGTATTGGGAACCTATAGATTAAGAGATTTTATTTTTTTAAGATTTTTATTTATTTGAGAGAGTGAGAGAGAGGGAGACCACGAGCAGGGGGAGGGGCAGAGGGCGAGAATTCCAAGCAGACTCTGAGCGGAGTGAGGAGCCGGTCGTGTGGCTTGATCCCCAGACCCTGAGATCATGACCTGAGTCAAAACCAAGAGTGGGACACTTAGCCAACTGAGCCACCCAGGCGCCCCAGATTAAGAGATTTTTAAAAAAGTATCATGCAATCGTAATACGTGGGCCTTATGGATACTGATTCAAACAAACAAATTGCTAAAAGTTTAAAAAGCATATGCCATTTGTGAGTCAATTAGAAATTTGAACACTGGATATTAGGAATTGTTGATAAAAGTGATACATTGTTAATGCTGTTGATGTGATAACAGTACTGTGGTTATGTTAAAAATAGTTCTTCCTTATATTTTAGATACATATCGAGATATTTACAGAGGGAGATTAGAGAATAAAACTGACGTCTTTGAAAGTGGCAAGGTTTAGGGGCGCCTGGGTGGCTCAGTCGGGTAAGCGTCTGACTCACTTTTGGCTCAGGTCAAGGTCTCAGGGTTGTGACCACGAGCCCCGTGTTGAGCTCAGTGCTCAGCAGGGAGTCTGCTTGAGATCCTCTCTCTCCCTCCTTCTGCCCCTCCCCCCTCCCAGCGCGAGTGCGCACTCTCTCTAAGAATAAATAGATAAATAAAATCTTAAAAAAGTGGCAACATTTAGACTGATAGCGGACTTCTCAGTGTTGACAACATAAACCAGAAACCAGGGGAAGGATGGGCTCCTGTTATAAATTCAAATGCTTGCCAACTACTGGAAATACTTATACGGGACGGTCCTAGCTTTCGTTAGAAATCCCGGGATTTCCGTGGCTTCCCCGGTGGGGTGGGTGAACGGAGGGCATGCAGCCGTTCTGGGTTTTTTGACTAACTTGTCCAGGCGGGCAGAGACACTGTGGTGCTTATCAGACCCGCACCTGCCCCACGGTTGATGACTGATTACGGTACCGTCTGTTGGCTTCACTGTTCTTGTCCCACTTCGAGATTATGTTATCTTGTCTCTTGTTATCAGATGATAAAACTTACCTTCGAGGGTTTTTGGTGATAATGGTTTGTAGTGATGGCGCGGTTAGACTATGATCTGCTTTACAGTAAACAGCCCATCCTCGTTATTCAACTGTGTCCATCAGAGCGTAGAGCCTGTGTGCTCTGCTCCGGGTCTGATGGCGTCCTGGGCCAGCCGGTGCTGGGAGGGCTTGTCCCGGCTTGCGGGAACCAGTCCTACCTGTCTCTTCCCAGTTCCACGTTCGGTGACATCATGTAGCTGACGGGACTGTGCCGCCAGTGTTCACACCACGGTCATCGACACGGGCTTTAAATCAGGGCTTTCTGGGGCGTCTGGCTGGCTCGGTTGGTGGAGGGTGCAACTATTGATCTCAGGGTCGTGAGTTCAAGCCGCACACTGGGTGCGGAGCCTACTCAAAAAAAAAAAAAAAATCAGGGCTTTTTTATTTTTGTTTTTGGAGAGCTGGTTTACCAGCATCCCATTACCTGGTACTCAGTAGGCACTCGGTACATATTCGTTGAATGAATAAACATGACCCAAGGTGAGTGGGTGGAGATCCTGGGGCCAGCTGTCCGTCTCCTTCTTCCAGCCTCCCCTTCTGGAAGCTGGGTGTGGGCTTGGTCCTGCCCGGCGAGCGTGGCCAGCGTAGTGGGGGCAGTGTGAGGAGGGGCCCAGGCAGGCATGTGACATCTGCCGTTGTCAGTGTGAGCAGCTCCGTGGGAGAGCAGCGTCACCACAAAACCACTGCTGTTGCTCGACACCTAACCACAACGGCCGGTGCTCTGACAGTTTTTACCTGGTTTTCCTACCCGATCTGGGGATGTAGTTAGGGCCGTAATATTATCATTTACTCTTCATTTTCTTTTTACATAAGTGGTACAATCTTGTCATTTAAAGATCATGGCTATAACATCCATGCAGTGAAAAATCCACTCTCACAGCTGTGCTCTGTCTGCCCGTTTCCTTTCCCCTAATGTAACCTGCGATTACTTCTTGTTTATCTTCCCAGACATCTTAAGGCATAAGCGAGTAAATATGAGTAGGAATTGCCCCCCCTTTCTGGACAAAGGGTAACATCTCTCACACACTGCTATGTCCCTACCTCCTTCTCTTAAGACAAATCTCAGAAGTATTTCCATGTCGGTACCCGGAGAGCTTCCTCCTTCTGTCTGTGCGTGGTGTTCCAGCGAACGGACACGCATTAATATTCTGCTTCGAAGCCGCGCTATATCACGTTTCCTTGAAATTTTCACCTGGGCCAGGTTTTTTGTTTTTTTTTTTAAAGATTTTGTTTATTTATTTGAAAGAGAGAAAGGGAGAGAGCACGTGCAAGGGGATAGTGGCAGGCAGGAGGGAGAGGGAGAAGCAGGCTTCCCGCTGAGCAGGGATCCCGACGCAGGACTTGATCCCGGGACCCAGGGATCATGACCTGAGCCCAAGGTAGATGCTCACCCGACTGAACCCCCCCAGGTGCCCCTCACCTGTGCCAGTTTATCTGCATGGTTCCTGTGTCGTAGATGGGGCAGCTGAAGCTCAAGGTCATGAAGTGACATGTCCAAGGTCACCACGATCATCACAGCACATCAGACAGCTCGGCCACAGGAAAGGCTCCCCGTCCCGCAGCACGGAGCCTGGAGTTTCGTCCATGCTGCCAAGGCGAGGCCCGGTGTGGGGGCAGCTTGGAGAGACCCTGACTGACCTTGCCTCAGGGGTCAGGATGAGGTTCAGAGCAAAATTCCAAAGGGCGAGGAGGAGTTAACTTAGGGAGTGGGCAAGACAGCGCCTTTCGGTCAGGGGCATGAGCACGCCCCCAAAGCCCGGGGGGGACACAATTTGGTGCCACTGGGATGTCAAGTGGGGCGGTAGGACGCAGCTGCAGAAGCGTCTCTGAGCGTTGGTGGGGGGCAGTGGGGAGCTCCTGGCTCCCGCGCTTTCTGGAACATGTACTTGGTTCTGGAGGTCTCAACCTAAAGTCCACGAATCTTCGCAAGGGATACTAGAAGACATGAAGTTGCTAATCACATTTTGGACTCTCCGGGAGGCACTCTACAACCTCAGTGTTGACAAAAGATTTCCAGTGCCTGCATTTGCCTTTGAGTATGTGACGAGCAGCCAGAGGGCTCAGCCCTGAACGGAGAATAGAGGACTCGGGCCCTGGTGAGTGTGGACCAGGCCGTTACCAGCAGCTGTGGGAAGGGGTGAGTCCTCATCCACCTGCTGAACCCCACGAACCCTGTGCCGGAGGGACCCCCTTTGCGGTGATGCCTTGTGCAGCAATCGGTTTCAGCAAATACCCTCGGTTGCAATAAATCAGTGTTATTATTCAAAAATGTATTGGCTTGGGTGCCTGGGTGGCTCAATGGGTTAAAGCCTCTGCCTTCAGCTCAGGTCATGATCTCAGGGTCCTGGGATCAAGTCCTGCGTTGGGCTGCCGGCTCAGCAGGGAGTCTGCTTCCTCCTCTCTCTGCCTGCCTCTCTGCTTACGTGTGATCTCCCTCTCTCTGTCAAATAAATAAAATCTTCAAAAAAATTCTTTAAAAAAATGTATTGGCTTGATAATTTAGTTCCTATTTGGTAAATTGCCTCTGCTTTTCTAGTCTGATGTGCCGTAAGTATGTATTTATACCTAGTTTTATGTCTCTATGTCTTTAAATGACACTGTTGTACAAACAAATTATGACAATGGGGGGCACGGAAGACCTTTTTTTTCCTTTCAGGGGAGCCACCCCAGGGTTTACAATCACACGATCAGATCGGCATTTTAAACAGAAACGTGTGGAATAGGAAGGGTGGTCTCTCTCTGAGGGCTAGTGAGGGTCCGTGGATGGTTGTCCAGAAGAGGAGGGATTCGGGAAATGCTTGGGAGGTCAGACTGGGAGAAATGGTGGCCGTCCAGGTGGAGGAGGTGAGGGCCCGACCCCCGAGCTTCTCCTCGCGGGGAAGTGGATATTTCATGGTGTTGTTAACTAAAGCAAAAAACAGAAAGGAAAGGGGAGCGAGGGGCAGTCGGGGGCGTGGAGACACCGAGCCCCCCAGGGCAGGACGCGTGCAAGGCGTGTGTGCACGTGGGGCATCTGGCGGAGACGCTCAGTGGGCCGTGGACCGAGGAGCCTGGGGCTCTGGGGGCGGGGGCGCCCTGTGTGGACGTGGGCGCCCTGTGTGGACATGGGCAGGGTCAGCATGTAGGTGGTGGTCGGGGCGATGGGAGAGGATGGAACTGAGGCGGCCGGGAAGCAGGTGCAGGGTGAGCAGAGCTGTGGCCAGTGCCCGGGAGACCCCTGGGGGTGGGGGTGCGGAGGGGACCCCGGAACGGAGTTTGAGATGGAATGTCTTAGGGATGGGAGACCTGGGGGTGTGGAACAAAGGTCGTCAACGATGGTGCGTGCAGGGAGAGGCTGGACGAGATAAGGACCAAAATGTGGTCACTGGGGCCGGTAACACGGAAGTCACGGAGACATGGGGCACCGCTGCCTTCTGAGTCCCCGACACCAGCTTGGACTCCTCCTCACCACCTGCTTCTCAGGTGTAGCCCCAGTCACTTAGGTGGGGTTGGCCAGAGAGGGGCACCTGCCTGACCTTCCTGGTCTGGTGGGGGCGGGGAGGTCTGCATCGCTGGGGAGACACCCCCATCATAGGACTCATGGGGAGCCCTGCTGGGGAGGGGGGGATCACCAGGAGGAGGGGGCGGGGGGGGAGTGAGGGGG
>LNAC01000221.1:1174449-1200368 GCA_002007465.1 Ailurus styani
TGGAGGGGTCCTGCCGGCGGGCGGGGGTGGGGGGGACTTTCTTCATCAGCCCCCGGCTGGTGACCATGACACGTGACCGTGACGGGATGATGGCACATGGCTTCGCTGTTCCCCGCGATGCAGGACACCTGCTGCCCGGGGACCTGGGAACATCAACGGGAAACCCATGGGCCCAGCCGATGGCATCCGGGGCTTCATCTGCAGGTGCCTGGCGGGGTCTGCGGTGACCGCGCTGCTTGGGTCTCGTCTGTCCTTTGGAGGAGAACCTCTGGCCCACGGCCGGGTCTCAGCCACTGGGATGTGAGCTGCAGCTTCCTGGGCTGAGCCCTCCGGGGACCAGGGGGCCGGGGCGGCCTGACAGGTCTGAGCCAGAGCTGAAGTGCGGAGCCAGGGATCAATGAGATCAACATTTTGAGTGGAAATACCAGCTCCCAGCCCAAGTGGGAGGCGCGTCTCGCAGAAGATGGCTAGCCTGGAAGGCGTTCTTTCCCTTTGCCTCCAAGCCTACGGAAGAGCTCTTTTTTGCTTTCTGTCTCTCTCTTTCTTACGTAGGCTCCACACCCAGCACAGAGAGCCCACAGGGGGACTTGAACTCATGACCCGGAGATCACGACCTGAGCTGAGATCAAGACTGGGACCCTTCACGGTCTGAGCCACACAAGCATCCCAGCTTCCTCTCTCTCTCTCTCTCTCTCTCTCTCTCTCTCTCTCTCTCTTTTAAGAATTTTATCTATCTGTCAGAGAAAGAGAGCACAAGCAGGGGAGGGGCAGAGGCAGAGGGAGGAGCAGACTCCCTGTTGAGCAGGGAACCCTTTTGGGGGCTTGATCCCTGGACCCTGGGATTGTGACCTGAGGGGAAGGCAGACGCTTCACAGACCGAGTAACCCAGGCGTGCCTGCTTTCTCTCTCTTTACATATTTCTATTTCCTCTCTCTGCCCTTACTTGGCCACATATGGATTTAAAATTTATTTTCTTTCTTTCTTTCTTTTTTAAGATTTTTTAAAAAATGTATTTATGTAAGCAATCTCTATGCCCGGCATGGGGCTCAAATTCACAGTCCCAGGATCGAGAGTCGCATGTTCCACCGACTGAGCCAGCCAGGCGCCCCTAAGATATTTTTAAAATATTGAATGAGGGGGGCACCTGTGTGGCTCAGTCATTAAGCGTCTGCCTTGCTCAGGTCATGATCCCAGGGTCCTGGGATCCAGCCCCGCATCGGGCTCCCTGCCCCTCGGGAAGCCTGCTTCTCCCTCTCCCACTCCCCCTGCTTGTGTTCCTTCTCTCGCTGTGTCTCTCTCTGTCAAATAAAATAAAATCTTAAAAAAAATATATTGAATGAGGGGGTAGTCCTTGTTCTAAAGCCGGAAAGTGCGGATTAGACTAGCAAGCAGTCATAACGATGTTCAGTGGCCCTCACTGTTCACTGTTCACCGAAGACAGAAGACGGGAGAGACGGAGCAGCTTTCCCTCGTTAAGAGAAGCGGGGACAGGCAGGGAAAGGCTGGGACACTGAGGCTCCGGGAGAATCGGTCCCTCGCAGCTGACACGGTCGGCACGGGCCTCGGAGCTGGCTGCCAGTCTGCGCCCCGGCTCGGCCACTTGCCGGGAACGTGGCCCTGAGCAGGAGTTTTCCTCTCTGTGCCCGAAGTCCTCATCTGTAACGTGGGATGATAGTAATGCCCCCCCCCACCGTGGCAGGCGTCAGATGAGCACTTGACGACGTGGCTGGTTCACGGCGAGTGGGGTGTAAATGTGGCTTTTTACGGTATTATAATCCTTTCTGAGAACAGCGGGGCAATATGTACCTACAGCCATTGAAACGTTGTGATTTTTGGGGTGCCTGGGGGGCTCAGTCATTAAGCGTCTGCCTTTGGCTCGGGTCATGATCCCAGGGTGCTGGGATCAAATCCCGCATCGGGCTCCTGCTCTGCGGGAAAGCCTGCTTCTCCCTCTGCCTCTGCCCCTCTGCCTGCCTGTGCTCGCTCGCTCTCTGTCAAATAAATAAAAATCTTAAAAATAAATAAACAAATGTGATTTTTGAGCCAGTTGTTTCATTCTTGAGGATGTAGCTCAAGGGATTAATTCAAAAAAAGGAAAACAGAAGATAACTTCGGAACAAGGTTTTGAAACCATTGTACTTCCACAGCAAATAACCGGAAACAACCCAGAAGGCCAGCGAGAGGCTGCTGGTCCAGTGTCCGCCCGTCAGCGTGGCCGAACGTGCCGGCGCGGTAAGAGGCCCGACGTCCACTCTCCACACTCGGCAAAGCGCCCACGAAGTGACCCTCAATGAGAAAAGTGGTCACGGAACCTGTGTGCGTTTTGATGACTCTGATAACGTGTGGCACATGTGGCCTGGCTGCTTGTGTTTGGGGGTTCGAAATGCCTTCTTAAGATTCACTTTCAGGTATTTTAAAGTAGGCTGATCACTAAACAAAATGCGTCTTTGAATTCGGTGTTGGACGTTAGGAAGAGAGCGTGCCCTCCAGCTCTCCGTAGGCGCTCCGAGCCCCGTGTCCCTCCCCGGGTCCCCCTGCCGCCGCGCCCACCTTCTCTGCCCTGCCTGGCGTCCAGGCTCTGACACCTCCCAGAAAAGCTTCCGGCCCTTCCGAAGGGCCGTCGCTTGAACCTCAGTGCGCATACGTGTGTGTGTGTGTGTGTGTGTGTGTGCGCGCGTGCACGCGTGCTGAAATTTTCTTCTCCCCTCTTGGGCAGGGTCCTCACTTGGGAACAAAGAAGGGACAGGGTAGGGATTGTCCTCACTGCCACCAACAATTCAGGGCAATGATTTGCTTTTGTTTTTAAATCCCAAGGCCTCTTGCCCCTGCGCGTCGAGGTTCTAGTGACAAACGCCTCCCCTGTAAGGGGCATGTGCTGTGTCACCCTGAGAATCCCGGCTTCGTGGGGGACACGCTGGTATTCACGTCACGCGGTCGGGGTGAACACAAGCCAATGTGATCGGGTGTGCAAATGCAGAGACAGCGAGATGTTGGCTACGGTGGTCGTACTAAAAATCACACAGGAATAATGGAAAGTGTCCCTCTCAATGTGTAATACGCTGTTCTTTCGAGGGGATCCGAGGGCCTCGTACGCTCTCCGTCCTCATGGTTGTGGTGAGGGGGGAGCGAGGAGCTTCTGTGTTACCGGTGACGTCGGACAAGCCTCTTCCCTGCTCTGGGCCCCGATCACCACGGGCCCTCTGGCTCCCAACAGTCGGGAGCTCCTGAAGCCCAGTAGGTGACTTCCTCAAACACTGCTTGAACCCACGAGCGTCCCGGTCCTTGGTGTGACAGCGCTGGAGCAGGGGTGGCGGGGGCGCGACTTTGCGCGTCTTGTCCTAGTTCCCACTGCTCCCGGGAGGAGGCTGAGCATCCGCTCTGTGGTCTCAGGTGGGGCTGACGGCCGCAGGCAGCCAGAGGCTGTGACGTTGGGGTTGACGGCTGCACCCGTTGTTCCGGAGGGGCTGCTAACCGGCCGTCTGTGGTCACATGAGATCTGCCGACCCTTTGGTGGCTCGTCCGTGATTTGCAAAGGGCGTTTGAAATGGGACGGTTTCATAAAGCATTTTTATCCTGAAACTCTCTTCCTAACCTGAGAAGACCCTAGGGTGCTTCTCAAACCTAGGGCCCTCCCCGGCTGCGCCGCAGGGCCATCCCTGTGGGAGCGGGCGCGGCGCTGGTGGAGGCTCTGGCCAGCAGAGGGCACTCTCGCGACGTGGAACCCCCGCGGCGTCCAGCCCAGACCGACCCGGACTGGCAGAGGTCAACCTCCGCTAGAGTGATTCTCAGCCAGAGACGATTTCCTCCCCCTAGGGACAGCTCACAGCATCTGCTGGCATCTGGGGGCCAGAGATGGATGCTCACAGCATCCCGGGACGCACAGGACAGTTCCCACCACAGAACAGATGCCCCAGATGGCCGTGGTGCCAAGGCTGAGAAACTGGGCGTTACTAACACGCAGAGCACGCCCCCCGCCCCCACCCCCCCGTCCCCCCAATCTGACCTGTCCCGGTTCACGTCCCCCAGAGGGAGCTTTTAGATACTGGCAAGCATTGCCCATTGCCTGAAATGAGGCGGTCGCAGAAGGGGCGGGTAAGGCACAGGGCACATGGGGGGCCCCGGCCCGGGACCCTGTCTGTGGGGTTGGCTCTCCGAGCAGTGCCCAGGCCCCCTGACAGTGTGAGCCAGTTCCTGGGGCCGGAGGGACAACACTAGCTCTTTGTCCCCCAGACTGGACACGGTGAGGGACGCCCGACCTGGGCTCCTCCCTGCCACGGGGCTGGGGCTAGGCCTGCGGGTGGGGGGCCAGAGAGAAGCAGCCCCTGACATCTCCTGGGGGAGGGACATGGGGGGAGAGGGAGGCGGAGATGGTGCTCCCGCCTGTGTCCAGCCTGCAAACCCAGGGGCTGGGCTCCTGGCTCATCTCAGGCTCTCGGTGGGGTGAGGGCCTGACCCCGAGCTACTCCGGGCCTGTCCCTCCCCGCACATCAGCCACAAAGGACAGGGAGGCAGCAGAAAGCAAAGCGCACCCCCAGCCCGCGGGAGGCGCGCAGCTAGTCCTTGGGTGAGGGACTGGGACCCTCTGTGACCCCATTAGTTCCCGCTCCGCGTTCGAGAGAGGAAGTGGAGACAAGTCCCAAACCTGCCGCGGGCAGCCTAGAGACAGGAGGGCAGTCTGGTTGGCGCGCCTGGGCTCCGGGAACAGTCCCCGCCCCCGCGCGTCCCCCTCCCCTCGCCACCCAGGCTTCCATCAGCTCCGCGTGTCGTTCTGAGGCCCCAGGAGAGAGGAGGGGACCCTGCCGTGGCCCTCCGCCACCTGGCCCCCGTGAGTGTGCTCAGAGGTCACGCAGGGACCGGAGGGTGGTTCTGGGAAGACCGTGCGCTGCGCTCAGGTCCTGTCCACGCGCCTGGTCTCCCACGTGGCTGGGCGGCTCCTCGCCACCGCTTCCTTCAGCCTTTGCGCTGGGGCGGGGCGGGCGGCCCCCTCTCTCCGCCCCGCGCCCCCTCCCACGAGAACCTTGGGCCCCGCCCCAGGTCAGGGTGGTGGGAGCTGGGATGCAGCAGAGGTGGTTGGCCACGAGGGCAGGTGGCCAAGGGCATTTTATTCCTGGTCTGCTGGGCAGAAGTACAGAACCGAGGAGTCCAGTCCTTCCCTGCCCCCGGCCCTTGGGTCCCAGGGGTTGGGGGGTGATGACAGAAGGAAGAGTCTGCGTGGACAGGCGCTCCCCGGGCTGGTGGAGGAGCCTGGAGGAGGGGTCTGGGCCCAACACTCAGAGGCGCACTGACCCCTGAGCCCCCAACCCAGACGCCCACTTTCTCCCTTGTGTGGGTAGCTGGCGGGGGTGCTCAGCCCTGGTCGAAGAAAGTGGAGATGAAGAAGGTCTCCTTAATCTGATTAACAATTGGGTGGCAGGGGAGGGGCCCCTGCCTCAGCCTTCCCCACCCCTGCAATGCCCCCCACCCCCTTTTGTCCAACCCCTTCAAAGCCTCCTGTAGTTGAAGCCCGTTTCCAGGCTGGGCAGGGCGCAAACCGGAAAGGAAGCAGGCAAGAGGAGGGATGGAGTTTGGGGGACCCCGACCCCCGTCTTCTCCCCACCTAAGGAGGGTCCAAGGGCCACACTGCCTTGAGGTTCTCCAGCTGGGGGGACACAGGGCTTTTGTCCCCTGTTTTGGGTCCGTGAAAGTCTGAGGGGAAGCCCTCTCTGGGATCCAGGCGTCTCTTTGTCCCCGTCACGGGGTGAGGCTTTACCTCCAGCCCCTGGGGTCTCAGGGACAAGAGCCGGAGCCTCTCGCCAGCCCCCTGTCCCAGCCCAGCCAGCAGGGGGAGCCCTGGAAAGGGGCAGGTCCCTGGGGGGCCCCTGGGCCCTGGGAACAGGGTGTCTGGCTTGGAGGTCCCTGGGAACTGCAGCTCCGGAGGGACAGGGGGCAGGAAGGGCCCTGAGAGGCGGGTCCAGTCGGCAGGGAGGGAGGGGAGGAGGGGAGGGACGAAGGATCCCAGACTGGCCAGCTCGTCTTGGAGGCTCCCCAGAAGGCAGCAAGGGCTGAGCTGGCAGGGGGCCAGGAGAGAGCCAAGGCCTGGAGAGAGAGGGGGCAGGGGGGTCAGGAGGGATGCCCCGCATCGCCACACACTTCCCATTTCCCTTTCCTCTTGCTGGAAACTTCCTCTCCCCACTGTGCCCTTTCCTGTTTTCTTTGCTTCAAGTCTACTTCGTGGGGACAACCTGGATGCGCCCCTGGTGAACCCCTGTATGTCTCCCGGGGGCCCTTGGCCCCGTTAGAGTGGGGGCGTTTGTGCTGTTACCTCCCGTGGGTTTGGGTCCCCGGCCCGGAGGGGACAGGCCTGCCTGCTCCGTTCTCCCTGGACCTGGCCCCGCCGGGCGCTGTTGGGAGCTCAGTACAAGTGTGCGGAGTGACTTAGGTGAGGACTTTCTGGGCGGAAACTCCGTGAATCCTGTCCTCACTTCGTCAGGCCCGTAGCAAAGGGCTGAGGCTCTGGTGTGGGGCCCTGGGCTTCTCCGGCCGCCTCTGCGCCCCGGGAGCCTCCTCTCCGCCTCCCCTCCTCCCGGATCCGCCCTCACGCGCCCCTGCCCTCCTGCTCTACGGGCATCCGGCGACGGGGCGCCCAGCCCTGGTCCGGTCTCGGGCTGACTCGTGGACCCTCACACCACTGTCTATGTTCCAAAAGGCCCGACTCCGATCCCTCCAGGTCCTTCCTTAGCAAGGCCACATCCTTTAACTGAGTGCATGGGTGGGGCTAGAGTTAATAAAACGAGCTGTGACTTCACACACCGGTCGGATGTGAAGGGACAGTTTCTGAAGTCAGAGCTCTGAAAGGGAGAACAGGACACGGTCCTGCATGGGGCAAGGGTGTCCCCTCCCTCAGTCCCCAGGGTCACCGTCCTCCGTGTCCCCGGGGCTCCCGTGGCCACGGCTGTGTCGGCCCTCGGCAGGTGGCCGATTCACACTCAGAGGAGACGGTTCTAAGCACTTCCCCCCTGTTTTGCTTCCCTGCACCTGCAGCCTCTGCTTCAAAATCCTGGCCACTCTTCCCCCCAGACGCAGCGTGCTGGCCCGGGCGGAGGCGGTGGTGAGGGGCTGCCCTCGCCTCCTGGTGACCTAAGCCAGGCAGGGCACGTGTGGGTGCCCGCAGAGGGCAGGGAGGAGCACGGAGCTCACTCCGAGCTGGGGCTCTCCAGGGACACTGTCTCCCCATCCTGGTTTCCCAGAGAGAAAGCTGAGTGCCTGAGGCATTCCCAGAGCCGGGGAGGGTGGGCGGGACTAGAAGAACAGGGGACCGTGCAGGCTCAGTCTAGCTCCAGGGACAGGCTGGTGGCCGTGCGAGTCCCGGCACGCCCTGGGCTGCCCACACCCGCAGCCTCAGCGGCACTCCAGGGCCCGGAGCCAGGCCCTTCTGGGCCCCCAGCCACCTACACTGCGGGTAGGGCTAAGGCCAAGGGTCCCCCCCTGAAATTGCCGGGAGAGGAGGGGCAGGTCTGGGACCTCCGTATGTGGCCTCGGGCCCCGCGAGGGTCTCTGGGATCTTCCTCACCGAGAATCACCTCCTCGTTCATAGGCCTGGGCAGCGCTGGCCTTTCCTAGAACCTCCTTCCTGCCTCAGGGCCTTTGCAGATGCTATTCTCTCTGCTTGCCATGCTCTCCTCCCTCCCTCTCCGGTCGGGCCTCCTTCTCCACCTGGTACGGGTGCCTGGGTTCCGGCCCCATCAGCTTCTGCCTGGGTGCCCCTCCCCAGCCTGCCAGTCCCCGCCACATGCCTCCTCGAGCCCCAACGCTGCAAACGGCCCACGTCATCTTTCTGAGATAAAAATCTCAACGCACCTCTCCCTCCCGGGTGCCTCCTGCCCACGGGGTACAGTCTGACCCGTTAGCGTGGCTCCAAGCCCTCCGTGAGCGGACACCTGCTGCGTGGCCAGCTCTGTCCGCCCCCGCCCTCCCGGCACCCACGCCCCCCCCACCCCTCCGTCTCCGAGCGCCGCAGGCCCGCGGGGGAGCTTCCGCTTCGCCGCACCTGCCCTCTGCTGTCCCAAAGCTGTTCCCTCTGCCTGGGCAACTTCCGCACCCGCTTCACCAGCCGAGGGGTCGGCCTCCCGCGGGACGCCCACCCCTCCTCTGCTTTCCCGCAGCTCCTGGCTCTTCCCTGAGTCTCGGCACTGATAACCGACCGTCCGAGCCCCCACACCCGGGAGTAGCTGGTGCTCGGTTTGTGGGAGGGTGAATGGCGTGTAGTACCCCGTCTCAGGCTTCCACCTGAGCACTCCGCGCTGGGCCTGGCGGCCCTCCTCTCCCCTGCTTCCCATCCCCCGCCTCCCCCCACTCCCAGGCACTCACGGGGGGCGCTGCTGCTGCCCCCCTTCTTGTCCTCAGCGGCCTCTGGCAGCGCTTGGGGGGCCTGGGGTCCAGCCAGCTGCTCCGCCGTGGCCCGCTGGGCCAGCAGCAGGCTGTGCAGGAGCTGGAGGGGTGAGAAGCAGGGGTGGGGTGGGACGGGCTCGGCCCGCCTGCCTTCCCCAGTTCACACTGTGCCAACCGCCAGTTGTTAACACAATGAAGTATTCTCAGAATGGTGGTTAAAAGGCCACGGCGCACACGCCCAGGGGCCTCCCCCGACCCCCCCGCCGCTGGAAGACCGACGCCTCGTGAGGATGGAGCCATGCGCGCCCCACCGTGAGCCATGCAGGGGTGATTCAGGGCGCCAGCCCTGCCCCTGGGCGCTCGGGGACCTCAAGGCAGGGGGAGCAGGGGCAGCTGAGGCAGAGGGGAGGGCTGGGGACCTCCTGGGCGGAGGGGTGGGGCTGCAGGGCGCCTACCTCACTGGGCAAGCCCATGGGCAGCAGGGTCGGCCGGAGGAGGGCAGGGGCCCCCAGCAGCACGTGGGGGGAAGGCGGAGCCCGCACCTCCCACAGAGGGTAGTTGACGACGATCAGCCTGCTGAAGTTGAACTTGTACGTGAACCGTTTGCCTTTGGTCTTGTGCAGGATGCTCTTATTGTAGTAATACCTGCAGCCGGAGGCGGAGGGCGCGGAGTTGGCCCCGGGGGGGGGGCGGGGGCAGCGAGGCGAACCCCAGCTGTTCCTGCAGAACCGCAGGCCCGCCCGCCACACCAGCGAGCATCTCCCGAGCCTGGGGGGGCAGGAGCGCCAGCGGCTCTGACCGCGGACCCTCGGGCCCCCCGCCGTCCCTTCTCACCTGAGGGCCCGGCTCAGCTTGTCGTAGTTCATCTGGGGCTTGCACTTCCTGCGGCCCCACAGGCGGGCCACCTCGTCCGGGTCCTTGATGACGAACTCCCCGTACTCGCCCTGCTGCCAGGCGATGACATGGCGGAACTCTTCTTTCTGCAGCAGCTCCAGGATGAAGTGCCACAGCTGGATCTGCCGGGAGCCCGGGGACGACTCGGCTTTGTAGGCCCAGTCCGGGAAGGCCACGCCTGGGGGCAGGGGCGTGAGTGCCACCCAGAGGCTCGTGCGGCGGCCCCCGGGCCGCCCCCCTGCCACGGGGCCGGGAAGGGGGGCTGGCAGAGGCTTACCCGAGATCCAGGGGCTGCCCGGGCCGGCGGGGGCGCCCTCGGCCGCGCAGCCACACTGCATGGTCCTCTCGGGGGGCAGCGAGGGCCGCGTCTGGGCCTGGCGGGCACTGGGCACTGCGGAGGCGGGAGGTGGAGGATGAAGGCAAGAGAAGCGGGGAGACTGGAGGGGCGAAGGGGGACGGAGGCAGGGCCCCGGGGCGGCCAGCAGGAAGCTCCCCCCACTGCCTCGAGGGCCGGCCTCCTCCGGGGGGGGCTCCTCACGGCCAGGGCTTGGGGCCGAGCCACCTCTAGGGCCGGAGAGCCACGCGGAGGATCCTGTACCCTGCCCCGCGGGGGATTCAGACAGAATGAGCTCTCTGCTCAGGGCCCACGGGATCGGAGATTTCCCCAAGAGAAGACAGGAGAAAGTGTAGTTAATCGGTGGCTCCTGGTCAACCTCAAGTAGATGCCCAAGCCCGTAGCTCCGTGGCCCCGGTCGCGAGTCTGGGGGGAGCCGGCATCGTGCTTTCCTCAGCCGGGGTCTGCTGAGCCGGGTGCGCTGGGGCTGTTCCAGAAGTGAGGGGCAAGGGCACCCGCGAGGGACACTGAAGTTATCCACACGGAGCCTGTCCGTGTTTAATGTCTGCCCTCCCCTCCGAGTGGCGGGAATCCCCGCCATCTGGTTCACGGCCGGCTCCCCAGGGGCCCGCCCGGCACCGGCAGGTGCTCTGGAAGTACCTGCTGAGTTACCGAACCTGGGCTCTCGGGTGCTGGGATCTTGCCAGTCCGCAGCGTGGCGGGAGGCGTGGCGGTGACATGGGGGGAGGCCAGGCAGTGGCCCCACGGCAGGAGCTTGCCTGAGGCAGGCCAGGGCGGAGGGAGGACGTCCCTGGCCTAGAGCCTTCCAGATGGGCGGAGGCGGGTGCTCCAGGCCTGCTCCCGCTGTCACTGAGGGCAGAGGGCCGGGGGAGCGTGTGGGGGTGTGGGGTGCGGGCCCGCTCCTGGCGTGCACGGTCCCTGCACGGGCAGGACCATGTGTGCCCCACGGACCGGCTTACGTGCCCTGACTCTGGGTTTGCAGCTCGGGCGAAGTCAGGCAGAGGGAGCACCGCTTTCAGCCAGAACTTGCGAGGCCAGCCGGCAGGTCTAGAGGGCATGTCAGGGCTTGTCTGGGGTGGCCGCCGCCTCACTTTCCAGACCGAGGGACAGCCACCGGGCGCACGGGGCTTAGCTGCGGTCCCTCTGCTCCTAACACACAGCACCTGCTCGCACGCTGTTGTCCTAAAGGCTTACAAACCGATGTCTCCCGCCGTGGTTCTCAGGCGCTAACGTGTCTAAGGATCCCCTGGGACTCTCCCCACAAGGCAGATTCCGATGCTGTGGGACTGGGTGGGGCCTGAGAGTCTGCATTTCTAACAAGCTTCTAGGTCCGAGGACCCTGCTATGAGCAGAAGGGGGAGTCAGGACGGCTCGGGATCCCAGACACCTCAGCTGGTGAGGCCCCCTGGTCCCCCCACCCCAGAGGTCAAAGGGGTCTCCTGCACTTCCTTTCCCAGGGGGTCAACTGACAAACCGACAGCTCCTGGGGACAGGCGCTTCTGGGGGTCCGCAGTCTGGCCTGAGCAGAAAGCATCCCTGCGAATGAAGGCGGCTGAGGGCGAGGGGGTCCGTGTCCACTCGGAGTCTGTGGGGTGGGTTTTCCTACCCATCCGTCTGCCAGCTGACATTCTGGAACCGCTCCTTTCCTCCCCTGAAGCAGACGCCCCCACCCGCTCCTACCTTCCTTTCCTGCTTGTCCATCGGGAAGTTCCTCCTGTCTAACCTCAAGTGGGTTGGGATCCCTCCCACCTCACCTTGGGAACATGGGTTGGGGGGTGGTGGGGGTGGATCAGGGAGGCGTGTGGACATGAGAGGTCCCAAGGGGAGACTGCTCCATGGAGGGAGCTGGGAGGATTCCTGCAACTGCCCCCATGCTGCTGGTCTGGAGGGTCGGACACCTCCGGGCAGGTCTAGGGTCTGGAGGGTCGGACACCTCCGGGCAGATCTAGGATCTGGCAAGAGGAGACTGAGGGCGCCTGGGGGCTCCGTGGGTTAAGCCTCTGCCTTCGGCTCAGGTCGTGATCTCAGGGTTCTGGGATCAAGTCCCGCATCAGGCTCCCTGCTCAGTGGGGAGCCTGCTTCTCCCTCTACCTCTGCCCCTCCCCCTGGCCGTGCTCTCTCTGTGTCTCAAATAAATGAAAAAACCTTTAAAAAAAAAAAAAGGGAGAATGATAAACCCACGGAGGAGCAGACCCTCAGTGTGCCTTGCACTCCACCCAGGAACTGATGTGCCAGCCCCGAAACCTCACTGGAAGTATCCAAGGAGATGGAGCTCAGAGAGGTGGAGGGACTTCTCTAAGGCCACATAGCCCTCAGGTGAAAGAGCGGAAAGCGAGACCTTCATTCAAGATTTAAAATATTCTACCACCCAGGTAGGCTACCGACAACCCCTGTCTGGCCCCCAAAGGGAAAAAGACCCCAAATACAAAAACCGAAGTGGCTTAACCTCAGTGGTGAGGTTAAGCCCACCTTCCCTGCCCCTCCCCATTTCCCGGCCACCCCCAAGTTTGTGGAAGCCCCAAGACTTCGAGGAGCTTGTCCCCTGGACGTGGACATCCTCGCTGCTGGTGGGTTCTGCCCGACGTCTCCCCTCAAGCCCCTGCGTCTGTGCTGGAGCCCCGAGGAGCTGACCCAGCCCTAGACAGGCTCTAAGCCCCGCTCTGGTGGTGAGGCTCCCGAGGCTGGGGCAGGCACCCCACTCTGTCCCCCAGCCCTCCACCCGAGGCCCCTGGCTTCCTCGCTCCGGTGCTGCTGCGAGCCCAGCGTGCAGGGCTGGGGGGTGGGGGCGGGTTCTTGCAGCCCCTACAGCTCCGGGCCGGGGTGGGGAACGATCCATCAAAAAGGGTCCTAACCGGGGCACCTGGGGGGCTCAGTCGATTAAGAAGCAGCTGCCTTTGGCTCGGGTCACGATCCCAGGGTCCTGGGATCGAGTCCCGCATCGGGCTCCCTGCTCAGCGGGGAGTCTGCTTCCCCCTCTCTCTCTGCCCCTCCCCCTGCTTGTGCTCGCCCTTTCTCTCAAATAAATAAATACAATCTTAAAAAAAAAAAAAAAGGGTCCTGATCCAGTCTGGGATGGTCCGCGCAGCGGCTGGGAAACAGCGGTTGGAACGGCTGCAGCAGCCCCACCGTGGTCCGCGTCCCGAGCGCCAGCAGCCTCCTTGGCCGCTACGAGGGCTCCTTACAACACATGTAGGTTTTAGGTCAGGATTTAGTAACGCAGCGTAGAGAATGCTGGCAAGAGAGAGGAAGCCTTACGCCAGGGCTCGGAGCTCAAGGAAGTGTCCCGGGCAGATCTGATCTTTCCAAGTTGAGTCAAAAGGACTCGGGTCCCTTTCCTGCCCGTCACGGGGCTGGACGTTTTCCCCGAAGCTACTGCGCTGAATCTTCACAAGAATCCCTTGACGTGACCATTCATGCCCCCATTTTACAGGTGTTGGAAATCGAGGCTCGGAAGAGGAGGAGACTTGCCTGAGATCCCAGGGCAGGGGGCGGAGGCGGCCGGCCGGGAACAGATCTGTCTGACTCGGAGCTCCGAGCTGTAATCACTCAATGGGGCCGAGGAGCTGAGGCGGAACCCCCAGAGCGGAGCAGGCAGTGGGGCCCTGGGCCCTGGAGGAGCCTCCCTGGTCTCAGCTAAGTTGTGAAGCCTGGGGACCCTCAGTCAGATGGGAGTGGATGAGAAAGAGGGACACACTCAAGATGAAACAAAGTTGTGAGTTCAAGACCAATGCTGCCTCCCTATCTGAAAATCCAGACTTGCATCAGAAGCGGCTTTGCCGTTGGGCCTTGTGAGAGGCGGCCTGGATGACTGCGTGGTCCTCCAGGTCGGCCTCAGCTGGGTCCTCTCCGTGAGCCCCTGATGGATTCAGCGGGAGAGCAGCGGAGAGGAAGAGTGCCTGCGGGGCAGGGGGCCGTGACCAAGAGCGGGCCGTGGACTCAGGCCAGGACGGGAGGGTCACAGTGGGGAGGCCAGCCCAGAGGGGGGCAGTGGACACAGAAGACAGCCTCCAGGTGGGGGGCGGGGTGGTGCCGGTCAGCACTGAGCCAACTGCCCACCCCCGCCCCTCCACCAAATCCCAATCTGATTAGAAGCCTCTGGTCTGCCCCCTTGATCTCAGTCCCAAGTGGAGAGAAGGTAGTCCTGAGACCTCCCTAATGCTATTAGCTAAAGCTGCTTAGGTCGGGGTGCGAGGGGCTGGGGGTGGGGAGTCTGGGGGAGGGCAGGGGTAGATGGTCTTTCTTCCCGAGCCCCCGGGGCATCGTGTTCCTCCTGCCAGATCCCCAAACCCAGGGAGCCCTTCTCGATGCTCTTCCAGCTGACCCGGCCTCTCCCCTGTAACGTCAGCCCTTCCTGCCAGCGCCCCTCCCGGGAGACATGCCCTCCTTGCTGCTCCCCTAGAGGGGTCCCCAGGCAGCCCTGCTTCTCCCATATCTGTTTCCCCTCCAGGGGCCCTCGGGTGTCAGGTCGTTGCACCCCCCACCCCCAGCCCGACCCCTTGCCAACCCTCCACTCTGGCCTCTGCGTCCCTGGGGACCTCGGGCTTGAAAAGGTTTGTGCAACTGCAGGAGCAGAAATGCAAAGCCAGACGCCCCCCGGCCCTACCCCAGACCTGTCAGAAGGGCAGCTGAAGGTCGTGGGGCAGGGGCAGGGGGGTTTGGGAGAAGGGCAATGGGGGTCAGGAGGCAGGCTCCCAGCCCCACACCCTCCCCTCTCCCTTCTCCCCTCTCTGGTCTCCGTTTCACTTGGTTTGACCTTTTCATCTTCAACTCATTTCCTGCTTCCTGACTGTTTCTTCTCTCTCCTTTCCAGTCCCCGTCCACCAGGCTTCTGAGTCTTCCTTCCCCGGTGTCTCTGTGGTCCATCCTTCTCTGTCTCGGTTTCGAGGCTGTTCCTTTTCTGTCTTTATTTCTCCAGACTGCGTCATGCGCCTAGCCCCATCCCCTCCTCCGGCCTCTCCTCCTGTCCTGCCCTGCCCCTGCCCTCTGCCTCACCCATCCTTCGGAGCTGGAAATGGAATGCGGGCCCCGCTGCCCAGCCCGACCTCTGCAGCCCCCTCGCACCGCCTGCCTCCCTCCAACGCCCCCCAGCGCCGCACGCCTCCCGGGGCAAGCCCAGCCTCAGTTCCTTCCATCTCATTCCCGGCAGGCAGCTGTGCCCCGGGGATCCCCCGCCTGGACATCCCCGGTCCTTCCCTTCGCCCCCCCACCCGGGGACAAGAAATCCCCTCCGGCAGGCGCTGAGGTGGCCGAGCAGCCAGGCCAGCCGGAGGAAGTGAAACTCTCAGCCGAATGCTAAGCCGGGGTGGCGGGCCGCCGGGTCTGAGCAGACCAGGACCAGCGTTTCGGGACCTCGGCAGCTGGCGGGGCTTCTGCCACCTCCTGACTCCCCCGCCCCCGCAAGCCCAGTTCACGTCCAGCCTCCACCTCAACCCGTGTCCTCAACCCAATCCTAGTGAACCCTGACGTCTACTGCCACTAAACCCCTGAGCCTGAGCGAGGCCCCTCTCCCCACCGGCCCCACCGCCCCCAGAGCAGGGCCAGCGAGGTGCTTGGAGCTGGGGCCCCCGGGGTCCCACACTCCTCCCTGGCCCTTCTCTTGTCCCTTGGGTGGGGTGGGGACGGCAGCCTCACTCCACTGCGCCTCTCCAGCCTCACGGAGCCTACGCCTGCCCCAGGGCCCAGGGGCTCTTGGGTTTCAGGCTTCTTGCACGTGGCCCTCGGGAAGGCTGCCAGGTCTGAGGAAGGGAGACAAGCAGGCACAGGGGACAGAACCCCCTACCCTGTCTGAGGTTTCAATCTGGTTCCCTCCAGCCTGACTCCGATGGGAGCACAGCCTTCCTTCTCCCACGCCCGGGGCCGCTGCCCACCCCCTGCTCCTCCCCACCCCCAGATTGGGGTGCCCACAGCCCCACACCACTCCCGACCCTCAGCCCCGCCGACGGCACGGCGAGCTCCGCGTGGGCCGCTGCAGGGAGAGACCGCCGGGACCCCGGAGCCCGTCCTCCCCTCGCCCCCGCCTGACTCGACGCCGGTAATGCCAGGGGTCCCGTCCGCCCCCGCGAGCCGACACCTGACCCCACCAGCGCCCCACCTGGGGGGGCAGACCGGCTGTGTTTGTGAGGCCCCCACTTCCTTCTGCCCCGACTGCCGGCTGTCCCACACCCGACTGAGGAGTCTGCCACCTTGCTGGTGGCCTTGGTGTGGCCCCGGGGCGCTCACCTCCACCAGGGCCTGTCTCCTGACGAGCCCCCTTCCCGATGGCCCCCCGACGGGGTCCACAGCGGGGGCGGGCAGGGCCGTCCCTCGTCCCTCGGGCAGCCCAGCCGCACACCTGCCGCCGGCGTCCCTTACCTCGGTGCAGCGTCTGTCCCTCGCTCCGTCTGTGCTTCTGCTGGCGCCCTCCTCGCCCGCCCAGCGGCCCTCGCTCATCACACTCGAGTTAGGGTTACTTAAAATGAGAGCGGGATCTCCAAGCTCCCAGGGGAGCCGGTGTGGTTTCCAGACAATAGCATTAACCCTTCGGGGACCAGGGGCACCACAGCCTGCGCCCCCTCCAGCTCAGTGACGGCTTCGGTGGGAGGGGGTGTCTTTCTGGGGGTCCTCAGCATTCAGAGCCTGCTTCGGGGGCTGCTGGCTCCGCAAACGGGGGCCAACACAGACGCTGGTGGGAAGGCCGCCTGTCCGCAGCTCCAGGAAAAGGGCCCCCGAAGGGCGGGAAGTCCTTCCAGCTATCTAGCCTTCCCCACACCGTCGGCCCTTCTCTCAGGGGGCCTTCTGGGGCGATAGAGCCCAGGCCTGCCAGAGCGCCCCTTCGAGACCTGGGCCTCTTCCTACCTGGGTCCCAGGCCCCGGACCCGCTCACAGGACGCCCTGAACCCTCACATCGAATGTTGTCTCTGAGCCACGGCTACGAGAGCTTCGAGCTTTACCCCGTGTGTAAGCGCTTATCGAATCTCTTTTCCTCCTGCAGTTCTGGAAAACGGTTCTTTTCTCTACTAATATGACTCAAAGCCAGACAGCAAGAAGAACTTCCAGCTCAGGCATAATAAGCCCGATTACGGGGCATCGGTACCCTGCTGCGGAAATGGCTGTGGGGAAAGCAGCGGGATTCCAGAAAACATGGGGAGGGGCACCCCTGCCCTCAGCAGACACTTGTCGGGGGAAACGAGAGCCTCTGTCTTTAAACTCCTGGGGACGACTGTTGGGCCTGGAGTCCGTCTCCCCAGCGTCCAGCGGGGAGGGGAGGTTGATGGCTGTCATCGGGGAATCAATATGATTTTCTTGTTTTCGTCCCTGGCTCTGGGAGGCCAGGCTGCCCTCCCCATCACCACGCAGCCCCTCCCAGCCCTGAGCTGATGGAGGGCCATGGAATTCAATTCTGGGGGTTGTTTTCTGGTTAAATCAACCGAAGCTAACATGACGGAAAGGTGAGAGGGGGGAGGATGATTGATGGGAGAGACAGGTCGCGGGGGGCCACAGGGAGAGGGTCCTGGGGGGGGGGCGGCACCGAATGTGTGTGCAGTTGCTGGATGCGGGCCGAGGGGGAGAAGGACTGGCGAGGACCGGGCAGCCTTGACCTCCAAGGAAGACACAGAGCAGCTGCATGGGGGCTGAGCTTGGCCCCAAGACCAGGACCCGTATTTCCCTTAGGTGCCGGGGGCCTCACCCCACAGGTGGTCCCACCGTTTTGTACCTTCACCTCGTTCCAGCTCCCTCCTTTAAGGGTTCGGGACCACTGGAGTTAGGGGCCGGTAGAGGCCAAGGCCTGGAGGACGCAGGGAGGAAGAGCTCTCTGCCTCTGCATGGAGGCCCTCCCTGTTCCAAGGATCTGTGGGCTCCGACTCTGAAGGGGGCGGACTGGGACCTCGGTCCGGGGCCTGGATTCCACGGGGAGTGACTCAGGTTCCCCTGGGAGGCGGCATCTGGGCGGCCTCCAGGGAAGGAGGCTCCTGGCCTCTCTGCGTTCCCAATTCCTGCCGTCACCCCAGCTTCCAGGAAAGTCCCCCCGGTGTCGTGAGCCGTGAGTCCTTGTGGGAACCAGACTCTGCCTCTGAGCCCAGGGAGGGTTTCGATCTTTCCTCTCCTGCCGCTCCGCATACTTCCCTGCCCACTTCCTCCCATATTCCCGGAAAGCTGGTCCAGAGCGGCAGCCCCCGGCCCTGTCCACGTCCCACACGGACAGGAGGCTGGGCCAGAGGGGCAGGAGGCAGGGCGTCTGGTGCAGACGCTGGCTTCTGGGGTGGCGCGTGGGGCCTCCTGTTTCTTCCCCAAGACAGAGGCGAGTGACCTAGTGCTCTCTGGGGAGGGGGTCCCCCCTTCCCAAACCCAGCCCTTTCCTTGGCTCTGTGAGCACCTGAGGGCAGATGCCGGGGGCTGGCCCAGAGCCTGCGTCCTGGGCTGCCCTCCTGGCGATGGCTGAGTGATGCCCCGAAAGGCCCCCAGCAGGCCACTCTAGCCAATCCCGCTCCCCTGGCTCACAATAGGGACCCTGTTCAGAGCTGCCTTCAAACCCCCAGCTTCCTGGCCATTCGACTTTATGCCGCCTGCTCCAGCTCCCCACGTTTTCCGGGCCCAGTGACGCAATGATGGGCGCCAAGCGAGGTGTGGTGGAGACCCCAGCCCCGTCTGCAGAAGGCGGCCCTTTCCACTCTGGGGCTCTCGCAGGGCCCACCTGGGGGCGACCTCCCAGGGTGGAGGGCGGGCCCGCTCCCCTGCCAGCCCCGAGGGCTTGGGGGCACAGACCCAGGGAAACCCAAGGATGTTCCCTCTGAGCCTGAGGGAGAAGCTGCCCGCTGCAGTTAGTGACTCTTTGTTATACGGGAGTCAACCAGCACTGGCCTACGGACACTGGGTGACCCTTCGGATCAGACCTCATCGCTTCGCATGGACCCTCTTAGGCCTCACTTGGGCTTTGTAGGCCCCTGACTTTGTAGGCTCACGGGGCTGCACACGGTGCGGGTTGGGGCACAGGCATGAGGAACGGGAGGAAGGAGAGGAAAAGGGCCCTCCTCACTCTCTGGCCGGGGTCCGGCCCGGGGTCCTGGTCGCCAGGGGAGTGGGGGCGGGCGGGGCGGGGCGAGTCCCGGAGGGTCTGTCGGCCAGTCCGGTCGTGACAGTTGTGACTGGACTCAGCGGGGAGAAGAGGACGAGGGACGCCCCTGAATCGGGGGCGTCAGGTCCCCAGTGGCCACAGTGGAGGACTGGGGCGCTCCGGAGTGGAGGCTGAGGCCGAGGGAGGACAGGGAGAGAAGGAGGGCACGGGCCAGGCTGGAGCACCTGGAAAGCAGCCTCCAGACCAGGGTGGGGGAGGGGGGCGGCGCGTGCGGGCGTGGAGCCCGTGGCTGTGGTGTCGCTGGAGGCTCTTCATGTCCCATTAGTGGCAATGGAAGGTGACATGTGGGATCGATACCAATCGAGGCAACAGACTCCCAGTAATAAACCCATTTCACTCAAGTCCCACACCCCCGCTGGCCGCCCCCGAGAGAGGGAGCCAGGGCTTCCCCCGCCTGACCCCCTCTCCAGCGAGGCTGCTCCCAGACCCGTCCCCAGCCCTGGCACCGGGGCAGGGCGGGGGGCCCCCGCCTGGCAGGAGTCGCCGGTGGGGTGGGCGTGTGTGCAGCCTGTTCTGTGGGGCTCGGCTCTGGGGTGGGGGAGCTGAGAGCCTCTCCTCGGAGGGCCTCGCCTCCCCCGGGGGGTGGGGGGCACCAGGAGGAGCTGGGCCCCCCTCCCAAGCCCCGAGCCTACTTCCGAGGCCGAACAGGGAGAGCTCTGGAATGTGGGGAGCAGCTCCCCGTGGCCCGGAGAAGGCGTCTTTGGGGCCCCGGCTCCTCTGTGGCTGCGCGTGGGCGTCCGCGTGGGTGACCGCCTGGGGCTGGAGCGCATGTGTCTGTGCGGCTCTGGGTGCTGGCGTGCGCTCTCGCGCGTGGGTGCGAGCCAGTTTTCGTGCTGGCTGCGTGTGTTGTTGGTGCGCTCCGCGTCCACGCACGCCTGTGTCTGGGGGCGTGGGTGTGGGAGCCTGGCTCTGTCCGTGGTTCTGTGGGTGTCCGCTCTGGACGTGTGCATCCTGCTTTGTTCTGGAGCCTGCCTGTGAGCGTCTCTGCGCAGCTGTGTGCGTGTGTGCGCACACGTCTGTGTATGTGTGTGCGTGCGCATGCCTGTGTGCACGTATGTGTGCATGCGTGCGCATGTGTGCGTGCCTGTACGCGTGTATGTGTGCAGGCATGTGTGCATGTGTGTGTGCACACACGCGTGCATGTGTTCACGTGCGTGTGTGCATGTGTGGGTATGTGTGCATGTGCGTGTGAGTGTGTGCGCGCCCGTCTTGGTCTCCTCATACATGTGGCGGATGCCACCCAAATCCTCCGTGTCCGGACCCAAACCCTGACCCACTGCAGGCCCCTGAGCTTGGCCTGAGCCCCAAGGGGCCTGCCTTGCCTGGGCCGGAGAGCTTGCCCAGACACGGGAGTTCTGGCACCGACATGGAGACCGCCCCACACACCCCAGGAAGGTTGTTCCGGCTGCTTCCAGGCCTGGGCAGCAGGAGGCCAGAGCCAAGGGCAGGGAGGGGGCAGAGAGGTGGGGTGTGGAGGCCAGACGGAGGGGTTGGGAATGTCGAGGCATGGGAATGGAAGAACTGGGGAAGGAAGGACGAGGCTGTGGAGAGCGGTGGGAGGGATGCGGGAGAGGTAGAACCGGGCACTGCCCCGGAGCGCAGGGACCAGAGAGCCCCGGACACGCAAGGGAGGAGGCCTGTGGTGGGCTCCGTGGGCCCGCCGGCAGAGGGTGGTGAGGCTGGCTTGTTGGTGGGGGGTAGAGCACGCCCAGATGGGCCCTGCGGGGGCTGCTGCCCCTGCACACCGCCCCCCTGCTTGCTCCGGCTATCACGGGTAGGCTCGGGTGTGCAGCATGTGTGCGGAAGCCCTGCTTTGCTCGCGGGGGCCGGAAGGGGCCTGGGCGGCCCGGGTGGTGGGCATGGGTGGAGTTGGGGGCGGGAGCTGGGCTGCTTAGAGTGTCTTCGGGGCTCTCAACTCCACGGGGACGGTCCAAGCCATTGCTTTGCCATGGAATTCCCAGTCCTCACCTCCGTGCCTGGCCCGGGGTCTCTCAGAAAATTCCGTTGACTAAATTTGTAGCTTTGCCCCTGCTCCTGAACTTGCCCTCTTCCCTGCGATGGAGGCAAGAGGGCGCCTTCCGACCCCTGGCCGCGCCTGCCCTCGGCCCCCACCCCTCCCCTCCCTCCCACTGCCGCCCAGGCCGCACAGGTGAGCAAGGCCGCCAGCAAATCTCATTCCTGCAGAAGCCTCTGCTCAGACACGACCGGGTTCCAGCCTGCCGGGGGGCCCCAGTCTCTGCCCGAAGATGTCCCCTGCTGTTTTGTCTCAATGAGGTGCTTTTCAAATTGCCCTGACATCGGCCCTTTGGCACCTTGGAGGTGTTTGAGGGTTGGTGCCAATAAACCACAGAGATTTCGTTGTCTGTGGAGGTCACCCAAGGCTTTTATCTGGTTTATAAACCGAGTTCTCAGGAGAAGGTTTGAAGACAGAACTCCAATGTTAAGAGTCTTTGCAGCCCGGTCCCCTCCTGACACGGGAAGGTGCTTGTGGAAGAGAAGGAACAGGCACCGGCTCCCCACACCCCTGCTGTGAAGGGCCCGTCTGGGATGTAGACGGTTCACCGCTCCATCATCTGGGCAGGGACTCCGGGGTGCCAGGAGCCCCGAGTGCGGGCTGGAAGATGTGGCTGCAGGTGGATGCGTTCCCTCGGCCACAGACTGCTGACTCCGGGTCCGGCGGTACCGTTTGCAAGTTATAATCCTGGTATCAGCCGGGCCTCTGCTCGACTGGTCTGTGACCTGAGATCTGGAAGATGGTCCAGGACCCTTCTCTGCTTGCTTCCCTCTGGGCCTTGTCTTTTTGTCTTTTGTGTGGGTCTTCGGGTCTGGTCCTCGGATGGCTGTGTCTTCCTGCAGATGGGGGCTCAGGAAGCCAGGAGCTGTTGCTTCGCAGATTGGGGATCCCCCGGGGGGCTATCTCTCCCCCTTTCAGGCTGCAGATCCCTAGGGAGGGTGAGCTCCCTTCCTGGCTGGACCCCAGGGGTAGGGGACTGGGCGGGGGGGTGAGGAGAGCAGGAGTGGTAGGAAGGGGGGCATGCGGGGCTGCGGGGGTCGGGCATGTCCGATGGGCACGACCGAGTCGAAGAGGTGCGAGGAGGCAGGACGCAAGGCCTAGGGAAGGGACACCCAAAAGCCTGGCTGGCGAGCAGGGGGCTTGAAGTCCCAGTCGGGGGGCGATGGGTGGGTGGCGAGACGGGGCGGTGGAAGCTGAGGTCCAGGGATTCTATTTCCCCAGCTCTGTCCTGGACCTCGGAGCCCAGAAGGGCAGACACTTCCAGTCTCTGGCTGGAGCCAGGGAGGGCTTCTTGAGAGCCCAGAGCTCAGGGGCTGGTCCCCGTCCGCCCTCTGCCCCGAACACCAAGCCAGGGCAGGCTAAGCAAACTTGGATCTACAGACGCTGTGTGTTAAGGAGCTCTGTGTCAGGCTGATAGAAGAAACAAGAGGGAGAGAGAAGGGAAGCCAGGAGAATGCAGAGCTCAAATGAGACCCGAGATAAAGCAATTACCTGATCAATACGGATGAAATTGAGTAATCTCGCAGATCAATACCGTGGGCAGGTGGCTGGAGGAGGGGGGTGTCCTGCCCACTGCTGCTGCAGCCCCCGTCCACTCCTTGAGACTTCATCTCCGATCTGCCTCTGCCTCTGGGCCCCCAGAGGACCCCCTGCCCCTCCCCACCCACCCCCCCACCCTGTGCTCAGGCTGCCAACCACTGGACCTCCCCTGCCCTCAACCCCTCCCTTCCCTCCCTCACCAGTCCTTCCGGGCCCTGGCTGCCCCGGAGGCCACCCCCTTTCTCCTACTCCCGCATTGGGGGCCACAGCCTAAGCCAGCTGCGTAGCCAGCTGCTCCCCTGTGTCCCGGGGGCATCAGCTAGGGCTCTCGGAGGACAAGGACTAGGTCTGCGGGGGCCAGACCCGGCTGGAGGGAGCTGCACCTCGCTCACGGGAAATATACCCTAACCTCTCCCGTGCCGGGCACTCCGCTCTGAGCCGCACCCAGGGGCAGGGAGCTCGGGGGAGGCTCCAGGGGTAGCCGGCAGGTGCTGGCAGGGAAGGGCACTAGTCCATCTGGGGCCTGCCCAAGGTTAGAAGGGGGACTCGGGGCTCTGGCTTTTTCCAGGAGGGGTGGGGGGAGAGGGATCAGCTGAGCTCCTGCCCGCCAGCCTGCCAGGATTGGAAGTTCCCTGGGGCAGGAACCAGTAGAGTGCTAGGAAGCAAGAGACAGGCCCTGGCACCAGGGGGCGGGCCTTCTGATTACCCCGTGGACCTGAGCTCCCGGTGTGTGAGGAGCGTCTTCATTTGACTTTGAAGTCCCAGGACAGAGCGTGGCGCGGGGCAGGGGCTCGGAAATGCTAGCCGAATACAGGAGCGACTGCTGTGACTGGGCCACCGTCTGCCTTGCATTTGTTATGTTGCTTATGTTGGCGTGTGTGTCCCCTGACGGTGAGTCCCTGGAGAGCAGGGACCTGCTGTCTGCAGGCACCGTGTGTGGCCTGAGGCTGCTCCACGAGAGCCCCCCGCCCGGCTCCTCGAGTCCCAATCCTTCCGGGTCCCCTGAGGGAAGTCAGGGGCCTCTTTCCAGCCGCTCAGACCCCCACTGCCTTCCGTCCAGGGGCTGTCCCAGGGCCCGGGTGTCACTGCAGGCGGAGAGGCAGGGAGGTGCTGGAGGGGGGCGTGGACCTTGGAGTCAGAAACACGGGCTGGGTCCTGGTTTGGTGACTCACTAGCAGTGCTGACCTTGAGCAATTCACTTCACTTCCTCGACCTTCCTTTCCGTCATCTGCAGAATGGGGACAGTAACAGGTGCATGCCGCAGAGGGTAAGGGGGGTTAAGTAAGTGAGCTCCAGTAAGTGCCTCCGGTTGTTTGCAACGGGGAGGGGGGCGGCGGGAGGAGCTGGTCAGCAGAAGACCACTGCAGGGGAGAGTCAGCACGAACTCTTCACCTGGGATCTTCCCGAGACAGAGCACCATCACAGGCCCCGGGGCCCCCTCCCCTCTCCTTGTCGCCAAGAGGACACAAGCTACACAAAGACATCTCGAAACACCAGATTCGGCTGGATCCCCACCCTGGCGCCTGTTTCTGTGACTCTGAGGAATGGGGGGGGGGCAAGGAATTCTTAATGGCACATATGGGAACAAAGGGTCCTGCCCCCTCCCCGAACTTTGCTGCGGGGCTGATCCGGCCTCCCGCAGGGAGGGGTCCCTCCGTCCTCCCTCCTCCTCCGCACCCCTCTCCGGCGAGGTCCCTGCAAGGTGGCAGGCGGGAGGCCAGAGGCGGCCTCCCTGGTGGACCTCAGCTCTCTGGGGCCAAGGCTGTTGTAGACCAGTGTTCGGACGAAGTCGGGCTGGGGCCAGCAGCTGCCAGCTGAGGCAGGGAGCAGTGCCACTGGGCAGAGGCCTGCTGCTTCTCGGCCCTAGCCCTTCCCTTCCCGGGCTCAATGCGGGCCTCGTCCGCATCCTCAGGTCCCGGAGCCCCAGGGATCAGAGGCCCGGGGGCTGCTCGTCTGCACTGGTGATGGCTTTGATCTTTGATCGTTATCCTCCGTGGTTGGCAGGCAGCCCAGCCCCCGGAGCCCGTCTGGCCAGAGCTGAGGGCCCCTTCCTGGGCCTGCTGCAGGGGCCAGCTGCCCCTCCTGGGCTCCAGACTGGACAGAGAAACACGGAGGCTTGGGCGCTCCCCCGGCTAATTCTGCGTGTCTGATGCTCGGCGGCGGCTTCACTCTGGCCTCAGACCCGAGGGCAATGCCCGGGGAAAGCATGGGCTTCGGAGTCGAGAGGCCTGTTCGAGTCACCTGGACGGGTCACCCCTCGGGCTGTCATTTCCCTCCTCTGTGAAGCAGGGACCCTAGCCTCTCGGTGCTCTTGAGAGGGGCCAAAGAGCGACGTGAGGGCACAAAGCCCAGCAGAGCACAGGAACCAAGATGACAGACACATCCCGTCCCTTCACCGAAAAGATGATTCTGAGGGGTGCCTGGCTGGAGGCGTCAGTTGGGGGAGCGTGCAACTCTTGATCTCGGGGCTGCGAGTTTGAGCCCCACGGCGGGCGTGGAGATTACTTCAAAGTAAAATCTTTACAAAAATGGTTTTGAGGGGCCCCTGGGTGGCTCAGTCGGCTAAGCGTCTGACTCTTGATTTCGGCTCAGGTCGTGATCGCGGGCCCTGTTGGGCACCGCTGGGCATGGAGCCTGCTTGGGATGGATTCTCCCTCCCTCGCCCCCTCTGCCACTCCCCCTGCTCGTGCAAGCACGCCTCCACGGCAAATACACAGATCTTCAAAACAATGATTTTAAGCACTAAGTGCTTTGTGTGCATCATTTAATCCTCACAACAGTCCCATAAAATGGGGAGGTGGAGGCACAGAGGTCGTGCGATCTGCCCGAGCTCTCCCCGCCGCACAGCGTGGGGGTGGGACCGCGGGAGCCAGGCCACCGGGTGTCGGGGGGTGTCTAGACAGCAGCGGCCTTCTCATACACCCTGTATTTTTAAAAATTATTTCAAAAGATTTTTATTTATTTGAGGGAGAGGGAGCACAAGCGGGGTGGGCGGGGTGCCTGCTGCACAGGGAGCCCAAACGCGGGACTCGATCCCAGAGCGCCGGGATCAGGACCTGAGCTGGAGACAGACGCCTCACCCACCGAGCCGCGCAGGCGGCCGCGCACACCCTTAAAAACCTTTTGTTGTGTGTGTGTAGGTCCGGGGGCAGGTGAGTGAGCTGGCTCGCGTGGGGCGATCCTGGCAAGGGGCAGGAAGGGGAAGGGCCGGGAGGGGCTGCCAGGGCGCAGTCTGAGCGGCAGGGGCGTTGGCTCACTCTTGTCGTGCCCACGGTCTGTGCGAGCGCCCGGGGGCGGGGGGCAGGTTTGCAGGGAGGGGGCGCGGCCGCAGGGAGAGGGGCACAGCGTGGAGAGGCAGGGTGGGAGGCCAAGCGCCGGCGCCGTGTCCCCGAGTGGACCCAGGCTGCCGCGGGCGGGGGCTCGGCGCCTTGGGCAGGTGGCACCTCTCTGGGGCCCGGAAACTTGCCAGAGACACCGCGTCCCCTGCAGCGCCGCCGTCCCCCGTCCCTCCGGCTGTCCGGTTCCGAGCCCGCATCCCCCGCCCCAACAACCCAGCCCCCGGCACGCATCTCTCGTCACCCACGTGGCGCACGGACGTCTGCCGGCCCCGGGGGCTCGGGCGCGCGGCCCCCTGCCCA
>LNAC01000221.1:1200686-1215919 GCA_002007465.1 Ailurus styani
CCCCGCGGCGGAGAGCACCAGTCGTACCAGTTAGCAGCGGTGACTCGGCGTCCCCTCAGGAACGTGGGGCCACACGGCTCCTGCCCGGCCGGCCGCCACGAGGCGGAGCCCGCGAACGCCGGGCAGCCCGGCACAGGGTCACCACCGTGTCCAGCACAGGCTGTGCCACAGGGAGGTGACCCGGAGCCGCCGCTGAAGGGCCCAGTCCCCAGCCAGGCGCCCGCGGGCTGGACCGGCCCCGCCTCCCCTGCCGCCGCCCCCTCCACACAATTCCGTGCTGAACGGCCAACGCAGGGGGGCCGAGCCAGACGCTCGGGGCCTCATCTCAAAACTACAGGCCGCTGCGCTCCTGAGCCAGCCGTCCGCTTCTGCTTCCAGCAGTGGGAGGCGCTCCCGGCACGAGGGTCTGCCTCCGAGCTCACTCCCAGCTTGCCGTGGGCGGCTCCGGACTCCCCCAGTCTCTGCCGCTTCACTCGTCCCCGAGCAGCGACCTTGACAGGCTGGGTGGTCCCCCAGGGCCGTGACCGCCGTGCTCCTCACCGGCTGGTGGAATGGTAACTCTCATAAAATACCGGGGATCGCCACTGCTAGCAGATTGAAACGTGGCCTCGCCAGGCATCTCCTAAGACCTTCCATGATCTGCCCTAGCTTGCCTCTCCAGCCTTGCCCCTCATCGAGCCGAGCCCACCCAAACTCACAGGACCCTTCAAGGGGAGTCAAGCTTAACACCTGGCCAGGATTCTACGGATGTGGGCACCTTAGGGCTGAAATGAGAGGACTCAGCCTGGCACCATCTTTTGTAGGCTGTGTTGTGGGACATCCAGCTTCCCAGCGAGACCCCCGCCGGCCTCTCTGGATTCCTGTCCTCCACTGGCTTCCCTAGCACTGGCCTGTCACGAACTCCACGAAACCACCTTTACTGAGATAGAATTCACAGACCACAGAATCCACCCTTTCAGAGTAACCGTGACTCAGTAGTTTCTATTACGTTCAAGTTGTGCAACTACCAGCCTGAACTGCACAACATTGCCATCCCGTGCCAACACGTGCCCGTCAGCAGCCCCGCTTGCCTCGGCAACCTCCGGCCTAGGCTCCCTCTCCGCAGACTTGCCTATTCTGGGCGTTTCCTATAAACAGAACCATACAAAGCGTGGCCTATTGGGTCTGGTTTTGTCAGATGCTTTTTAAAAAAAAAATTTAAATTCTAAAGTAAGCTTTATGCCCAACACGGGGTTTGAACTCACCACCTGAGGTCAAGAGCCGTGTGTCCTACCGACTGAGCCAGGCGGCTGCCCCCATGCCACGTACTCTTCATCCTCAGGACCATCTTGAGGCAGGAATTTTCCCCCCATACTGGTGCCCCTGGCTTCAGCCGTCCCTCCTCTAGCAGTGGCCACGGGCGCCAGGATATGGACAGTCCCGAAGCTGTCAGACCTGCCTCCTCGCTGTGCGACGGGACGAAGCGGGCGGGCTGGGGTGAGTGGGCACGGGCTCAGCAAGTCCTCGGCCACGACCGCCCTGGCGCAGCATGTCAACACCACCGACACCCCGCAAACGTTACTTAAAAGTATTTTTTTATTTAACTTTAATTTCTGAGGTAAAATACTTTTTTCTTTCAACTTCCATAACAAAATACAGAGCTATCAGATACCCCTGGAAAAAATATGTATATTATACACATATCTCTATAACATCACATCATATATATATGATATGTATGCAAAAAGCTGAAGACCTCGTAGAAAGTGGGGCGTCTAAAAGGCACTGCACGATGGAGTCGGTGACTTACACCTATGTACACGTACACGCTCTTCTCTGCTGAAACGGGTGACTCATCAAGTCACCGTTCACACGCGAATGTCTCACAGATCCCTGCCTCACAATTTTAACTCAAACAACGTCCAGGTATTTCAGAACAAATTAACTGATAACTCTCCCCACCCCGCAAAGTGAAAAATAGAACAGTTCTCGAAAGATTGGATCAAAAAAATTTTTTAAGCAAAATTAAAATGTTCCATTACCCTTTACAAAACAAAAGTACAAACATAATTACGGAATAAATAAAAAAAACAAGGGACAAATAGCCAACTGACTACCCGCTTGGTGAGAAGTGATGTACTTCAACTGTGATTTAATGCTTCTGAGAGTTTCTTGGCCCATGGAGGACTGGGGTGCAGCATTTCCCTGCGTCAGCTAGCGAGCTGCTTTAGTGCAGTGCAGCCTGAAGACGGGGTGAAGGGACCTGGCGAGTGGTTTATAGGAAACTCCTAGCCAGCCGGAGCTCAGCAGTGCTGATGTTCTTAAGACCTGTTTTCTCCTACAGTCAAAAAAGCAAACTTTTGCATCAACAAGTTCTTAATGAAATTTCAATATTTAAATCTGCAAAGTTTTAAACGTTTGGCACAGCGAAATCTGGAAAAAATGGGGAAGAAAACGGTCTGGTTTTGTCTCCCCTTTCCCACCTGCTGCTGGACAGTGATGAAATGTGCATGAGAGGAAGGCCTGGCTTTGTGCTGGGCTGGTGACAGGTGCTGCCAGGAGTGGGTCCGGCGGGGTGAGAAAGTAGCCCCGACCCCTCCACCCCAAGAAACGTCAGCGGACTTCCACTTTCCGGGTCCCCTTCCTGAGCAAGCCCAAGGTCGGCTCTGTGGAAGGACCCCACCCCCACTCACGGCCCCGGCCCCAGCTCCAGCCCCAGCATGCAGTGCACATCAACCAATGATTCACTGGTGGAATGGCAGTCAAAGGAAACAGTAAAACACCAAACAATTTCTTAAAGCCGAAAAACATTTTTCATGGAGTTGAATATTTTTCGAGTGTGTTTTTTCAAGTTAAAAGCAGTGACTTTTTGTTCCAACAGAAGCAGCATCTAGGAATTAGTTCCGGCACTTGGGTTCCAGGGGGTTCCAGGTATGCATCACGGATTTCTCTCCCTCTTATTTGAAAGGCCTCGAGTTTCTATTCCTGAGTTCATACCGACACGTGCCAGCCCTCTGCTCCCGCGGACAGAGAGGGGAGCCAGCCAACCTCCCTGGTTAGACTGGCCAACACCAAGCAGAGAGCCGTTCCGCACCTGCCCGGGCTTGCCTTCTGATCCGAGGTAAGAGGTGCAGAGAGAGAAATGGGCAAAAACATAACCAACCAAAAGGAGCCTGAACAGGGAGCCCTCTGCAGTCCGACCAAAGCCTGAGTTGGTAAGAGACCGCTCTCCCGATCCCTTCCCTAGGGAAAGATAAGTCACTATTTGGAGTCTGAACTGAATGAGGAGGACGCTTGCCAGACAACAGCACGATGGGCTCAAGTCACCCCAAGCCACCTATCAACCCACTCACCTGCTCTGCCCCTTCCCACCCCGCACGCATGCTCTCCTTTCAAAAAGAGCCCCCAAGCCCCCGTTCAAAGACGGCCCTCGAATGCTTCTCGGTGTACAGAGTTCACTTAGGCTAAGGTGGCGTCGGGGATTCCCCTGGTTCCTAGCTGGCGCCCGTGCCCACTTCTCGCCTCCATCGGTTAGAGCCCTCTCCTCTCTCCCCGCCTCCGCGACGCCAGGCAGACGCGAGCCACCTCAGCAAGGTCTCTGCAGGCCGCACATGGTCACATGCGCGCACACAGGGGTGGCGGTGGCTTCTCTGCCCTGTCACGCCCTTCGTTTCATGCAAGAGCAATACCTTCCTGTTCCTTTGTGCTGACGGAAGGGGCCATCCCACGGAGAAACAGCTCCTTCCCGTGCCCTGCAGTCTCCTGTGGGGTCAGGTTGATCGCGAGGACGAGAACAATCTAGGGAAGTGGGCACGGCGGGAACGGGAATGGCACCGCCACAACAGGACAGACACCGACTCCTTCATTCCTACCAGGCTCTGGCGTCTGGCTGCCTTCCGTGCCTCTGTCCAGCTCTGCCTTCAGCCTCGACAAACATCCACTCGCACCCCCGCCACCTTCTGCGCCTCGGGGACATCTTGGCCCTGGGCTCCCGCGATCCCGCCTTTCTGCTCCCCGGCCCGTGAAGTCAAGAGGAGACCCCCGAACACCAACTTGACACGTGACCACGTCTCGACGTTCCTGGCTGTCTGAAGAGCTGTCCGCCCCTTCTACAGGTTTACGCTGACAGACCCGTATCATGGGATCAGAGTATGTTCATTGTTAAGGCTTCACTTGGGAAACGGTCAGAGACCCAGACACGACGCAGACACCTCCAGGGTCGGGCCGCTCGGTGAACTCACTCGGTCACTCTGCGGTCTGGCTCCCCAAACCCACGATGGAAAAGGAAAAATGAAGATCATCCTTGTGTGTGTTTTTAAAGGCATCGGGTCACTTCCTCATGCCCTCTTCTTTCTTCCCTGAACGAGAGCTTACGAGTCCTCATGGCTTCTGAGCAGGTGAAGGAGGGGCGGGCCCGAGGAGCCCGCAGCCCGGCTGCCCGCCTCCCACGCCGCCGCCCCTCCGCGCCTCGGCCCTCCCAGACCCCGGGACTGGCGCCGCGGCTCCTGCTTCCTGCAGCCGGGTTTCTTTAAGAAGGAAAAGGAAAAAATGCCAAACAACAACAAAGGAAGAAAGAAAAAAAGCAACCTCTGAACATCCCCCTGTCCCAGTAAGACTGAGATTACCTTCCTCCTTCCCCCAAGGAACTACACAGAAACATTTCAGGCAACACGCTGGGTATAATGGTCTCTCACTGCTCAGCCTCCCCACCACGCCCTACTCCCTTCTCCCTCTCTCTCCGAGCAAAAGAAATTCATTAATGGCTTTTCATAGATAAATACAATAGAAAAGAAAGAAGTCTGGAACCTGAACTATAACGGGACCGAGGGCGCCTTGGCCCCCCCTGGGAGTCTGTCAGAAAGTGTAAGCCTCCCCAGGAAGCAGAGGCGCTTCCTCCTTTCAGTTCTTCCCCCTTCCCAGGGGCTACTCCCCGGGCAAGAAGGGTGTTCACGTCCCACCTAATTTACAACGGAAGATACCCATCCCATCCCCCAAACATAAAAATACAAGTCTATGCCCCTAGAATGATCAAACCGGTCTAATTCCCTCCCTCCCTCCCCCCAACCCTGAAATCTCGCTACATAAATACATGTATGCATCTGATTCTAGTATAAACAGCGCCCAAGCCCCGGCGGTCCTAGGCATCGGCGGCGGCCGTGGCCAGGCCCCGGGGGCCGGGCGCGCTCCAGGGGACCCTGCTGCTCTCACTCCGCTCTCGCGCTTCGGGGTCGTCGTTCCAGCGCCGCTTCAGCCGGAGCTTGGGGGGCATCAGGGCATCTTCTCTCTTCTCAGGCGCACCGGGCTCTTTGCCGGGCCTGTCCTCACTGTCTGCAGTCACCTCGAGGGCTTCTTCACTGGGGGCGCTCACGGGGACGGAGGGCCAGACCGGCGCGGCCGGGCGGGCAAAGACGGCGCCTCTTTCCTCCTCTGTGGTCCTGCCCGGCACAGCGCCCTCCTCGTGGGAGCGCTCCTCCTCTCGCGCCGACTGCCGGAGACCCTCGGGATCCTTGTCGGAGGCCGGCTCCACCTTAATTCTCGCGGGGACAGGAGCCGCAGGGGGCGCGGTGACGGGGGCGGGCTCCTCACTGCTCTCCGCCCTGTCCCGGTTCTTCCGCCCCGCAGGCGGCGGCTGCAGCTTGATGGAGAACTGGGCCGGCTCCTCGGGGTGCATCTGGCACTGCAGCGGCGGGACCATGAGTCCTGGGTAACGGGGGAAGGTCCGGGGGCTCAGGTGGTAGTTGAACACAGAGCAGGCTTGAGAATGAAGGTAGTGTTTCATTTCCTCGGGGTTGAAGGAGAAGCAGCTGCTGCTGGTGAAGGGGCTGAGGCCTGGGGACGGGCTGTAGGAGAAGATGGTGGGAGTCAGGGACAGGGCCGGGGAGATGGGGACGTTCAGGATGCCCCCGCGGCCGGGGAGCGGCGAGACCGCGAAGGGACTGTGGGGGTCAGGGTACACCCCTGGCCTGGTGAACAGAGGAAGCATGATGTCAGGCTTGCGTTTCTGATGGCCAAGCCCCCCCGCGACGGCGCCCCGGGAGGACAGGAGGTCCACGCCCCGGCGCCAGTCGGCGGCTGAGCCGTCCTCCAGCTCTGGAAGCTCTGCCTTTCTCTCGGCGTCGTTGCTCGACTCCTGGCCCGACGCAGTGAGGGAGCTCGCGGAGAACCGCCCCGGCTGCACGTCACTCGGTGGAGAATGAGGGTCCAGAGGCGGGAAATGGAACCGGGAAGAGGCGGTTGGCACTGGTGGCGCACTCTGGGGAACCACACCTGTGACAGTGGAGAAGACAAAGGCCGCTTTAGAGGACTGGTCTCTCACAGTCAGCACGGTCACTTATGCTAAGCAAGCCCAAGACGTTTACATCTTGTTTCGGGAGGACGCCAACCCTCCAGCCGCACTGAATCCCTCCGCTCCCTGTCCTCCCAGGAGCACAGCTCAGCTTCCTCTACCCGAGCCGGCCGCCGCCTTGCCCTAGCCCTTGCCCACTGTGTCTTCCCAGTACTCTTTACTGCCTGAGAGAACCATTCACTTGTTCACCTGGACTCGGAAAACATCAATTCCACGAAGGTGGGGACTTCCTATCATTCACGATGAGATGTAAAGCAGCCCGTGGTTAACACCCAGTTGGGGCTCAGTACACGTGAGCTGAAGGAAGGGACAGATGGGCACATGAACCTCCTCCTCTCCGACTCTAAATACGATGCGCACGTTACCTGCGGCAATTCTCAGTTTGGTAAACAGTCTCTCTTTTTTTTAATTTTCATAGTTCTGGTTTTATCTATCATGCAAGAAGCAAACCAAACAAACACAACACTGGAAATGATGCGCACGGAGAGCAATGCATTAAAAGCCCAAAGACTCTGCACCAGATTTAAGAACAAAAGCAGATTAAAAAAGAAAAGGCTGAACATTCTGTAAGGTGAGTTCTTATGGTAGATCTTTTATCATTTCTGATATAAAATCACCAGAGAGATTCAAATAATTTTTCAATCTCTCTAAACCTGTTTTCCTCTAACAGGTTCTATGTAACGATCTCCACTCCCATCCTGCCTTCAGGGCCGCTCAGGCACCAAGTAGGCTGGGAGACAGGACAGGACCCCCCACCCCCAGTCCCACTCCCACGTCTGCTCGCTAAAACTGAAACTCGCATCGAAGCAGAAACCGACACCATGCTAAACACCTCAAATTCAGAGGCCCACAGGTTCTCCACCTCCCCCAAAAGGTTCTTCTCTAAACAAGGGATAAGAAATTGTGCTATCAGAGGCCTCAGAGCCCCTCCGGGTTCCTGGGAGACACCGGAGGCTTCGATCAGTGATGTCAGGGGGACTTTTTACAGTCTGAGGCAGAGATAAGCGAGAAGGAAAAATAAGGAAACCCAAGTGAGAGTATGGTGACCTAGGAGAAGAAACAAAAGAGGGCGTGAGGCCTGGTGTAGCTGGGAACTGCCCCCATCAGCTGCCTCCTTCCGTTTCTGCGTAACAGGCCATCCTCGGCCAGGACTCTGGGATTGGCTGCCATGTACATGGTGGCTTCCGAGGCACATGGGACTGTGTGACACTGCCAGAGCAGCAGTTCCCAAACTGAAGGTCCACAGAAACTGCTCTTTGTCCCCCTAAAGCCAATGACCCGATCTTTCAATTAGGAAAAACTGATGCACTACCTTGTATGTAATTTGACTAAAATTAAGAAGGTCCCAGGCCCAAAATCTCTCTCCTGCCAGCCTATTACAGTAGTTAAAATTCTATCTACTCTATTTGATTCATTTGGGTCTTGACTTTATGTTAAGAACACATTTATTGAAAAGCAAAAAACCACTTTCCGTGTGTTCTGAAGGACTACAGGAGTATAATGTGGTGGGGATGGGGAGCGTGGAGAAGGGCCCATCTCCCGAACAATTAAGCTTTGTTTTTTTAAACTGGAGGGTATTTCCTTCTTTACACCGGTTAAGGTACACTATAAATTTGCAAGAAGAGCACAGATCACACGGCACTTTCCAAATGAACTTAGGGAAGTTGTAACCTAGGAGCAATGCTGGCGGGACCACTCTGGACCCTCCCCTCTGACCAAGTGTGGCTGCCCTACTATGCCGTGGGGTATGCTGAGACAACAGGTCTAACGTTCTGCTTGAAAAAATGAGCGCACTGCTTCCACAACTTTGAATAACACTGTTTGGAAGAAGACGACCTTCAAGGAGCCACTGTGAAACTTGAGTGGCTGAGCTGAAAAATCTGGGTGTGAATCGCAGTTCTGGCACCTTCTATTTCACGGCATGTAACCAACTGGTTTTTGATCCCCTTTGGCAAAATGGAACTAACAAGACCCTTGCCTAGGTTCAAACCCTGGCTCTACCACTTATTAGCTGTGTGACTCTGGATAATTTACTTACCTTTCCGTGCCTCAGTTTCCTTACCTGTAAAAGGGATGGCAACAGGGCTAACCCTCATGTCACAGAAACTTAAAGGGTTAATATTTTTATAAAGTCCTTAGAATAGTATTGGCACACAGCAAATTGCATGTTGGGTATTTGTTAAGACAAGTAAATTTTTATTACACAATAATCACACTTCAAAAACAAAAGCTGTAGAAGGCACATCCTATTTGAATATGTACCATACGTTAGACAAGAACTGTAGAGTCATGTTGAATTTCTCAGGTGTGCTAATGTTACTGGGGTCATTGAGAAGAATATATCCTTGTACCTAGGGGGCATGTGAGGTACACAGGGGACCAATGTCATCATGTCTATAACTTAACCTCAAAAAAACTTAAAAAATATGTGTAAGAGAAAAACGTGTGTGGCATCAATGTCAATCATTAGTGAATCTAGAGAGAGGACACACAGATGTTCACAGTTCTGCTTTTTCCCATTTTTCTATAGGTTTAAAGTTTTCCAAAATAAAGAGAAATATGAACCACCAGGGTGGGGGTGAGGAGGCAGAGTGAACTTCTGAACCCGTCCCTGGCCGGTCCTGCCCTGCCAGGTAAGCGCTGTTCCTAGTATCTTCTGGATGTTCCCAATGTTTCTGATGAAGGACAATAAACGTTCAAAAATACAGGATAATGTATTTTATAACACGCTTTGAAGAGTAATGATGAGACACCGTACGCAGAAGTACTTCCCACACCACGCAAATGTCAAGCATTCTACCCTAAACTGTCAAAGGTGAGGAGATCGATTGTTCAGAGGAAGGGAGAGCACCCGCTCTGCTTTGTACTCTAAACCTCTGGATTATCTGGATAGGTACCACCACCACCTAGACGTGACCTCTCTGACCTTCAGAATCAAAATCCACACAGCCCGGCTACCTGGAGAGCTTGTCACATTCCACGCTGTTATTCTGAATTGTGCTCAACCTCGTCTATCTTATCTCTCCTGCCAAATTTTAAGTTCCTCAAGAGAAAGGACTCCTCCATAATCTTTTCTTTTTGTCTTTAGGACTTAACACATTATCTGTTGAGCAGATGAATGAATCCCAGTCTGGGGGAGGAATGTATGAACTATTCAGTAAAAGCTGGATTTCAATAGCTCAGTCTCTCAGGAATGGTTTCCTGAGAAACCGTTCAACAAGTAACTATACTCAACTTGCCCATATCAATCTTGGACTTCGCTGTCCTTTATAATTTTCTCATTTGTAAAATGTGAATATTGAGATACACACTTCGTAGCAAGCTGGTAGAGTTAAATGGGGTAACTCAGAGACACACCAAGCAAAAGTACCTCCACGAAACAGATGCTCAGTAAGTGTTATGTTTCCCATCACCATAGAAGTTAAACCCGAAACAACATTTGGCCCCTCTGGGTAAAAGTTCTCTATGAGCTAATGACTCCCGTTCTTTGGGGTTATCTATACCCAGGATGTGAGCAACCCAGTATATCCCTAAACGAAATGCACACTGTTCTGCTTTCCCTGTGACTTTAATCCACTAGGGTCTCGAGCTCTGCTGAGGATCAGTGTTGGTCCCACTGCTTTCAGGCAGACGAGGCTATGCCAGGCCATTACCGCTAGGCTGGCAGCCCAGAGTCTTCCCAGAGTGAGGATCCACATTTTCTCGCCCTGGAAGGGCACATTACTCCCAAGGGCTGATGGGTGTGCCCTGTTCCAGGCTGCCCAAGTGGCTGGACTTCCGGGTTTTCAATAGACAAAAATGGGTCAAAGACATAATAACAAAACCGACAAAGCCCGGGGGGTGGGGAGTGGGAGGAATGGTATGAACACCAACACATTCTTCAAAATTGCTGGTATATCTATGTGGAGTCCCAATTCCTCTAGGTATACATGAAGGGGGCAAGAGGGAAAACCAGAGTCAACGGGATTCCAGTGGCTAGAACAGGTCTGTTTCCTGACGCCTCTTCCTCAGGCACCAGGAAAGAAAACAGTTTGTAATTAGAGAGATGCATTCCAATACCAGTTTTTTTTTTTTTCACACATGCCCCAGGGACAGGAGGGAGTGGCTAAGGAGAGATGAGATGGAACTGTACCGATAGCAGCATCAAGCCCAAACTGCCCTAACTTGTTGTGTGTAGTTAATGACCTATCTGCAATGGATCTCAGCATTATACTCTCAGCCACACCCTGCTCGGATTTTTCAAGTCTCTTCCGATTTTTCTCTGAGAAGTTAGAATACTGCAGCATCACAATCAGGTTTCTTGCCCTTAACACACAATGCCACAGAGTACTGATGGACGGGTCGGGAACTAGTTAAATACAATCTATTTTCCTAGGAAGGGAGAGGTCTTGCCTCTGAAATGAAACAAAACCAAACTCCTTCTGAGAGACTAGACAGAGGCTGACCTAAAACCCTTGTGAGAAGCTGTGATGGCGAGCTATCTGCGGACAGCCCGGAGGGGAAGCCTTGCTGCACTTAAGAGCAAAGAAGGTCAAGTAACCCCAGATCTTACTCTCTGAGGAGGTGCTGGTGCAGATCAAAGACACTGCTTTTCACTGCAAACATATGAACCTCCCGTTCTGTGATTAAGGATGCTGTGGTTTTGATGATATTCACTTGATAAGGGAGAGCTTGGTAGTTTCATAGAAAATCGGAAGTGTTTGTAGAAACCGGTTCTTGTCTATGAAAGAGCCGCTGGGCAGGGTGTTAACACTGTGAGTTCTGAACTGAAGGGACGAACACGAACCTACGGAACAGAATTCCTAAAGAGGACAGCGGAAGAGTATCTGGGAGACACAAATAATATGCACAAAAGAGAACCAAATAAACAAGTAAACAAACCTCTCCTGATGCAGCAGAGCCTGTCACTCCTCGCATGGGACAAACAGAGAAACCTGAGCAGGACCCTGGGGCCGATCCATGTGACTCTAGTATTTCTAAAAATCCTTTAACATGCCAGGTCTTAGACTTGGGTTTTTAAACTTCTTTATCAACTCAGAATTCACTCCCCACTGAAAGAGTTTGCTTCTTACCACTTGACCGAATGTTGATGAATGGGTAGTTGGGCATCACCAGCTTGTTGAAGTTAAATTTATAAGTAAACCTTTTCCCTTTTGTTTTATGAAGGATCCTCTTGTTGTAATAGTATCTGTAAAAATAGGAATACATGTCAATAGATCTTCTAGCTACCAACAATTTTTGATACACATAGGTAACCACTGAGATCAACAGTTCCAGCTCTAAATATTACATGGAAACATCACTATCATTCTTTCGCAGCCTGGCCTTTTGCAGCCAGGTTAGGGCTGGGAGACTTATTCAATTTTCAAATGACGTTCTAAGTCCTTGGTTGGAGCTTTACAAAGGCAATCTCACTTGCAGATCCTGAACACCCACCCTAGCCCCGACACCTTTCTCCTTTGTCACAGTACAGTTTCAATTCCATAGTCCATTTCCTTCCTGTTCCCCTGTAGGTCACTGCCGAGCCCAGGTGGGGGCAGACAAGTCTCTTGGGAGACCTGATCTGGCCAGTCTAGTGGCCTGAGCACAAAGTGCAGACGAAGAAATGCACAGCTGTTTTGTGGGGGCAGGTCTGACCATCACGTACCGCGATGGGGAAACAGCAGGCAGCCTGGCCTGCTTCGCTTTCATAAAGATGCGAGAGAGGCTCCAGCACAGCTGCTGCCCAGCTCTGACATTCAAGGTCACTAAGAATGAAGAGAGGCAGGGGACTTGGGCGGCCTGCAGCCTCTGGCCTGGCATCTCTTCAGCAGCACTGCTTACACACGGCCTTCTGGCCCCTTGAGGGCTAAGAGGTTATGAAATGTAAAAACTGACAAGGGGGAAAAAAAGAACCCAAGAGAAGCTCAAGCGGTCAATCTTTAGACATGTCAGAGCAACCTGCGGACTGACAACTGAGCTCACAGACATGGGTCCTGAACAGCGAGGTCAGGACCATTCAGGAAGCCCTATCCTGTGTGCTCTGCTTGCTTCACGTTTCCCAGTTTCTTCCAGGAGAGCTGAAAGAAGAAAAATTCTAACAGATTTCCCACCGGGAAGCCTAAACTAATCTCTGGATTACAAATGAGCTCCAATCCGTGTTTCACCATACACGCTCGCCCACTACAGAGCAGAATCAGTTGTCTGTCAGGACCCAATGCCAGCCACGCTGGAATTCCCTCCTACAGAGAACCAAAGATACGCCTTTTCTCCTCCTGTGCCTGTGCTCCTCAGATTCAGCAGCTCCTCTACTCCCACTTCGAAGCTACACATTATTCACTCAGATCGTGCAGTCTCTTACCGCCTGAAACCCTCTTTATCCAACATTTCCCCAACTGCTTAGTCTCCTTCCAATCTGTTCACAGCACAGGTTTGGGAATCCTTTCCCTCACCTGAGGGCCCGGCTCAGCTTGTCGTAGTTCATCTGGGGCTTGCACTTCCTGCGGCCCCAGAGGCGGGCCACCTCGTCCGGGTCCTTGATGACGAACTCCCCGTACTCGCCCTGCTGCCAGGCGATGACATGGCGGAACTCTTCCTTCTGCAGCAGCTCCAGGATGAAGTGCCACAGCTGGATCTGCCGGGAGCCCGGGGACGACTCGGTTTTGTAGGCCCAGTCAGGAAACTGATACCCTTTAATGTGAAAAGGGCAAGATCCAGGTAGTCAGGAGTTAGGTTCACGCACGTCGGTATCCCTGACTTCACATTCTGATGCTCAGAATCTCTAGAGTGCTGTGCAAACGTGCCACGAACCCCGCTTCGGTCAGCCGGGGCTGCCCACCACAGGGGAGAGGAAAGCACAGAGGCACCACCTTTCCCGTGGCAATCATCTGCTCTGCCAGAGCTGGACAGCGGCACCCAGGTGTGCCAACCTTTTGCTCTTTCCTGCATTACTAAATCTCACGCCTACTTTCCACGAGGGCAGGAATGTTCCAACAGAAACAAACAGGAAAGACAAACTAACATTTTAGGGCAATACAGCTGAAAACCCTTTGGCCCTGAGGGTGGAACTGTGTCTCTAGCAGGGAGGAGACTCTGAAGCTTGGGATCAAGGTGTGGTGACCCGGCCTGTGAATATATAGCCGTAAGAAACAAGCCTACGACTGTGCCAGCAGTACCCACCCAGGCAAGAGGCCGTCTAGTCATGGTCTGACATTTGTGAACAGAGCCCAAGCAGAGAGAAAAGGAACCCCCGAGGGACATTCTAGGTACATCAGAGATGATTAACTTCTGCTCACCTCCACCTCCTTCTGGCTTTTCCACGATGCTACAGCCTGCTTTCATTTTCGCCCTCCTGCTGAGAGACACAAGCCACATCAATTACTTTAAGGTGCTATTTATTTATTCTCCTCCCAAGGTTTTCTGGCACAGCCTTTCCCCAAACTTCCTTTCCCTGTCTTTCCCTCCTTATGTAACCCTCTTTCTTTCAAATGTGTCACCTCCAAACTGCTAATCCCCAAGTCATCAAATGATGGTCCTCAGGTCATCAGCTTCAAAGGCCATAATTATCCCTCACCTGACTTTAAACCACAAAGTGTAAACACTCTTTAATATTTGCTTTCTTCCTCCTGACCAGCCCTTGAGATGTAATAAAGGAAGAGCGCAGTGAAATGGGTCCAAAAAGGCAGCCAAAACAAGCCAAACAGTTTTTCTTCTCTTACTAGACAGGCCCAGATGCCAAGACACACATGCCTGAGTTCACCCAGATGTACCAGCTTTAAAAAAGAATAATAATAATAAAAAAAAACCCCAAGTCCATCTGACTTCAACTCCAGAAAACATCTGATTTTGATTTATTTTGCTGAATTGAGGGAGGCGGGAGAAGGAAAACTCCTCCCAGTCAGACACGAACCCCCTCCTCCCTGAAAACACACCACGGGATACAGGAAGTAAACACACCGCGTGCACAGTTACTCACGTCACTTTGAGAAATATTTTTACATTTTCTCCCTTTAAGAGGAAGGAAAAAAGGCAGGCATTTCTGAGAACCTTCTGTTCCAAAAGCGCAGGGAGTCTTGCTGTGATCTGAATTCATTCCATCCAGATTTACAGTTCCTCAATAAATTTCCTGTTCCTAGCGCCAAGCAGCTTTGTATCAGTCAATCCTCTAGCAAAACCGAGGGAGGGGTGAAGCCGCCGCAGGGAGAGGCGGGCAGGAGAGGGCAGATCTCTGCTCTCTGTTCCCCAGGCTGGATGACAGGGCCCCAGCACCCACATTAACCAGAGCGCTCCTGGACGGAATGTAGGTGCCTCAGTGGCCTCGGGCTGGGGTGGGGTGGGGGCGAATTCCTAATCTTGGAAATTTCATCTAACCTCGGATTCCTCTAGATCCTTCGAGCTTTTTTCTCACCACACACATGAAGATAATCAGCGAGTTCGTCTACAAAACTACGAGGACGACATAAACACCCCAGGGGAAGGAGAAAACAGACGCAAACAGCGACGCGCAGTCCCATACACGAGACACAACCACACGGCCTCGCAGCCGAGCAGGAGCGCGCTCGGCCGCGGCTCCCATCTCCGCGACAACCAGGGAGGAAGGACCGGCTGCCCTCCGCCCCACCCAGCGCCCGGACTCCCCGTGCCGACCGCTCCGTCGGAATGCAGGGCGTCCACTCCGCCGCAGGAGTGCCCTCCAAGCGCACGACGCGGGGCTCCGGACCCCGCCGCCGCCAGGACTCGACCAGGAAGCTTCCTCCCGACACCCCGGCTCCCCGGTCGCCCCCTCGCAGGAGCCCGCAGGCGCCTGTCCGGCCGCCCACAAAGTCACCGCGAGGCCGCTCGTCTCGAGTCTGCAACCCCCCGGGCCCTCGCCCTTCCCCAGCTCGCGGCCGCTCCCGGGAGGGCGAGGCGGGCCGAGGCCGGCGCTGCG
>LNAC01000221.1:1230427-1261910 GCA_002007465.1 Ailurus styani
GGGCGGGTGGCGGGCGGGTGGCGGGCAGGGGACTGAGCTCCCACGCGGCACAGGCGCCGGGAACCAGGTGTGTTTGCTGCGGCATCATACCACCTTTGCAAGCCTTGATTTCCTCCTAGGACGGTCGTATCTGCCATTCAGTGTTATTCTGAGCAATGTGGAGAACAGAGGCAAAAGAAATGGAGGTAAAACTCCACTTCCTTGGGACCTGCAGGCCGTTGGCAAACACCCGAGGCAGGCGGGGGATAACCTTCCTCCGGGGACTCGCCGCGGCCTGACTGTTAACGCCTTTCCCGAGGGCAAAACAGCCCTAGCTTGACCCCAGCCAGGCCTCCAGGATGCTGTGAGACCTCTGTGGTACAGGAAGGTCCTTTCGGGAACTTCCTTGGCCATGACCTCTCCCAGCTCCCAAGTACATGATCAACTGCTCCTCGCCATCCAGAGCCCGGCTGTCTGCCCACGGGTCCTGCCCTCCTGCTTTAGTAAAACTGCCTCCTTGCACCCGAAAACACCTCCAGGGTTCTTTCTCGGCCATGGGCGCACGGACCAAACTTCGAACCACATCACTAAGGACCGAACAATCAACATGGAGCCCAGCGCGGAGCAGAGCTAAACGCAAAAGGCCGGCTGTTGTGACAGCTACATCGAAGCCCCAGTCGCTGGGCCGAGCAGGGTCAGAAAGTTGCCTGCCCCAAATCCTGACGCTGGTCCGCCTGAGCTCTGAGCCTGTTTCTTCATCAGAAGGTAGAGACGATCGTGTCCCCACCTCGTCGGGGGAGCAGGGGAAAGGACACATGACAGTCAAACACTGAGCACGGGGCCCGGTTCCTGGTGACCAGGAGCCACTGGGTGTCGTGATGCGACCCTCCCCATGCGCGGAGGGCTTTTGTCATCCCTGCGCTGTCCCAGACCAAACAGTCTCCGAGGTTAAGTGACTTGTCCAAGGCCGCCCGGGCAGTCACTGGTGAGCCAGGACTGCCACGGAGAGCAAACACCGGTCCACACTGCCTTCCTCGGCCACAGGGGGCCACGCAGCTCTCTGCTTCCCCAGCTCTCTGTGCCTCCAGGACAACACTTCACGCAGTCGGACCTGCCCTGCGGTGACTCCCTCCAGGGCCACTGCCCCTGTCTTACTCGTCCTTCGAGAACCAGCCCCTGATGTCAGCCGGGCCCTGGAAGGTGCCGTCGACCTGAAATGAAACGAGCTGCCTGGGGTTGGAGCCCCAGAGCTGGCAGGGCTTCCTGCGAGCCTGTGTCCCGGGTGTCAGAGGAGGAGGCAAAGATGACTCCACTCCCAGACCGGGTCTGGACCAGGAGGAGGAGGAGGGCGGGACGGATGGCTCAGAGGGGAAGTTGGGAGAAGCTGCTGGCTTGGGTCTGAGAGGAAAGTGGGGGAAGGGGACACGCCAAGGTCAGGTTGAGACAGGTGGTGATGGAGAGACAAGGGCCATTTACTTAGGTTTCTGGGCTGTGAAAATGCACCGATGGCTCCCTACCCGGAACCTGAGGACTGGCCTGTGACCTGGCCTCGAGGTCCCTGCCCTCGAGGTCCCTGCCCTGGACTTGCTCCTACAGGAGAGACCCGGGACACACCCAGGAAACCGCAGCACCTAGAACACGCGCACAGCCACCTGTCAACACCCAGAAGAGGAAAGGGAGTCCGTCACTGTGAGGAGGAGGAGCTCTGGATGGGGGTGGGGAGGGGTCCGGCCAGGAGAGCCTCCTGGAGAAGGAGGGGCAGGAGGGGCAGGAGGGGGAGGGGCGGCTGGCCGCAGAGGAGGAGGGAGAATCAGGGGGTGATTGTCTTTGGGGGAAGAGGCTTCCCGCCGGAGGCTGGGCTGCTGGCCTGGTCCCGTCGCCCTCCATGGGAGCGGCTGGAGGGAGAGACCATCCCAGCTGTCTGAGGGGGCCCGGAGCGAATCTCCAGGGAAACAGGACAAGAATAACTGTTGTGAGGCACCCTCCAGCTCAGCTGCCTACTCTCCCTGCGGGGGCGTTGCCTTTGACACCCCGCACTCGCACGGCTGCCGTCCTGCACCTCCGGTTCTGCACCCGGCAGGCTGCGGGGAGGAGGGTCCACCACCTCCCAGTGAGGGGAGCCGGAGGCCCTGACAGCTGTCTGCGCCTCCCCTCGGCCCTCCCCTCCGCCCATCACGATCCGTCCCTCCTCTCTCTTCCCCCGGGGTTGGCGGCACCAGCTCAGGCCCGACGGACAAGCCCGGCATCCCCGCCTGGGTCCGGCCCCCGCCCCCTCCCCCCTCCCAGCTCTGACCCTCTCCCCTCAGCTGGCTGGGAGCCGTATCACCCTGACGCGCATGAACTGAAGGCCTGGATGAGGCCACCTCTCTCTCCCTCTTGGGCTGCCGGCCCTGGCCTGTCCCCAGTATCTCCCAGGACACTCTCCAACCTCCCACCCCCCTCCCTGGTACACCTCAGCTCCACCCTCTGTCTCCAACCCCTCTGCTCTGCTGTCAGGGGCACAGCAGCTCCCTGGCCCGGTCTGGGCCAGCCGTGAGTCCCTGGGGGACAGGGGCAGGTCTGTTTCTGGGATTTCCTCAGCCTGCACCAGCAGGAAGTCTGCATGGAGAGTGAAACCTTATCCTTGGCTCCAGGCCAGCTACTGAACCAGACCAAAGTTCAGACCAGGAGCCTGTTGCCCTGGTCAGCTGGGACTCCCACTGACCTCTACTCTTCAGGTCTGGGGGTGAGGCCTCAGAGGCCCAGAGAGCAAGGTCGGGAGTGGGGCAGGAGAGAGAAGGAGGCGCTGGAGGGCATGGGACCCCATGCTGACCCCCGCCCCATCCCCCGTCCTGTCTGACCCTGCCCTCGGCTGTCCAGCAGGGCGGTGGGGGCTCTGGGGGCTGCCCCCGCTCTCCCAGCATGCTCCGGAAGCCAGGGGGGTGTGGTCTGAGCCCAGAGTGTAGAGAAGGGGTGTGTGGTCCCGTCCCCCTCAGCCCCTGTGGGCTCACCTGTGCATCCCTAGAGCAGAGCAGGTAGGTGGCATCCTGCACGGGGGTCTCATCCTGAGGCGTCCACGATCGAGTCAGACAAGGAGGGCAGCTGGCAGGGGGGGCTTTCCGCTGGTGCCTCAGTGTCCCCTTCCTGGGCTCTTGCTGTTGGAGGCAGACAGACCCTGGGAGTGGGGGTGCGGCATGGCCTCCCTTCCCAGTGGCCCTGGCGGGGTGAGGGCCACAGTCACCACCACTCCTCCCTGCTCTCTGCTCTGCCCTCGCTTCCACCCCCCTGCCCCGTTCCCTGGCTCCAAATGAGCCCCTGGGGACCCGCAGCAGCAAACACAGAGGGACAGGCAGGAGCCAGCGGCAGGGAGCCTGGCAGACAACACGGTGACTGCGCACACTGCACCTGCCCAGGCCGCCCCCCTCTGCCCTTCCTCCTCGCCCCCCGCCGCCCCTGCAAGCCAGGCTGGCTGCCCTTGGGGTCTTCCTGGGACCCAGGCCAGAGAGAGACCATGAGACCCAGGCAGCGAGGCTGGGAAGGGCGGCTCCCAGGGGCTGGGCTGCACGCAGGGCACTAGGCCTGGGACACCAGGAGCCACAGCCCAGCAGGTGCAGGGACTGAGGGCAAAGCTGTGCAAACCGCGCCCCCTGGTGGATGGAGCTGCAGCGGCAGCCGCCTGCACCGAGGCCTCCCAGCCCCACCTTCCTGGGCCACGGGTGCAGGTCTGTCCTGGACACTTGAAGGGAGGACAGCACAGCCCTGCCCCAGGCCCAGGCCAGCTCTGCTCCCGCCAGAGTCAGGTCTGAGAAAGGTGTTCAGGACCAAGTTCTATCCCGGTGCCCCGGGGCGAGCCACCCTCCTGTCCCCTGGTTTTCACACCTGTCCAGCATTGATTGGGTTATGGGGCAGGCTCTGAGGCCCTTCCGGCTCTGGGATCTCGGGATTCTAGGTCAGGATGGACCCGATCGGGGCCCCTGTTACCTCTCTGAGCTCCATCTCCTGCCTGTCTTGCCTGGGCTCACGGATGCTCCGGCCACACTGACCTCTTGCTCCTGGAACAGGCCAGGCAGGGTCCCACCTGGGGACCATCCCACGGGCTGTTGCCTGGGCCAGGAAAGCGATTCCCCCAGATGTCCGCGGCCACTCCTCACTCCCTTCCAGTCTTTTCTCAGAAGTCTCCTTCTTGAGGAAGCGTGTTCTGACCTCCTGGTGTAACTGGAAACCACATTCCCAGGTGCTCAGCCCCGCTCCCTGCTCTTGCATCCAGAGCCCTGCTCAGAGTATTTACTGTGGTTCCTGTGCATAGTCTTTCCCCTCCTCTACAGGGAGGAAGGCAGAGGGTTTGCTGGGCACACTCACACTTGCGTGTGTGAGCACCTGGAGCGGGGCTGGCGCACAGTAGGAGCTCATGCCCTGTTTGTGGAAGGAACGAGTCCACCATCGGGGAGGGTCTGCATCGGGGGTGACAGGTCCCCCCTAAACAGCTCACAGTCAGTGCATGGATGAGGTTGTGCTCCTGTGACCATACGGGGTTCAGGGAAAGGAGCCCGAGGCCAGGAGCTGCCCCGGGGGGAGAGTGAGAAGGGGCCGAGGGCTCGTGGGGAGAAGTCAGCACAGCTCGGCCGCTGTCACTCACGTGTCCACACACGGGCACCCGATTTACCCTCGTCAGCGATTCTGAGTGGGATCCACAGAGCATCAGCTGTGAGAGACGCTCCTCAACAAAGGGGGCGGAGGCCACGGTCAGATGAATATGGAAATGTGACGGACCAGATCCCTTCTGAGACATTCACAGCCCTCCTCCGGGGGACCATCCGTGTAATGCTTCAATCTGAGATTCACAGCATGTGTGACCCCGGGATTCAGGTTCCTTCTTTCTTCTTTGGAGCAAAGGCTCTATGGAGCTCCTGCTAAATTAGCATGGGAACCAGCACCTATTCTGGGAAAAGTCCACTTAGAAGAGGAAGCTGAGCCCTGAGCCCAGCACCCAGCACTGTGAGGTCCCCGCCAGCCTGCAGCGGGTCCTGGGTCTGGGCCTGCTGGGCAGGGGTGAGGTAGGTGCTCACGGGGGTAGGTCGGGGGTGGTGGGGGCAGGCGGCCTTCTCTGGCAGGACCTCTGGGAACTGGATGGTGGGGGCCGAGGGGCAGAGTTCAAGCAGGCAGGGCCTCTGAGCTGGGACTGGGTCTAGAACACCTTCCGGGGATGAGCCCAGACAGAGCCCGAGGCCCTTCATCTTTGGTGATGCCTGTGGGAGGAATCCTAGGTTGGTTCAGGGGTGGTGAGTGACCTGCATCGGAGCTTAGTGTCCAGAGGACAGCTGCCACAGTCCACCCCAAAGCTTCTGGAAGCAGAGTCGTCCTCCCTAACGTGCATTCTGCACCCACTGCCTGAAGGACCCGTGTGACATCTGAGGACACAAGATGGAATGTGTGTCCTTGTTCTCAGGGGCCTGGATTTCCTACGGAGGTCCCAGACTGCCCCCATCCAGTCCGTGATCCACAGTCTGGGTGGAGGGAGGTGTCGGTCCTGTGAGTGATGTCCATGTGCATGATGCTCACGGGCCTGGGACACGGACCTGCCCACGGTCCTGGCACCTCAGTGGCTGAGCTCTCCTGGCTGTAACCCTGGGCAGTGTGGCCTGGCTCTGCCTCCCACATGTGGGCTGTCCTGGCTTCTCCCTTTTCCCTCTGGGCTTGTTCTCAGTGGCTGGCGGACAAGGACCTGGCTGCTGCAGGATCCTGCTGTCACCCGGGTTTGCAGGCGTCTGTCCTCAGAGGCCGTTGTCTTAGGGCTTGGCCATGTGACCCCCACCCCCCACTCACAGGGACCCTCTGGCCTGACTCAGAGCTGGAGGGGAGCATGACAGACTGGGCTCTCCCTCCTCTGCCCTGTTTGCTCCCCTCCCCCACGCCGAGGTCCCCCCTTTTCCCTGACCCCCGGGAGACCTGCGAGGGGAGACCTGGACACAAGGATCCGCGGGCTCATCTCTCCCCGTCCGTCCTTCCCACCAGCCGGTCACTACTGTAAACTCTCGAGCGCGAGGAGCCTGTTTTCTCATCTGAGGTGAACTGCAAGGCCATTCCCGGCCAGCTGCTGACCCCCGGGAACTCGCTCCTGCAGACTCGGGAGCAGGACGCCCACAGCCTGTGGAGCAGCGTCCCCGGTCACAGGCGCCTGCCGTCCATCAGGAGCAGAGACTCCGCCACAGGGCCTGAGCCGCCTGTCTGCCCCTGCCTGCAGCTCTTCCCTCTCTTGCTGGCCGCATGCACCCCGTCACTGCCCCCCTACCCCCCCACGGGTCACCCTGCGCCCCTCCTCCCAGCCCCCTTCCTGCCCTGTTTCCTTGTCCCCTGCGCTGCTCTTGTTCCCTGGAAGAAAGACAATGTCAGGTGCCTCTGGATGGAGGATCTTCCCCCCTTCCCCGAAAGGATCTGTTTCTGCCTCCCGCTGGCTTGTGGCCTCCTCTAGGACAACGACTCAGCTTCCTGTCTCTGCCCCCCCACCCTGTGCTGCACATAGTAGGTGCTCATGATCTGTGTCTGCAGGTGAACTGAGGTGGGAAGGCTTCTTTGCAGGAAGCCTCTAGCGGCAGTTCGGCCCTTGGCCACAAGGTGGCGCTGGTGCCCGGGCTCAGTGCCTGGAGGGAGGAGGCTCAGGGAGGCTTGGGGGGCGCAGGTGTTGCCCAGAGGGGCGGGGCCACGGAACCTCTCCCTTTGCTCCCAGACCCACCACAGGGACAGGTCCGGGTGGTCGGCGCGAGAGAAACTGGGAGGAGCTGACAGGTCGACAGGCGGGTGGTGGTACCGACAAGAAGGTGCAGCCAGGAGTCAGGGGTTAGGAGCTCAGCCTGGAAGGTAGGAGCCCAGGTGAGCAATCCTGGGCGAGGTCCTGATGTAGGAGGGGTGCAGATTCGGGGCTAGGGCGGGGGGTCTGCAAGCCCATGACTGTAATTGGTCTGGGTCAACGTTCTTTGGGGCCGGGATTGGGCTGGGTTACTGTTGGGAATGGGGGAAACCTTGAGGATCCTGAATCTGAGATCCCAGCTCTTGATCCGGGTGTCTGGGTGAAACAGCCTCAGGAGGAGAGCGAGGGGCCCCTGCCCCAGCCCTTGAGACAGACCCCGAGACATCAAGTCCATATCCCGGGGAGGGGACATGGGACAGGGGTTCGTAGAATGGCAGGTCATTTGGGGGATACACCCGGCCCTGAGAAAATGTTCTGATCCCTGGACGTGGAGCGTGCCTGGAAGGACTGAGAAAAGTTAGCAGCAGACCCGCTCCCCAGTGAGGTGTCTGTCACCCTGTCCCCCCTGCCTCCTCACCTCTGAACTGGCTTTCTTTTCAGGAGAGTGGACAGTCACCTTGTCAGGCAGGTGGAGACACTCTGAGAGGACGGTTGGGGTGCCGGGGGACCCTGAGAGGGCACTTCCCACCTGGTCCTCACCTGGAGCGCTCACAGCTGTGGCTCCTGCCTGACTTCCCCCTCCAGGCTGTGTGACCCTGGGCCAGTCACCTGCCCTCTCTGTGCCTCTGATTTCTCCTGAGCCCAGTGATAATGCTGATGGGACTGACCTCATCAATGTTCATAGGATTAAATGAAAAACCACATGAATCAGTGATTAGCATTAGGTACTCAACAAGTAATTCCTCATTTAAAGAGGTTCTGTAGGGGCCTGGATGGCCCAGTCAGAAGAATGGGCAGTTCGAGATCTGGGGTGGTGAGTTCGAGCCCCACTTTGGGCATAGAGCCTACTTCAAGAAAAAGCGGGCTGAAGTTTGTTGACTTAGGTACTAAAAATTAGTGATACAGAGGAAATAAATAGTCCTATATTCTCTCAGGCATGGAGCTCCTGGTGACGAAGCTCAGGTTGGACATGTATGATTGAAAACTGGAGCGAATGTTTGCAGCATGAAATCTCCCTCCCACCTGTGTGTCCCCAGCCCCTCTGCTCCAGGGGAGCCCGTCCTACTTCTCACAGTTCGTAGTGGCTACTGGGTTTTATCAGAGCTACATTGTATCTACAACAGCTACGTTGTTGATGTATCTACATTGTGTCTATGATGTATGGACATTTTCCAATGTAGACACATCAGTACTTTATGTCCCACTGAGTTCCATCAATGCAAACATGTGTCCTGATCTCAGCAATGTCCGCAGTGAGGACACCCGAGCCCGAGGGTCCTCCATGAGCAGGAGCCATCAGTCCCCTGCAGGGAAAGTCACTTTCAATTCTTAACGATTTCTTATGGTGTTTACCTTCGTGTTTCTAAAATGTGTTCTTTTTTTTAAAAATAACGTTCTTATATTTCTATTTTCAGATCCATTTCAGGCACCATGTACTTTCCATCGTGAAAGATGAGGATTTTCCTCTCTTCCATGGCTCTCTTTCACCTCCTTCCCTCCAGCTAACATATATATGGCACGTTTTTGCTTAAATCAATTGCATTTATAATCTAAAATTCTATAAATTGGTCAATTATTCAGCATTTATTATAAACTAGTCACCTTTCCAAGGTGTGAAGATATAACTACTAATGCATCTAACAGATACTAAAGATATCTCGATGGTATAGATGATGAAAACAAAGTGCCTCTTACTAGGGTTAGTGAGATCATGAAGCCCTAAAGGGCAGAGCTGGGATTTGAGGCCAGACAACAGGTCTGCCTCCGGAATCCCAGCTTTAGCCCCTAGGCAATCCCACCTCCATGGCCTGTGTATGGAGTGCTTAGTGTTGTGCTCAGTCCTGGGGCAACAAGGGAACAAAATTAACCCCCAGCCTTCAAGGACTCGTATTTTGGGGGACAGTGGAAAGAAACAAGTGACCGAGTAGATATGAGGTCAGGGGTGGCTGGTGGGAGGAACACAAGAAGCAGAGTCAGGCCGCGGAGCTGCTGTTCTAGAAGGGTCTCCCTGGGAAGGGGGCAGAGACTGAGCAGGGGTGAGTGGGAACCTCGGAGGTCTGTGAAAGGACGTTTCAGGCGGAGGTGATGTGAGTCTCTCTCAGCTCCCTGAGGGTCGGGGCTGGACCCCTCTGAGTGGGAGCTATTTCCCAGTTATCCCTGCTGGGGCTCCACCCCCACCGTGTGCCCGTGGAGGGGCTCACTCTCGGGGGCTGCGAGTGGGGATCCGCTGAGCCCAGCCTCTTCCCTCTGGGGCGGAGGGGCGGGTCTGAGCCCCTGGGGTGGGCAGAGACCACTGCAGGTGTGGTTGTCTGTCCTCCCCACCCCACAGAAGAGATGCTGAGGCCTGTCCAGCCCAGACCCCCCAGGGAGACCGGGGAAGAAGGAAGCCCAGCAGGAGGGACAGACTGGTCGGTTGGCTGGGGGTCCCTAGGAAGCTGGGCTGGCGGGCGCTGGGCCCGGTCCGGGCAGGAGGCTTCTCTGCACCCGTGGGCTTCCCCAGGCTCTGAGGAGATGGCGTTGGAGTGACTGATGGGGAGATTAAGGGTGAGGGGAAGGTCCCCATGAAGCCGGACCACCAGACCCTGCAGGAGGACAACGTTCACGCCAGAGGCAAGGAGGGCGGTTTTCAGCAGGCTCTCCCGGCTCACAGTCTCTGAGGGGCCTGATCCCTCCTGGGAGACCAGCCTGGGCTTGTCAGGTCAGCAGCCCTGTGGGTCTGAGCCACATGGGAGGTGCTGCTCGAGTGACGCAGCCAGTGCAGGGTGAGGTTGTGGTCGGCAAACGGCCGCTGTGGACCCCAGAAGCTGCAGAGAGGCCACCACAGACTCATGTCCTCTGCCTGTGGGTGTGAGACAGGAGAGAGCCTGCTCTGGGTCAGGCCTGGACTCCCTTCCTCTCCGTGTGGCTTCTCAAGGTCTGGGAGGGACTTGATTTTGGAAAGACCAGTGGTCTAGGAGACCTGAGACCTGGGAATGGCTCTGCCCTATCCCAGCGTCCAAACCGGGGTTCATCAGATCACCTACGGGTCCTGACTTTGCTCATCTGTGACATGGACGGTAACCCTGAGCCCCGCTGCCCCTCACAGGGAACGAGCTAGGGAACCACCGAGACGCACGGAGGACTGGTTCCCTGAGCTCTCTTGCTGCAGAGGAGGGCGGGAGGGGACAGAGATCAGTGTGTGTAGGTGTAGAAAGGACCCCAGCAGGGAGTGTGTGCAGACTGACCCTCCGGGGTCCCGGCCTGCAGCTGCTGGGGGCTCCCTCCTGGGCCCTGCGCCCCACCTCCAAGCGGGGGTTTGCACAAGCAAACAGTTCTCACCCTGAGAGGTCTCACCCAGCGCTGTAGGGACGGGGACAGGGGCATAGCCGACTTGCTCCCCATCACCCTGAAGGTCCAGGGGACGAGATGCCTGTATCTGGACTCCATCCGGGGGTTTCTGCCCACAAGGCTCAGGGATGGCCCATGGAGGGGTCTCCCCATCACTGGGTGGGAGCGGGGGAATGAGGCCATGCTGAGTGCTCTCTGGTCTGAGGGGCGCAGAGCAGTTCGGGGGGGCCCAGACCGGATGCGGTGATCACTGGAGGCCACACAGTGGGAAGGGACAGCGGCAGTGACGTGGGATTTCTCAGAGCTCCTTGTTGGGAGTCCAGACCCTGCCTCCTGCTCTGCTGGGTGACCTCTGGCAGGTGGTCTAAACCCTCCAGACTCGGGTCTCACATCCATAAAGTGGGTTGAAGACCCAGCAGGCTGACCACCTTGAGTGCGGGGCCCTGGCCAGTCCTGGGGGTGCAGCCTGAGGGTCTGAGGGTCTGAGCAGCTGAGGGGGAGCCCAGGGGACGGAGAAAAGGGCACCGGCTGGGGGTTAGTGATGCAGCTGCTCCCCGAGGGTCCACAGGAGGCCACGGTTCCCAGAGGCTGTGGGAACCCATCTGGGAAGAGGAGGCCGGCCTGACCCTCCGTAGGTGGCCGTGAGTCTGCGGCCACTGAGACTATGGTCAGAGACCCGTGTCCCTCTCCAGCCCTGCCTGTGTGTGAGCGCGGGCCCAGGGCTGGCAGAGCCTCCCAGGGGAGGGGGGCTGTGGGGCTGCTCCCGTGGGGGGGCGTGGTCCTGTGTGTGGGGGCAGGGCCGGCCCTAGGCTGCGACACATCCCTGGGGGCCAGCAGTGGGGACATGCCCGTGTGTGCACTGGGGTGTGGGGTGACCCTTCCCAGGAGGGCTTTGTCCTCGGGCTCCTAGCTTCTCACTGAGACACCTGACAGTGAGGTTCCTAGAAAATCAGAAGGGAAGTGTGACTCGTGAGATGGTGGAAGGACAGAGCACAGGCCCAAAGCAGGAGACGCCCAGCCTCCTTGGCTCTGGGAGGTGACTCTGTGCCTGGCCATCGGGTGGCACTGGCGATCAGGTCGGCCTGGGCTGAGTGGGAGCCCAGGGACAGAGGTCAGGGGGCCTAGGGGTGCAGGCTGGGGAGGCGAGACCCCCAGGCTGGTTGTGAGCACAGGGACGGGGCGTCTCCAGCACCGGGTCTCCTGGAGGGGGCTGTGCCCACATTTATTTGGCAGTTATCTCCTGAGGCCTCACTGCAGGTGCTGAGCTAACTTGAGAGATCAGAGTGGCTTAATCGAGACTGGCCAGCTGTGTCCCAGAACTAACAGTCAGCCCCGCCCTTGGGGTGGGGAAGTTTTGAGCTCTTCACCATGAAGTTTTTCCTCTTTTCTTGACTCTGTGTTCTGGTGCTTCTTCTGCAAACTCACACCCTGGAGGAGCCAGCAGGGAGGCACTGGCCATGGGCACCTGCTCAGAAGACCCCCATCTGTGCGGGGCCCCCTGGCTCCTGGGATTCAGCAGCCTCCTCCTCAGTGAGTGGCCCGGGCTCCCTGGGAGGGAGGCCGCCGGGTGGGCAGGGAGGCAGCAGCTCCCGGGCTGTCTGAGGTCTGTGCTGAAGAACCAGAGGGGTCAGCCGTGTGATGACGGAGCACACGCAGGGCACTGGGGTTAGAGCCCCAGGGTGATGGGGAGGAACAAAGGGAGCTTTTGGCGGAGGCCAGGCTGGGGACCCTGAGCGCGGCTGCCCGGCAGCACGAAGGGAAGCCCTCCCAGGGGGTGAGGCCGGGAGAGCCCGGGGCCTCCTGGGGAGAGGGATGGAGGAGACCTAGGAGCGGCTGCGGGGGACCCGGGGTGGGGATGGGCACCCCGCCTGCCGTGCACGGGGACCGGCAGCCTCTGCAGCTGCTGTGTGCAGGAGGGGCCGGCCCAGAGCCCCTGTCTGAGCTGGAGGGAGCCGCGCTGCTCTGGCTCCTCGGGCAAGATGAGCGCCCCGAATCCAGGGACGTTCTGTTTGCACAGGAAGCAAAGGAGCCCCCAGAATTCCAGGGTCTGCGCCCACCTGCTGTGTGTAAGGCTGAGCCAGAACAGGAGACTGCTGACCTGGGCTCAGGGTGGGGGTGACGGGGGCAGGAGGGCAGCAGGGGGGCCCCATAATGGAACTCAAAAAAGTCATCCTGTCAGAAGCCCGAAATTCCAGTTATTCCTTTATCTGAGATCACCTGCTTCTGTGTAAGAAATTTAATAAGAACAAAGGAGAAAGCAGTGTGATCTCCAGAACCGTGAGTTCCGGGAAAGCTTGGGGTGCGTTCACTGCTTGGTGAGAGCGCACCAGCCCCTCCGCGCCTGCAGGATTCTAGGGAAATTCTGGAGTCACAGGACATTTGTAAATAGGGACATTACTCATTAAAAAATGAGCTTTGCAAGGGATTGAGATCCTTTTTTTAAACAAAATTAGTTTCTGTCAGTAAATGTAGGTTTTCTCTTCTTTTCAATTTGAATTAAGTGGAGACATAATGGGGAATTACAGAATTTTCTTCCATAAATTTCAGGGTTGGCTGATCATATAGGAAGGAAAGGAAGGAAGAAAGGATAAGAGAGAGGGAAACAGACAAAATTTTACATTGGTGGTTGAAAGTCAAATTTTATCTTATTTAAATAAACTCAGACTCTCTCTCTCTCTCTTTAAAGGTTTTATTTATTTATTTGACACACAGAGAGAGATTGTAAGTAGGCAGAGAGGCAGGCAGAGAGGGAGGAGGAAGTAGGCTCCCTGCTGAGCAGAGAGCCCTACGTGGGGCTTAATCCCAGGACCCTGAGATCACGACCTGAGCCAAAGGCAGAGGTTTTTCACCCTGATCCACCCAGGTGCACCAAGCTCAGACTCTCCTGCTCACAGCCACCCCACCCCTGACCTTCTGTCCCTCTTTGGGGTCAGCACCTGTTGCACATCTGAGCGCTCTCGTGCCTTCCTCCGGTCCTGAGCGGGCTTCCAGCTTCCTCATGCTGATGCTCACAGGCCAGCTTCTGGGCGGCTCCTCCCCTGCAGCCTGAGGGCTGGTCCTCCTCTCTCCCGGGTTCCCCCCTTTCCAGCAGGGGCTGGTTAACCCTCAGCTGGACCCCCGTCCCTGCCCTGCTGAAGCCCACTGAGTATTTGAGTCCCCTGTCCCGGGACAATAGCTGGGGGTGAGACCCCAGACCTGCTCAGACCTGCTGACCAGAGAGCAGTGCTGGGAGGGAGGAGCCCTGGGCAGGGCAGGGGAGGGCAGGGCAGGGCAGGGGAGTCTGGGGGAGGGCAGGGCAGGGCAGGGGAGGCAGGATGGGGGTGAAGCGCAGCTCCCTGCAGGGGAGGCTCTGGCCTGGGGGAGAGGGAATCAGGCTCCAGCTCTGGCTCTGCCCTGGGTGAGTGTAGACAAGTCTCTCCTGAAGGAGCCCCTCCTCTGTGACAGGTCCCCTCGAAGTCCCTCCAGCTGTGACATCCTGGGATTGGGAGTCTCCCTCTGGATGGGACTGACCTGTGGCTTCTCCGAGGCCTCTGCTCTGTGTCTTCCTCCCATCCTGTCCTCGTCCTGCGTCCTGACAGGGACTGACAGCCAGGGATCCTGCTTGGGGCCCCTTCAGAACCCAGAGCCCAGGACTATCTGTGGTCATGTCCTCCGCCTCCAAGGAGGGAAGGGATGCATCTTCCAGGCTCCCCTGCAATCGTCCCTCTGCTGTCTCTGTCTCTGCTCCGGAGCGGGGTCTTCTTTAGCGGCTCTCTGCTCCTTAGAGGGGAGTCCCCGGGGCCGGCCCCCACTCCAGGGGCATAGCTCACATGGACTGTGGGCACGAGGGGTCTCTGCAGCCCCGTGAGAAGCTGCCTCCTGCAAAAACACACTCGGTGTGGCCCCAAAATGTACTCGTGCTTCGGACATGAGATCTGCTGACATTCATCCTCTTGCTGTCAGGGGTCAGGACCCTGTAGGTGAGCCAGTTCCCGTGACCTGTTCAAGGGGACCCTCCCCTGGGACCAGGAGGGATTCCAGCCTCGCCTCAAATTCATGGCCCTGTCCTGCCTTCCCTGAGTCCAGGGGGCACGTGGGATGGATTTCATGAAGAAGATGGGTTCTAGGGTTTTCTCCTTTATTCCTGATGAAAACCACTCCTGATTTCTGTGTCCTATGCCCTAGGCATCTGCAGCGCTGGGACCCAGAGTTCTGGAGCCCGTGGTTCTGGAGTGGAGGATTCTGGAACCCCTGTTACTCTGGAGGGGATTCGAGGAGCTTCTGTGTTGTTTCAAGTGATCAGAAAACCAGAATTACCTCCAGAAGTCGAGCTGGAGAAGATTTCTTGGGGCATCATATCCAGATCAAATTACATAGTCATGATGCACATGGTTCCTGGGAGAGCTGTTCCACAATGGGTCAACTTCAAGGACAAGTTCGAGAAGAGGGTCCAAGTGCCCAACATAATGACCCTGAAGATAGACAACCTGACCCTTGAGGACAGTGGGCTGTACCGGGCTCGAGAGTCCTATACGAGAGGAAGACAATATGACCAGGATTTCCACCTGACGGTCTACGGTACGTGGCGGCCCCTCCCCCAGCCCCACAGCTGACCCCCTTCCTCGGTCCCTGGGGGTGTCCATGTGTCCCGCTCGCAGGATTCCTTCCAGACCCCAGGCTTCAGTCTCAGTCTTCTCACCTGGAATTAGATGTCCTGTGTTCCCCACAAATGCAGGCAGAGCTGAGACTCACACCAGGGATACATCACGTCTGTGGTTCAGGGGGGAACATGGAATGGGGGGAAATGGGGATTTGCCATAACACTCATTGTCCCCATAGGACTCAGGGTCCTCAGTGGGACTCTTACTGTCTAGTGCTGCTGTAACAGGTGACTGCACGTCAGTGACTGATGACACCACCACCTGGGGGTCCTCCTGGGCTGTAGGGCAGGACTCATACTCCAGAGCCTCTGCCATGAGGTCCAGGTGTCGGCAGGGCTGTGCTCCTGTCTGGAGGCTCCTGGGAGAATCCCCTTCTTTTCCTGTCCCCCCTTCTAGCGGCTCCTGCATCCCCATGTTGTGCCCCCTTCCTCCCCCTTCACAGGTGGCACAGGTGGGATGAGTCCCTCTGGCACCGCGTCCCTCCCCCTTCCTCTCCTGCCTCCTCCCACCTGGGAGGACCCTGTGATCATATGGGGCTTGTCTGGGGAATCCAGACCAGCTCTAGTTTAGCATCAGCTGGTTCTCAGCCTCAGTCCCCTTTGTCCTGGAACCTAAGACACCTGCAGGCTCTGAGGGTCAGGACGTGGCCATGGTTGGGGGACACCCGTCACCTAGCAGGATCCGGAGTCCCGCATGTGGTTCTCCCCGCCCCGGCCCCTCGTCCTTCTCAGCACCCGCCCGAGTCAGCTCACTCCCAGACTCCACGGTCCAGCTCTGAACCTCCCCAGACGGAGGAGAAGTTCACAGGGTAACCCTTCCTCAGACACTCAGGGAGCAGCTCTCTCTCCCTGCACCCCTCCCGCCCCACCCCCTGCACAAGGAGACGTCCTGCTCCAGAGAGAGGGAACTTTGGAGCCTCGGGTTCTGGAGGTTCCCAAGACTGTCTGTCCATCTGGACCCCAAATTCAGTGCATGTTCTAACAACAGTTATGGTGGCCATTCCTAGGAACCACCACTGTGTCCCCCACTGTGGTGTCTCCTGGTGGGAGCCTGGGGCAGATATCCAGGCTCCCAGAGCTGACCAGTGAGTGTCTGCACCAAGCGGTTTGCAGGTCTGGGTATCATCCGAGCAGGAGAAGTTGGGCTGGGGCCCGGACCAGGACAAATCCATCTGTCCCACACTTGTACTTCTTGTAGGGGACATATCACTTTCTTGAAATTAATGGGTTTCAGGTAGTTAACTCCAGGGTCTAATTTCTCAAGGGAGATTTGTAAGACTTGCTCAGTCAGGTGAAATCGCATGGAGCTGAACACAGTGGCTTCCTTCCTTTTTGGCACCTGCTATGTATTTGGGCCAATTCTCTGTTATCTGTAAAATGCATTCACTGTCCTCAGGGGGAGGAAGCCAGAGCATCAGGGAGAATCCGCAGGAGAAAGCAGGAGCTGTGATGTTCTCCACTCACATGAGGCTCTGTCCTCTTGTCCCTCCTTCCCCAGAGCCCGTGCCCCTTCCCCAGATCCGGACCATGGTTCTGCCTCTCACACGAGGCTGGTGCAACGTCACTGTGGAGTGTGACCCCACGGGAACCAGGGAGGACCTGACCGTGTCCTGGGAGAGCGAGGGCTTCCCCAGTGAGCTGGAGCAGAGACCGGCCCCAGGACCAGCCCCCAACCCCTGGACCCTGGCTGTGAACCTGCCCCTGAGCCAGCCCAGCCCCAGCCTCACCTGTGTGGTCAGCAACCAGGTGGACCAGAAAACTGCCACCCAGGACCTTGGGGACGTCTGTGAGCACAGTGAGTGCACCTGCCAGAGGGGAGGGGCACTCCGGAGATGAGGGAGCCATGGGTGAGGGTTCTTGGCTTCTGTCCCCACTGGTTATGTCACCCCTGCCACTTGGTCACCTGTCCAGGACTCTGGCAGGCATGTCCACCCTCCTTCTGTCCTTTGGTGACTGTCCTGTGCTGGTCTCCACCCCTTGCCCCTGCTGGTCCAGGCAGCACCCAGCAGGTACCTCTCCCCACCCTCATCCATCATTCCTTGTGTGTCTAGGGTGGTTTTCAGGAAAAGTGAGTTGGGGGTGTCTGTGGTCTGTGCCATCTGAGGGGTCTGGGCCAGTGACTCCTTGCAGGATTCAGGGCTCGGGGCTCCTGTGCCCGTTTCTGGTCTCACAGACACACTTCACACCCACCTGCTGCCTGCATTCCTGATGGGTCCTGCTCTCCTCGGCTTCCAGCCTCTGCTCAGGCCCCTCCCTCTGCCCTCAGCCCTTCCAAGTCAGGAGTCCTCCACTACCCCACTTATTCCTGTCCAGGGACCCCTCCCCGCAGCTGGCTCTGGGGGCCTGTGACCTGGGCAGTCCCACAGGGCCGCGTGCTGGGTGCAGTCCCAGCATGAAGAGAGTTTGCACAGGGGCTCCTCAACTTCGATGGCTCAGGGCCCTGCAGGAGCTGCCTCTGTCCTGCCCTCACACCTCGTCTCCTCTAAGGAGTGATCAGTGGCCCCACACTGGGAACTGGTGCTCTGACCCAGGTTTAGTCTCCTGTGTAGCCTGAACGCTGGAGGGCAGGGGCATGTCTGCTTGTCCTTTGAATGCCTGTCCCAGCCTTGGCCTCAGGCCACTTGCTCGCAGTCAGTGTGACCCTGAATGAATGAATGACCTGGTTCTCTGTGAGCCCCCTCGCCCCTCCTTCCCTTCCTCCAGCAGCTGCTGGGGGACCTGCTGCCTCAGTATCCCTGATCCCAGAGGAAGCTCATGGCTCAGGGACCCACTGGACCCTCTGGAAAGAGGCTCCTGCCTCCCTCTCATCCACCCACCCTGCTCCTCCCTACCTGGTCCCTCTCCCATGTACCCCAGTGGGGTGCTGGCAGCTCCCAGGGCTGGGGAGTGTCACAACCATTCCTGGTCACGGCTCTCCTTCCTGGGACTTCACACCCACCCTGATCATCGGGCAATCTCCTGCTCCTCCCTCAAGACCAGGTTTCCCCATCACCTCCTCCAGGAGGCCCTCCCTGATGACCTGGGTAAAAGCTGTAAGTTCTAGTGACTTGGGGTGGCTCTGGCTGGCTGGCTCTGGCATGTTTTCACCTCTCCCCTCTCTGAGGGGCTCCTTAAGTGTGGGCACCATGTCTGCTCCTCTCAGCACCCCGGCCCCAAGCAGGAGCTCGGGAACTGGCTGAGTGAGAGCACCTGCCATGCTCATCCCTCTTGAGCTTCTGACCAGGTCCCTTCAGAGTCTGCATGTGCCTGACAATGTGCATCTTCCGTTCTCCCTTGCCTTAACCTTCTTCACTCTCTCTGTGCGACAGAAACAGAGCCACATGGACAGACCACTGCTGCCCATTTACTTGGTATCCTGGTCCTTGTTGTAGTCATGTTGCTCATCCTTCAAGCTGGACTGTACCTTTGGAAGATACGTGGGAAGTCAGAGTGTGGGAAAGGCAGGTTGCAATTCTCCCAGACACCTCCTTCCCCTACTGGACCCTTGGATCCTTTCTCCTGTATTTTGCTGCTCAGGGAATGTCCCTGTGGGGGGTAGCAGGTGTGGTCATGGCCATGGGGGTCATGGAGGGTGGAGGGTACAGGTTTCCAGACTCAGACTCAAGCTCCATCTGTGTATGAGTCAGGGGCAGGATCTCAGGAGGAGCCCAAAGACCTGGATGGTGGCATCCACTATGCAGAGCAGAACCAGCAGGAGTCTGGAGACACAGCGACAAGGTGAGGCTGGGAGAGGGGACAGCCTGGGTTCTCCCAAGTCCCTCTGTGCCTGGCTGTGTGCCCGTCAATCCCAGTCATCTGCAGGTGCCTCTGTAACCCTTTCCAGATAACGCAGTGTTAACTAACAACATTCTCCTGGGGCCCATGCAGTGCCGGGCCCTGGGGGAGGTCATGTCAGCAGCACTGGGTCTGTGGGGGTCCCTCTGGGTCCTCTGTGTCCTTCAGTTGTTCCAGGAACCCTCTGTCTGCATTCTAGGGTAGGGGTGCAGCACATCTAGAAGAGGAGAACCCTCTCACTACTGTCTACAGTGAGGTCCACAGACCAGACCAGGCTGTGACTGTGATTTAATGGGAAGAATCAGGAGAATCCTGTCCTGGGGACACCTGTGTTGTGAGCACGATGTCTGCATCTCTGGTCCTGCCTCTTCCACCTCTGACGGCTTGGAGCAGGGACTGGATACATCCACCATCAGTAATTTTGATGCTACATCGTTGTGCACAAGTTCACCGTGAGACACACAGTGGCAGATCAGGGGGAAACTGAGTAAATAAATTGGTATAAACCAGTTCCAGGAATGCTCAGCCTCAGGTACGTGACAACCCAGATAGTCCTGCTGTCCCCTCATCGGTATGACATCAAACTGCCTTTCAGACCCTCAGTCTCTGGACAAACCATGGCGAATTCACAGCATCCTGCCTGGACCTGTCCTGAGCAACCCCAGCCATCAGTCCTGCGCGGAGAGCTATTCACAGACGATGTGAATTTGCAATCGTCCGCAATTGCTGAAGGCTGGCTCTGTGACACAATGTGCATCTTTTGTTTGTGGGAAATGTGGGAGCAGTTCACCTGAGCCTCAGGAAAATACTGTAAGGTCCCCCTATGGGACACATTTTCTCTCCTTCCATGCTCTACCACCACCCCCCAGCTGATGAAGCAGCCTGCTGTCGGCCTGAATTAGTAATTCAAGCGACACAAAGTGGGTCTCGAATGTCCCTTTCTCTCCATCTCGCAGGTGAGCCTGGAGCTCCACTGGAAGCAGGTAGATGCCCTCAGATCAGAGGAAAGAAGAGAAACTTCTCGTCCCTAAAACCTCAGTGTCCACACAGAAGTGTATGCTTGCACACACACACACACACACACACCAGCCTCCAGCCCTGCCTCTGTGTGGGTCAGAACTCAGGCTGTCCCACAAACATGCAGATCACAATAGAAAGGAGGACTTGAAGTGTCTGAGAACACTGTCCGCATCTGGGTAGCTGGCAGAGCAGGGCTGTGTCTCTGAATCGTGCAGTCCGTTTCTGAGCTCAGCTCCGTTCCCTCCAGGGTCCCACAGCTCACCCTTGCTGGTGGGCGCGGAGCAGGGAAAAACCATTTCCGGGGCGCTGGGACGCAGGAACTCCAGCAGGTGCTGACGCTGCATTAGGCACACGGCACACGGTCGGTGACAGATGTTTGATGTGATTCCTCTTCTCAGTGTAGACCGGACAGTGAGGGGGTGAGGACGGGAGGTGAGTGCACGAGGCCACGGTCCCCCCCACAGGGACTCACGGGGCTCCCTGGCCCCCGCGCTCTGTCCCACCCTCTCACCCATTCCGGGGAGCTGGACTCGATGACTCTCCGTGTCTGCAGACCACTCAGGAGGCTCAGTGCGCTCCCCACGCCCCGGAGCACAGACTTCTAAATCCGAGTTCATATCCTGACGAGGGTCATGACGGGTCCCTTCCCTCCCCGTGACCTTGTCTCCTGCAGTCTTGGTGGACTCACCTATTAGTCCTAGGAGTTTTCTGGTGAGTCTCTGGGATTTTCTGTGCAGACGAACATATTAACAATGTCTGTAATAAACACAGGTTTTCTCTTTCCTCTTTCCGGTCTGTACATTATTTTCTTTCCTTTTCTTGTCTTGTTGCACTGATCAGACTTCCAGGAGAATGCTGAATAGCAGTGCTGAGAACTAACAGCCTTGCCTCCTTCCCAGTATTAAGGAAAAAGCTAGTTTTTCACCACTAAGGAAGATATTAACTTTTGGGATTTTTGTAAATATGCTTTACTAGATTTATCAGTTTAATTTTCTTTGCTCTTTCCTTTCTTATTTTCTTTCTTCACATTACTCTGGGTTTATTTTGCTCTTGTATTTCTATATACAAAAGGTACAGCCTTTAATTATTGATTTGATCATTTCTTCTTCTATAATATCTCCCTCACATCATATATATTCCCCTGTAAGCACTGGGTTAGCTTCTTTTCACATACTTTGATATCTTGTATTTTTTATATCCATTCACTCCAAATATTTAAAAATTTCCCTCAAGACCTCCTCATTGACCTGTGGGTTATATAGAAGTCTTTCTTAATTTCTAAGTGGAAATTTTCCTGTTGTGTATGATATTAAATTCTACTCTAATTCTATTAATGTCAGAGAAATACGTTATTTCAAATCCTTAAACATCATCAAGTTAGTGTTATGACCCAGGAGAGGACGGTATCTTGGGGAGGCTCCCGAGTGCCCTTGAAAGGAATGTGGGGTCTGCTGTTGGAGTTGAACGTTCTCTAAATGTCAGTGAGGTCGAGTGGGTTCAGGGTCATCTTCACTGTCTCTGTTCTTGCTGATTGTCCATCCGTTAGCTCCGCTCCCGAGAGAGGATGCTTGTCTCTCTGACTGCGACTGTGGATTCATGTGCTTCTCCTTTCAGATCTGTCCGTTTCTGCTTCGTGGGTTGGGTGCTCTGCTGTTAGGTTCACACACACCTAGGGTTCTTCTCACTTCCTGCTGAGGTGGCCTTCCATTATTCTGTACTATTATTCTTCATCCCTGAAAATAGTCCTTACTCTGAAGTCTACACTCTCTGACGTGAATTGGCCCTTCGAGCTGTCTTTGGATTAGTGTTTGTGTGTTGTCATCATTCCTTTCATGAGTCAAAGTGGCTGGGCCCCAGGGCCAAGAATTGTGGTCAAGTATTCTTCTGGACATTTCTAGGAGGAGATTTTGGGTGAGATACACTTAAATGGATGAACTTTGAGTAAAGCAGACTGCCCTCCACCCTGTGGGTGGGCCTCATCCCATCAGTTGAAGACTGAGCAAGAACAAAGACTGACCTCCCCTGAGCAAGGAGGAATTCTACAGCAGACGGCCATTGGACTGCAACTGTGGTATTGACTCTTCCTTGTGTCTCCTCCTGACGACCGTGGACTTGAACCCCAGCATCGGATCTTCCCTGCATCTCAGTCTGGCTCACTTACCCTGCAGACTCTAGACTTACCGGCCTCTATAACAATGTGGGCCATTCCTTACAACACATCGTTCTGGATTTATACCCGTCCTTTAATTCTGGTTCCCTGAAGAATTCCAAAAACTATCCACAGCACATCTTTTCCTAAATTTTACTTGCTAACCCAGCTCTATCAGGCCAGACTGGGAACAGTGGTTCCAGAGTGACCTGGACCCCTATCTCCTGTGTCCAATCTCCTGTCTGCCCCCATCTGAGGTGCTCCTTGATCTTCCTCTGCCTGTTCCTGTTCCTACCCCATCCCAGTGCCTGCACTGAATGTTCCCACAGAAATTGCATTATTCTGCTCTCCACACAGATTTGGTTTTCCCATCAGCTGATTATCCTGAGATCCTCTCTCTCACCCTCACTTCTCCCTACCTCTTCTCCCAGTCTCACTGACTGTCCCAGTGATCACACTTCTCTAGTTTTCACAGGGGTCCACCAGCCTGAGGGGATTCCCAGGGCACCTTCTGTCCCAGGGGGACCTCAGCAGGTGCATGAACATCACCCCCAGACCTGGATGCAGAGGGAGGACAGGTGTGGGGAAGGAACTGAGCACTGATGCCTGGACAGGTCTCATCCTTCCAGCTCCTGCTGAGCTTCTCGGGACAATAAGAAGGTAACACATGGTATCAGTGCTGCTCATCAGAGCAGATTTTCCTTGTAGAAGATTTTTAGTAAAATGTTGTTTGCAACAGTAAAAGGTCAGCTGGGAAGGAGAGAAAGGCTGACGGACATGGACACACATGTGCCCAGTTGTCGTGGTCCAGCTACAGCATGACTCTTCATTTGTTACTCAGCCAGAGGCAGCGGAGGAAGGCTTGAGGACACTGGAGGTGACAGGTCCCTGAGAAGGCACTGGACACGTGGTCTCCGAGTGGCCCAGCCCTGACCCTCCATGTTAGAAGTTTGCAGGAAGGGAAACTGAATGTCTCCATGATGCAGAAGACAAAATCCAGGTGGATGGGATCTGAGATGTCCATCAATCTCTCAGTGGATCTCATTCCTTCTACTGCGTCCCCATCCAGCTGGAGTGGAGAGGGACTCAGGTGTCTCTGGCCCCTCTACTGCCTCTGTCATCTCACTCCCTTCCAGACCTCCACAATCATGGGCATCAGTGGGATAGATGAGACCCTGGGTCCTGGTCACATCTCCTCCATGGAAGACTCTCCAAGAGCGTAGAGTTCCTGCTTTCCTGATTTCTTTTGCAAAAGTGAGCAGATAGAGCTCGTGTGAGGAGCACTCTCTCCTCTCCCTGCTTCTCTTTCTCAGCTGCTCCCTGTGCTGCTCGCACACGCTGCTTGTGGTCATGGGTGTCCTTCATTTCAGTGTAATTTCTCCCTCACTGGCCTGCAGGCAGCCTGAGGGCAGAAGCTTCCCCTTGTTCTCTGTCTCATCACCTGTGACATGGACAGAGCTGCTTTTTGGTAGCTGTTCAGTATTTGTTGGTGGAAGAGGAGAAAGCTTTGCTCAGAAATCATGTGTCCCTCATCTGGGTTGCTAGGGGAGCCCACCTAAGCCTACTGGTCAGACCTTGTGAAGCTGAATGTCACTGTCCCTGCAGACGACCTATTCAGAGCTGCCCATGTGGTTCTGCCATGAGAAGTTCCAGGGTCTCTTGTGATAAGATCGGCTCAGTGTGCATCCAGCCGCGGGAACTCAGCTGTGCTGTGATCATGGCTGCTAGGACCATATCTCACTCCATCTGCCCTCATGCTGACCTCCGTGGGATTCCATCACCTTGATGTGAACAAGTGAGAAGTAGCAGGTACACTAAATGTCACCTCACACAGAGAAACACCAGAAGTGGATTATAAATCCCATGAAAATCAAGGGTCTTGACATCATTTTGAAGTTTCTATAGGTCCAGTCATTGGGGGTAACATGAAAATATCCCTTCAAGGCTATTTAAGTTTATGGTTTCCTAACGTTCTAGTTCTAGTTATTTATTCTTCTCTATCATTGTTTGCTTTCCACATTTCATATAATCAATGTGGATTATTCTCATCAGAAAGAAACCCTTATCTATCTATCTATCTATCTATCTATCTATCTATCTATCTATCTATCTATACATCCATCCTTCCTTCCTTCCTTCCTTCCTTCCTTCCTTCCTTCCTTCCTTCCTTCCTTCCTTCCTTCCTTCCTTCCTTCTTTCTTTCTTTCTTTCCTCCTTTTTAATTATTATTTTCCCCAGGGGTACAGGTCTGTGAATCATCAGGCTTACACCTTTCACAGCACTCACCACAGCACAAACCCTCCCCAATGTCCATAACCCATCCACCCTATCCCTACCCTCCCTCCCCTCAGGAACCCTCAGTTTGTTTTGTGAGATTAAGAGTCTCTTATGGTTTGTCTCCTTCCCGATCCCATCTTGTTTCATTATTTTTCCCTCCATACCCCCCATGACCCCCACCCTTCCCCTCAAGTTCCTCATATCAGAGAGATCATATGATAGTTGTCTTTCTCTGATTGACTTATTTTGCTTAGCATAATACCCTCTAGTTCCATCCACGTAGTGTCAAATGGCGAGATTTCATTTCTTTTGATGGCTGCATAGTATTCCATTGTATATATACCCCATCTTCTTTATCCATTAAGAAACCCTTATTTTTCAAATCTGTATGTCTCATCACGTGGAAGGAATCCAGTGGGGTGTCTAAGTATTTAAAGGATTGAGGAGCCCTGGAGAGCAGAGCATAGGTTGACCAAGTCCTGGGATGCAGGGAGGAGTAGAGGTGACCTGGGTCCAGATAGTCTTGGACTCCCTGCAGGGCAGCCGGTTCCCCTCCCAGACCCTGATGCTCCAGGTCAGCCTCCACCTGGGTGAGGGGCCAGAACAGAGTCGTGGCTCCAGGGTGGGTGTGGCCGGGGGCCCAGGAGGCAGGCGTGTGGGAGGGATGTGAGCAGTGGGGGCTTGCTGGTATCCGCATCATGTTTTCTCCAGAGTCTTGAAAGGTTGAGGAGGGAAGGGGGCACTAGGGTCTGTCCGGGATGCCCTCACATTCCCCAGGATGGGGAAACCACCCTCAAACCTCTCTTATGGAAGGCGGTTCTTTGCCCTGCCCTGGGGGCCAAGGCTGAGATCATCAATAGCTCAGAGCCTCACTTTCCAGAGTCCTGCTTTGTCCCTGGAGCTGTGTCTACAACCTCAGGCCTTTGTGTGCATCCCTCTCTCCCTACACTCGGCCCACTTGTGTCCCAGCTCCCAGCTGAGGAGGGTGTGTGTGTGAGTTAGCGGCCAGGACAGCCTCCTGTGTCCCCCCAATAGGGACAGCTGGACTGTGACACTGTCTGTAGGGTGTTGGGGAGGAAGGGTAAGTGGACCTTCCCTTCTTATCTGTCTGTGGCCTTTCCATGTGGTTACAGCTGTTTCCACGCTTCTATGGGGGAGGGGTCTCCTGGAGGCAGCCTTGTGCCTGGCTGGCCAGGGGCTGTCCATGTCAGGGTGACGCGGGCTCCTGCCTCCCCTCTCGTCTGTGGGGACCTGTTCCCCAGAGGGAAAGGTCCTCTGCAGGAAGCATGCATTGGGTCATTGACCCTGGGATTTCCAGCAGTGTTGTGGTTTGGATTTTCTGGTTTTCTTGCTGACATTTCTCCATCTCCAGGCCCTGTGGTTAGGTCCATAGGAATTTAAACTCTCTCTACGTGGTCTGCTTAGTGTTTTCTACGTGAACCTGGATTTGGTCTTTCGTGACTGTTGTCACAGCTGCCATCATGTTGTTGACTTGTCCCCTGTGGATGGATTTCAGTCTCTTTCTGTTCCCCTTCCTGCCGTGTCTCCCTGTCCACCTGTGCTGCTTTTGTTCCCTGGATGAAAGACAATGCTCAGGGGCCTCTGGATGGAGGATCCCCCCCCGAAAGGATCTGTTTCTGCCTCCTGCTGGCTTATGGGCTCCTCTAGGACAATGAATCAGCCTTTTGCCTCTGCTCCCCCCAACCTGTACTTCACACAGTGGGTGCTCCTGACCTGTGTTTGCAGGTGAGCTGAGGGGGGAAGGCTTTTTGCAGGAAGCTTCTAGCGGCAGTTTGGTCAATGGCCACGAGGTGGCGCTGGTGCCTGAGCTCAGGGACTGGAGGGAGGATGCGCAGGGAGGCTTGGGGGGGCCTAAGTGCTGCCTGGCCGGGTGGGCCCCGAACCTCTCCCTTGTACCCAGACCCACCACAGGGACAGGTCCGGGTGGTCAGCACCAGACAAACGGAGGGGCTGACAGGTCGACAGGCGGGTGGTGGTACCGACAAGAAGGTGCAGCCAGGAGTCAGGGGTTAGGAGCCCAGCCTGGAAGGTAGGAGCCCAGGTGAGCAATCCTGGGCGAGGTTCTGATGTAGGAGGGGTGCAGATTCGGGGCTAGGGTGGGGGATCTGCAAGTCCATGACTGTAATTGGTCTGGGTCAATGTTCTTTGGGGCCGGGATTGGGGTGGGTTGCTGTTGGGAATAGGGGAACACTTGAGGATCCTGAATCTGAGATCCCAGCTCTTGATCCAGGTGTCTGGGTGAAACAGCCTCAGGAGGAGAGCGAGGGGCCCCTGCCCCAGCCCTTGAGACAGACCCCGAGACATCAAGTCCATATCCCGGGGAGGGGACATGGGACAGGGGTTCGTAGAATGGCAGGTCATTTGGGGGACACACCTGGCCCTGAGAAAATGTTCTGATCCCTGGACGTGGAGCGTGCCTGGAAGGACTGAGAAAAGTTAGCAGCAGACCCGCTCCCCAGTGAGGTGTCTGTCACCCTGTCCCCCCTGCCTCCTCACCTCTCTGGACTGCTTTCTTTTCTGGGGAGTGGACGGTCACCTCGTCAGGCAAGTGGAGACACTCTGAGAGGATGGTTGGGGTGCCGGGGGACCCTGAGAGGGCACGTCCCACCTGGTCCTCACCTGGAGCGCTCACAGCTGTGGCTCCTGCCTGACTTCCCCCTCCAGGCTGTGTGACTCTGGGCACGTCACCTGCCCTCTCTGTGCCTCTGATTTCTCCTGAGCCCAGTGATGATGCTGATGGGACTGACCTCATCAATCTGTTCATAGGATTAAATGAAAAACCACATGAATCAGTGATTAGCATTATGTACTCAACAAATAATACCTAATTTAAAAGGTTGTCTAGGGGCCTGGCTGGCTCAGTCAGAAGAGTGGGCAATTCTAGATCTGGGGGTGGTAAGTTCCAGCCCCACTTTGGGCATAGAGCCTACTTCAAGAAAAAGTGGGCTGAAGTTTGTTAACTTAACTACTAAAAACTAGTGACACAGAGGAAATAAATAGTCCTATGTTCTCTCGGGCAGAGAGCTGCTGATGAGTAAGCTTATGTTGGACATGTATGATTGAAAACTGGAGCAAATGTTTGCAGCATGAAATCTCCCTCCCACCTGTGTGTCCCCAGCCCCTCTGCTCCAGGGGAGCCTGTCCTACTTCTCACAGTTCGTAGTGGCTACTGGGTTTTATCAGAGCTACATTGTATCTACAACAGCTACGTTGTTGATGTATCTACATTGTGTCTATGATGTATGGACATTTTCCAATGTAGACACATCAGTACTTTATGTCCCACTGAGTTCCATCAATGCAAACATGTGTCCTGATCTCAGCAATGTCCGCAGTGAGGACACCCGAGCCCGAGGGTCCTCGATGAGTAGGAGCCATCAGTCCCCTCCTGTGAGCCCCTGCGGCAGCTGCTGGACTCAGACTCCTTCCAGTCATGCCTGTGACTCTCTCCTGCTCTCAGTTCGAGCTGCCCTCCCCCCACACCCTGCACCCTGTGGCCTTTGTCCCCCTCCCCTTCCTGCCCCTGGTTTAAGGTCTAACTCAGTCCTTACTGTCCCTCAGATTCCCAGTCTGTTCCCTTGACCACTCCCTAGTTAATGATGTCCGTCCCCGGAAGTGTCCTGTCCCCTCCTTCCCCTGCTCAAAGATGACCCCCTGATGAAAGGGCTTCTGTCTCCCTCACCGGTGACCCCCATGAGGCCTCAGTCTATAGCAGGGAGTCGGGACTGAGCTGCCGTTGACCTCGGGGGCTCCTGGCTGGCCTGGTTAGGGTCCTGACTCCTCCATTTGGGGCCACGGACCCTCTGGAGAATCTGAGGAGAGCTCGAGGAGCCCTTCCCAGAGAAACACTCACATTAAGATGTAAGCCTGATGATTCACAGACCTGTACCCCTGGGGCAAAGAATAAAAAAAAAAAGAAACACTCACATTTGCCAAATGATACAGAACGAAGCCCGTGAACATGAGGCCATGCCCTTAGAAATGGGGGTAAGGACTCAAGCAGTAATGACAGATCTCGGACAGGCAGTGCCGGGGGCAGACAGTCAAGGTCAACATCCACAGGGACAGGTGATCTCTTCCTGGGACAAGTGTCAATATCCCTTGAGGAGGCTCCTGACGATGGCTCCCATCATCTGTTTCCTGTCAGAGTTTCTTGATCTTGATCTGGAAGCTGGGATATTGTCGGGGTGCAGCGGTGGGTACAGAGCCACATCTTCTCCATGACCTGAGGAAACTGAACTTGAAACAAACCTCCTGGGATGTGGTAGGACCTCTCATCTGGATGTTGAGCTGGGAGCTCTGAGGTCAGCTAGATGGAAGCTCCAACCTTGTCCAGATTTCCCAGGTTCTCCAGGCTGGTGACACTCCCCAGGTCAGGAGAGCCAAGCCCCTTCCTTAGGCATGAGGCCAGCAGACAGCCGCCGGGAGATGCCAGAAAAATGCAGAGCATCCGGGATGCCACTGCAACAACGCTTCCAATTCCCTAAGGATCACCTGGAAGAAACTAAGAACGCCAGAGCCACAGATGGAGCTGGACCCTGGGAGAGCCCCAGATTGCCAAGGCAGGAGCTGGCCTGGAGTTGAGGGTGTGCTTTGGGGAGCCCAGGGCACAGGACTTGGTGTATTTACTTGAGGCAAAACTGCCTCACAGGCCGATGCCCCCTCCTTGCCGCGCTGCGGTCCCCACCCTCTGTCATGAGCTCTCTGGACGCGGCCGAGAAGGACTGGCCACGGTTTCTCCTGACTGTGGGGTCAGTGGGGCCTGTGGCCTCCTCCCGCCCATCAGGTTCTCAGTGGTCTCCTGTTCCGGGGTTTGGGACAAGCCCCCAGTTCTCCGTAAAGATCCGGCTTCTTCCCGAGAGCGTGTCCTCCTGTCCGGGCCGTCCCCGCCCTGCGGGCTGCGGGCTGGGTTGACTGGGGCTGGTCTGGGAGGCGGTCCGCAGGCAGGGGCGCCTCCATCCGGGGAAGGCCTGGCTCTGGCCAGAGCTGGGCAGCCATCGGAGGCTCCCGAGAGCTGTGTGGTCAGAGCTCGGAGGCCAGGCTCCGGAGCCTCCTCTTCTGGAAGCTGCCACATCGCCCTCCCCCGTGGGCCTGCAGACCCCAGCCTCACCTGCACTGATTCCCTCCCCACCACTCCCTGCAGAGCGAGGCCTTCCTCACAGTCATGGCTTTCCTCCCGATCTTCTCCTGCACAACTGAGCACCACGGAACCCACGCGGACCACTAGTGACGTGGGCGCTGTGGATGGTGAGCTCTCTGCCCACCAGGGAACTCTGTCCAGGTGGAATGAAAGTTTCTAGAAGAGCCTGAGTGCGGGATCAGCCACTTCCACCCTGAGCTGGGCTGCAGGCATTGGGCGGAGTGTGACTCAGCCAGTGCAGGGGTGAGGCTGTGGTCGGCAAAGGGCTCTGTGGACATCAGAGGGTGCAGACACACAGCCACAAGCTTGTTTCCTCCCTTATGAGTGTGACAAAGGAGAGAGGGGCTGCCCTGGGTCAGGCCTGGCTTCCTTCCCTGTCAGAACGGGTCCTTCTGGGTCTAGAAAGATCAGTGACCTAGGAGGCCTGAGACCTGGGCCTGGCTCTGCGCCATCCTGGTGTCCCGACCGGGGCTCATCACATCACCTATAGGTCCTGACGTTGCTCTTCTGTGAGATGTACAGTAACCCTGCGCCCCGCTGCCCCTCACTGGGAACGAACTTGGGAACCAGAGAGACCTGGGCACACGGAGGAATGGTCCCCTGAGCTCTCTTGCTGCACAGGAGGGCGGGAGGGGACAGAGAGCAGTATCTGCAGGTGTAGAAAGTCCCAGGGCTGCCCCAGCACGGAGTGTGTGCAGGCTGATCCTCCGGGGTCCCGGCCTGCAGCTGCTGGGGGCTCCCTCCTGGGCCCTGCGCCCCACTTCAAGTGGGGGTTTGCACAAGCAAACAGTTCTCAGCCTGAGAGGGCTCGCCCAGCGCTGTAGGGACGGGGACAGGGGCATAGCCGACTTGCTCCCCATCACCCTGAAGGTCCAGGGGACGAGATGCCTGTATCTGGACTCCATCCGGGGGTTTCTGCCCACAAGGCTCAGGGACGGCCCGTGGAGGGGTCTCCCCATCACTGGGTGGGAGCGGGGGAACGAGGCCGTGCTGAGTGCTCTCTGGTCTGAGGGGCGCAGAGCAGTTCGGGGGGGGCCCAGACCGGATGCGGTGATCACTGGAGGCCACACAGGGGATGGGACAGTGGCAGTGACACGGGATTTCTCAGAGCTCCTTGTTGGGAGTCCAGACCCTGCCTCCTGCTCTGCTGGGTGACCTCCGGCAGGTCATCCAAACCCTTCGGACTCGGGTCTCATATCCATAAAGTGGGTTGAAGACCCAGCAGGCTGACCACCATTGAGTGCGGGGCCCCGGCCAGTCCTAGGGATTCAGCCTGAGGGTCTGAGGGTCTGAGCAGCTGAGGGGGAGCCCAGGGACAGAGGTCACGGGTTCTAGGGGTGCAGCTGGGGAGGGGAGACCCCCAGGCTGGTTGTGAGCACAGGGACGGGGCGTCTCCAGCACCGGGTCTCCTGGAGGGGGCTGTGCCCACATTTATTCGGCAGTTATCTCCTGAGGCCTCACTACAGGTGCTGAGCTAACCTGAGAGACCGGAGTAGATTATTCTAGACTGGCCAGTGAGGTCCCAGAACGAACAGTCAGCCCCGCCCTGGGGTTGGGAGGAGCTACCGGCTCTTCTGAGTGATGCTTTTCCTCTTTTCTAGAGTCTGTGTTCTGGTGTTTCCTGTGCAGCCCTCTAGGCCCAGGCCGAGCCAGCAGGGAGGCACCAGCCATGGGCACCTGCTCAGAAGACCCCCATCTGTGCGGGCCCCCCTGGCTCCTGGGATTCAGCAGCCTCCTCCTCAGTGAGTGGCCCGGGCTCCCTGGGAGGGAGGCCGCCGGGTGGGCAGGGAGGCAGCAGCTCCCGGGCTGTCTGAGGTCTGTGCTGAAGAACCAGAGGGGTCAGCCGTGTGATGACGGAGCACACGCAGGGCACTGGGGTTAGAGCCCCGGGGTGATGGGGAGGAACAAAGGGAGCTTTTGGCGGAGGCCAGGCTGGGGACCCTGAGCGCGGCTGCCCGGCAGCACGAAGGGAAGCCCTCCCAGGGGGTGAGGCCGGGAGAGCCCGGGGCCTCCTGGGGAGAGGGATGGAGGAGACCTAGGAGCGGCTGCGGGGGACCCGGGGTGGGGATGGGCCGGCAGCCTCTGCAGCTGCTGTGTGCAGGAGGGGCGGACCCAAAGCCCCTGTCTGAGCTGGAGGGAGCTGCACTGATCTTGGGCAAGATGAGCGCCCGAATCCAGGGACGTTCTGTTTGCACAGGAAGGAAAGGAGCCCCTGGAATTGAAGGGTCTGCGCCCATCTGCTGTGTGTAAGGCTGAGCCAGAACAGGAGACTGC
>LNAC01000221.1:1261918-1322725 GCA_002007465.1 Ailurus styani
GGGGGGGGGGGGGGGGGGGGGGGGGGGGGCAGGAAGGAAGCAGCAGGGGCCCCAGAAAGGGAACTGAAAAGACCCTGTTGTAACAAATGCCGGATTTCCTGATTCTTACTTCACCAGAGTTGATCTGATTTGTGTAACAAATGAAGTATGAATAAATGAGAAATATTTTGCCTGTAATATTTTGTGCGCGCACCAGCCCCTCCCTGAGCTGCAGGGATTCTGGAAGATTTCCACGATCACAGGGCGTTTGTAAATGGGCAATGAGTCATCAGAAAGGGAGGTTTGCAAGGCATGAAGACCCTTTCAAGGAGGTGCTTTTCCTGTGAGCAACATGTGGCCTTTTTCTTACTTTCAGTTTTATCGAAGTGGAGACATATGGGAAATTACATAGTTTCCCACATAAATGTCTGGGTTGGAACATTGAGAAAGAAAGCGAAGAAGGGAGAAAGAGAGAGAAATGGAGAAAATGTTATGTTGATGGATAAAACTCAAGTTTCATCTTATTTGAATAAACTCAGACTCTCCTGCTCACAGTCACCCCGCCCCTGACCTTCTGTCCTTCTTTGGGGTCAGCACCTATTGCAGATCTGAGTGCTCTCGTGCCTTCCTCCCGTCCTCACGCTGATGCTCACCGGTCAGCTTCTGGGCGGCTCCTCCCCTGCAGCCTGAGGGCTGATCCTCCTCTCTCCCGGGTTCCCCCCTTTCCAGCAGGGGCTGGTTAACCCTCAGCTGGCCCCACGTCCCTGCCCTGCCGAAGCCCGCCGAGTACTTGAGTCCCCTGTCCCGGGACAATAGCTGGGGGTGAGACCCCAGACCTGCTCAGACCTGCTGACCAGAGAGCAGTGCTGGGAGGGAGGAGCCCTGGGCAGGGCAGGGGAGGGCAGGGCAGGGGAGTCTGGGGGAGGGCAGGGCAGGGCAGGGGAGGCAGGATGAGAGGTGTAGAGCAGCTCCCTGCAGGGGAAGCGCTGGGCTGGGGGAGGGGGAAGCGGCCTCCAGGTTTGCTTCTGCCCCGGGTGACCCGGGACAGGTTCCTTCCCGAGGGAGCCCCTCCTCCGTGAAAGGTCCCCTTGAAGCCCCTCCCGCTGTGACATCCTGGGATCAGGGGTCTCTTCTGCTGCACGGAACTTTGCATATTTCCGCATGACATGAGCTTTGGGTGTGTAGATCTAGGGCGGGAACCAGGTCGTACAGCACAGTGTTTTCTGTCCATTAATTTGCGAGGGAACCACCAGGCTCATGCACAGGAGAAATGCTCATTAGACTATGATGTCATAGGATTTTCTCTTATCAATTTGCCAAAGGGCAGGAAGGTTGATCACCATGTATTGGCGGGAATCCTAAGCATTATTGGGGGAGAGCAGCTGGGGTCCCTCTCAGGACGGTGATAAGCGGGGTCTGTCAGAGGCTGAGATGGACCTGCCTTTGGTCTATTAGACCCCATGGGTCATTCCAGTGTCTACACAGCCATGCGTGCTGTCTACACAACAAGTGTGATGCACAAACATGCACACTGGGCATGCATGCACTCACGTGTGACATGTCAGCCCTGGGTGTGATATCCTTGCACCCCCAGCCATGCTTGTGCCCCCCCCCAGCTGACATGTGTCAGTCCCCATGTGCAGAGAATCCATCCAAAGCTGCTCAGGGCAATGGTGTTTGCAGGGACAAGATCAATAGAACTGTCACACAAGGAGGGAACCAGAGCCCCATGAGGGCTGTGAGCAGCTATTAAATGAGGCCTGATTCTTACTTCATCAGAGTTGATCTGATTCTTCCATGAGTGTAGACCCTGCAGACTGTTGGGCAAAGCCTGCCCTCCGTCCGTCGCCTGGGGGCCTCTCCATGGGGCCACCTGCAACACGGCGGTGGTCTTCATCAGAACGAGCAGGAGACGGTGTGACAGCAAGACGGGGTCACACTCCTGTCGGAACTGCTGTCCCTGAGGGCCGTCCATCACGTTGGCGGCTCTCTGCTCCTTAGAGGGGAGTCCCCGGGGGCGGCCCCCACTCCAGGGGCAGAGTTTGCATAGCCGTGGGCACGAGGGGTCTCTGCAGCCCCGTGAGAAGCTGCCTCCTGCAGAAACGCACTCGGTGTGGCCCCAAAATGTACTCGTGCTTCGGACCCGAGACCTCCTGACATTCATCCTCTCGCGGTCAGGGGTCAGGACCCTGCAGGTGAGCAAGTTCCCGTGTCCTGTTCAAGGGGACCCTCCTCTGGGACCAGGAGGGATTCCAGCCTTGCCTCAAATTCATGGCCCTGACCTGCCTTCCCAGAGTCCAGGGGGCATGTGGGATGGATTTCATGAAGAAGATGGGTTCTAGGGTTTTCTCCTTTATTCCTGATGAAAACCACTCCTGATTTCTGTGTCCTATGCCCTAGGCATCTGCAGCGCTGGGACCCAGAGTTCTGGAGCCCGTGGTTCTGGAGTGGACGATTCTGGAATCCCTGTTTCTCTGAAGAGGATACAAGGAGCTTCTGTGTTGTTTCAAGTGATCAGAAAACCAGAATTACCTCCAGAAGTCGAGCTGGAGAAGATTTCTTGGGGCATCATATCCAGATCAAATTACATAGTCATGATGCACGTATTTCCTGGGAGAGCTGTTCCACAATGGTTCAACTTGAAGAACAAGTTCGAGAAGAGGGTCCAAGTGCCCAACATAATGACCCTGAAGATAGACAACCTGACCCTTGAGGACAGTGGGCTGTACCGGGCTCGAGAGTCCTATACGAGAGGAAGACAATATGACCAGGATTTCCACCTGACGGTCTATGGTACGTGGCGGCCCCTCCCCCAGCCCCACAGCTGACCCTCTTCCTCGGTCCCTGGGGGTGTCCATGTGCCCCGCTCGCAGGATTCCTTCCAGACCCCAGCCTTCAGTCTCAGTCTTCTCACCTGGAATTAGATGCCTTGTGGTTCACGGGCAATTCAGACCAGCTCTAGTTTAGCATCAGCTGGTTCTCATCCTCAGCCCCCTTTACCCTGGAACCTAGCACACCTGCAGGCTCTGAGGGTCAGCACGTGGCCATGGTTGGGGGACACCCGTCACCTAGCAGGATCCGGAGTCCCGCATGTGGTTCTCCCCGCCCCGTGCCCTCGTCCTTCTCAGCACCTGCCCGAGTCAGCTCACTCCCAGACTCCACGGTCCAGCTCTGAACCTCCCCAGACGGAGGTCACAGAGTAACCCTTCTCAGACACTCAGGGAGCAGCTCTCTCTCCCTGCACCCCTCCCGCCCCACCCCCTGCAAAGGAAGACGTCCTGCTCCAGAGAGAGGGGACTTCCTAGTGTCAGGTCTGGGAGATTCCCAAGACTGACTCTCTGTCCCTTCTCTTCCTGTGTGGACCCCAAATTCAGTGCATGCTGTAACCACCTTGGGGTGTCCATACCTAGGAACTACCACTGTGTTCACCACCGTGGTCTCTCCTGGTGGGGCCTGGGGCTGATCTCTGGGCTCCCAGAGCTGACCAGTGGCCGTCTGCACCACAGGCTGTGTGGTCCTGGAAACCATCCGAGCAGGGGAAGCAGGGCCATGGCCTGGACAAGGACAAATCTTGTCCCAACTCCTCCTTCTTCTAGGGCACACCCCACTCTCAGAATTAACGGGTTTCAGATAGTTGACTCCAGCATCTAATTTCTCAAGGGAGGTTTGTAAGACTTGCTCAGCCTAGTGAAATGATATGGAGCTGAACTCAGTGGCTCCCTTCCTTATTGGCACCTGCTGTATATTTGGGTCAATTCTCTGTTATCTGTAAAATGCATTCACTGTCCTCAGAGGGAGGAAGCCAGAGCATCAGGGAGGATGTTCTCCACTCATGTGAGGCTCTGTCCTCTTGTCCCTCCTGCCCCAGAGCCCGTGCCCCCTCCTCAGATCCAGACCACGGTTCTGCCCTTCACACAAGGCTGGTGCAATGTCACTGTGGAGTGTAACACCACGGGAACCAGGGAGGACCTGACCGTGTCCTGGGAGAGCGAGGGCCTCCCCAGCGAGCTGGAGCAGAGCCTGGCCCCAGGACCAGCCCCCAACCCCTGGACCCTGGCTGTGAATCTGCCCCTGAGCCAGCCCAGCCCCAGCCTCACCTGTGTGGTCAGCAACCAGGTGGACCAGAAAACTGCCACCCGGGACCTTGGGGACGTCTGTGAGCACAGTGAGTGCACCTGCCAGAGGGAAGGGGCTCTCCCAGAGCTCAGGGAGCCCTGGGGGAGGGGTCTTGGCTTCTGTCTCCCATGTTTATGTCACCCCCTGCCATGTGGTCACCCCGTCCAGGACTCTGGCAGGCACATCCAACTTGCCTCTGCCCTTCGGTGTTGCTCCTGTGCTGCTCTCCACTTCTCACCCCTGCTGGTCCAGGCAGCACCCAGCAGGTACCTCTCCCCACCCTCATCCATCATCCTGAGTGTGTCTAGGATTGTTTAGAGGAAAAGTGAGTTGGGGGTGTCTGTGGTCTGCACCATCTGAGGGGTCTGGGCCAGGGAATCCCTGCAGGATCTAGGGCTCGGGGCTCCTCTACCCGTTTCTGGTCTCACAGACACACTTCACATCCACCTGCTGCCTGCATTCCTGATGTGTCCTGCTCTCCTCGGCTTCCAGCCTCTGCTCAGGCCCCTCCCACTGCCCTCAGCCCTTCCAAGTCAGGAGTCCTCCACTCCCCCACTTATTCCCATCCAGGGACCCCCCCCTGCAGCTGGCTCTGGGGGCCTGTGACCCGGGCAGTCCCACAGGGCCATGTGCTGGGTGCAGTCCCAGCATGAAGAGAGTTTGCACAGGGGCTCCTCAGCCTCGATGGCTCAGGGCCCTGCAGGAGCTGCCTCTGTCCTGCCCTCACACCATTGTCTCCTCTAAGGAGCAGTCAGTGGCCCCACACTGACCTGATGTCTGGTCCACAATTAGTCTCCTCTGTAGCCTGAACCCCTGGAGGGCAGGGCCATGTCTGCTTGTCCTTTGAATGCCTGTTCCAGCCTCTGCCTTGGGCCGTTTGCTCACAGTCAGTGTGTCCCTGAATGAATGAATGACCTGGTTCCCCGTGAGCCCCCTCACCCCTCCAGCAGCTGCTGGAGGACCTGCTGCTTCAGTATCCCTGATCCCAGAGGAAGCTCATGGCTTAGGGACCCACTGGATCCTCTGGAAAGAGGCTCCTGCCTCCCTCTCATCCAGCCACCCTGCTCCTCCTGCCTGGTCCCGCTCTCGCCTGCTCACTGGGGTGCTAGCAGCTCCCAGAGCTGGAGAGTTGTCACAACCATTCCTGGTCATGGTTCTCCTTTCTGGGAAGTCACACCCACCCTGATCATTGGGCAATCTCCTACTCCTCCCTCAAGACCAAGTTTTCCCATCACCTCCTCCAGGAGGCCCTCCCTGATGACCTGGGTACAAGCTGTAAGCTCCAGTGACCTGGGGTGGCTCTGGCTGGCTGGCTCTGGCATATTCTCAGCCCTCCCTCCACTGAGGGACTCCTCAAGGGCGGGCACCATGTCCTGCTCCTCTCAGCACCCCGGCCCCAGGCAGGAGCTCGGGAACTGGCTGAGTGAGAGCACCTGCCATGCTCGTCCCTCTTGAGCTTCTGACCAGGTCCCTTCAGAATCTGCATGTGCCTGGCTATGGGCATCTTCCGTTCTCCCTTGCCTTAACCTTCTTCACTGTCTCTGTAGCAAAAACAGATCCACACGGAGAAGCCTCTACTGTCCACAAGGGAGTCATCCAGTGGATTGCCGTTCTTGTGCTGGGCATCCTGAAGCTCTACTGTGACTTCGTGTGACAAGTAGGAAGAAGAAGATGGAGCCTGGGAGAGGCAGGTTGCACTTCTCCGTCCCTCCCCCACGGCACCCTGGGCTCCCGTCCTCCTGTGTTTCTCTGCGCAGGGGAAGTTCCTCCATGAGGCTGGCAGGTGTGGCCATCGCTGTGGGGGGCGTGGAGGCAGGAGGGCACAGGTTTCCAAGCTCAGATTCAAGCTCCATCTGTGCATGGCTCAGGGGCAGGTTCGGAGGAGGGGAACGGGGACCGTGATTTCGGCATCTATAATAGAAGGCCGGAGTCTGGAGACAACAGAGACAGCGAGAGGCTGGGGAAGAGGTGGCCTGGGTTCTCCCAAGTCTGTTTGTGCCTGGGGGTCAATGCCAGTCATCTGCAGCTTCTGGCCTCCATGCCTCTGTACCTTTTCTGGATAATGCTGTTTTTACTTAAAAATTCTCCTGGGGTCCATGCAGGGTTGGGCGCGGGGGAGGTCATGTCAGCAGCACCGGTTCTGTGGGGGTCTCTCTGGGTCCCCTGTGTCCCTCAGCTGTTCCAAGAAGCCCCTATCTGCATTCCAGCGTTCAGATTTTAGAAATATTGGCAAGGTCCTTGAGAAATTTCAGACTGAGGTTTAATGTTAAAAAGCAGGAGAATCCTGGGGCACCTGGGTGGCTCAGTGGGTTAAAGTCTCTGCCTTCGGCTCAGGTCATGATCTCAGGGTCCTGGGATCGAGCCCCACATCGGGCTCCCTGCTCAGCAGGGATCCTGCTTCCTCCTCTCCCTCTGCCTGCCTCTCTGCCTACTTGTGATCTCTCTCTCTCTCTCTGTCAAATAAATAAATAAAACCTTTAAAAAAAAAAAAGCAGGGCGCCTGGGTGGCTCAGTGGGTTAAAGCCGCTGCCTTCGGCTCAGGTCATGATCCCAGGGTCCTGGGATCGAGGCCCGCATCGGGCTCTCTGCTCGGCAGGGAGCCTGCTTCTTCCTCTCTCCTCTCTCTCTGCCTGCCTCTCTGCCTACTTGTAATCTCTCTCTCTGTGTCAAATAAATAAATAAAATCTTTAAAAAAAAAAAAAAAAGGCAGGAGAATCCCACCCCGGGGACACCAGTATTGTGAGCACGAAGCCCGCAGCTCTGGTCCTGCCTCTTCCACCTCTCACGGCTCGGAGCAGGGACTGGATGCATCCACCATCAGTAATTTCGATGCTACGTTGTTGTGCACAGGTTCACCATGAGACACACACGGTGGCAGATCAGGGGGAAACTGAGTGAATAAATTGGTCCAAACCTGTTCCAAGACCGCTCAGCCTCAGCTACGTGACAACCGTAGATGGTTCCACTGTCCCCTCGTCGGTATGACATCAAACTGGCTTTCAGGCCCTCAGCCTCTGGGACAAACCATGGTGAATTCACAGCATCCCGCCTGGACCTGTCCTGAGCAACCCCAGCCGTCAGTCCTGCGCTGAGAGCTATTCACAGACGATGTGAATTCGTAATCGTCCGCGCTTGCTGAGGGCTGGCTCTGTGACCCCCACTGTTTGCACCATTCTGCTCGCTCCTAATTCACTGGGTCCTTGTGGACTCTCTGTGCGGTGGGGATCCTTGTGCCCACTTTACAGATGAGTAGAAGGAGCCAGAAAGGCTGATCTCCAGGCCGCACGGCTGGCAGCACCGGAGTCAGGACTCAGCCCAGGGAACAGAGCTCCAGGGCCCGTCTCCCCAGCCCTGGGCTGGGTGTCCCGCGTCCTGGCAAACCTCCCTTCTGTCCTGTCCTGTTGGCCAATGGCCCCGCCTCCTATTGCTCAGGACAAAGCGGAAGTTTCTAGTTCCTGACAGTGAGCGTTAACTGACTGCACTGATGGACACTTGTGTCTCTGTCTCTGCTGTCCCCATGAAATGTCGTCTCCTGTGTGCCTCTCTCCGGCTCGCCCCCTGACCCTGCCGGCTCCTTCCCTGCAGCCCTCACATGGTCCCCGTGCGGCCCCTGCTCCACGCCTGAGCCTGCACCTGGGCCTCACCTCACGGGGGCCCCTAGAACACCAGGAGGTGACCCCCATGTGACACCGTTGCTGCCTCTCTCCTGCTCCAGCCCCCTCTCCTCGGTTCCCTGACGGCCACTCTCCCGCACCCCCGGCCCTCCTGCCGCCCGCCCAGACTCCCCAGCTGTTCCCCCAGGGCCCCTCTTCCCTCACAGGGCGGCACTTCCCAGGGTTTGGGCAGGACTCTTCCCATCTCCCGTGTCCTTCTCTCTCTGGGGTCCCTGCTCCTGGGGTTCAGTGACCAGTCCCACCGCTGACGCTCAGGGAAGCCTCCCTGCCGCACGGCCTCCGCTCAGCCCCATCGCTGCCCCCTAGTCCCACTGACCACACCCCTGCCCCTGTGTCCTCCACCGCCCTCTCCTCCTGCAGTCACAACTAACTTTGCTGATCTTAATACAAATAGAGTGAAACCTTAGGGGAAATGGACACTTCTCTAGGAAGCGTAACCTCCCGCTAGGACTCTAGAGGGGAAAAAGCAGCCGAGCAGGTGAGTGTCTGCTTTGTGAACAACTCACTGCGCCGAGTCTTCGTCGCCCCCAGACCCCACCACACCGCGGCTGACCCTGGATGGAGGTGTTTCTCCACACCAGGCACCTTCGTGATCTTCGGGTCCCCCGCTGCATGTCCTAGAGTCTCAGGCAGTCCTGACACTGTGTCCCTGCAGCTCAGGTCAGACCCCAAGGGGAAGGTTCAAGGCCACCGCACCTGCGCCTCCCCCGGGACGCCAGGCCAGCTGTGGTCTGGGCCTCTGAGCACCTGCTGTGACTTGCGGGCTCCCATGAGCTGCTGGTCGGGTTGGTTATTTCCTGGAGCAGCTCACACGACAATAGGGACACGGCCCCCTCCCAGCTTCCTGGTTGGTGTTCGAGGGTATAACTCAGAACAGCCGGGTGACAGAGGGGCCGAGGACGAGGCACGTGGGGAGGGGTGCGGAGCTGCCGTCCCTCTAGGCAAGCCCCCCTCCCCCACGGCACCTGTGTGTTCTCCCGCCCAGAAGAACTCGGAACCCCGTTCTTTGGGCTTCTCCAGAGACATCATTACATGGGGACCGCTGAGTGGGTCCCTAAGTTCCCACCTGCTATCAGGGTGGATGCCCCGGCAGCGGCCTCCGACCTTAGCGGTTTTCCCGAGGTGGTGTCGTTCTCACTGCTGGGGGTGCTTGTAGGGTGCTTGTTATGAGCAACCCAACGCCCATTCCACCTTCACGGCTCTGGCCCGATTACAGGGACTGGGAACAACCCTCAGTATAACAAGCGACGTCCCCCGGGTTCCCGTATAGGTAGTAACCAGATCTCAGGGGTGAGTGCCCAGGACAGTGCAGGAAGGCTAGTATCCGCTTCTTGTTACAAGTCACAAGAGAGCACTACATTATTGTCAAAGTAGATGACATCGTCTAAGACCTACTCCGAATTTTTAATTGTAATTGTAATTAATTCTTTTTCACTCTGGTCTGTGACCGCGCACTCAGCACGTGTCCCCGCGGCTCCTCCTCCGTCTCGCTTACTGGTCTCCATCCTCTGCTGGTCAGCGCCACGCCCTCCGTTCTCCCCTGGCCGTACTTCCTCCCTCGTGAACTTAGGGACCCCCAGGGCTCAGTAGCCCGGCCACGCTGAGGCCGCAGCTCCAGCCCTGACGAGACCCCCACCCCGACTGCCTGATGAACTGCTGCTCTTAGAAGCCAGGGTGACCATGTGGAGCACCGAGTCCCTGTGTTATGCCTCCCCTCCCCCACACCTGCCCCTCCCTGCGCTTTCCCGGTATTTACAGCTCAGGAAAGTCACAGCATCCTGCAGCTGCTTCCGCCAAACTCCTGGACGTCACCTTGCATTCTTTTTGCCTCCACTCTGGGGTCCAAGCCGCCAGCAAGCCCTGATTCCCGCGTCCCTCCCCCTCTCCTGCCTGGTCCCTCTCTCCCTGCAACTGTGCCAGGACCTCCCCCTGAGCTCCCTTGTCCTGCTTTTGTCCATGTTATCTCACTTGCGTCTTGAAATTTCTTGATGAGTCTTCCTACATAGCGTTTCCCTATAATTTTCCAATGTCGTTTCTTATTTTATTTATTACTTGATCCTCATTCCTAATGACAATTACGTAGAACTTCCATTTTGTGCAGACCTCAAAATACTGAGGTCTGATTGATTGGTACTGAGCGATTGGCCCTTTTTTGTACATTGACTTTTGATGTTGCTGGTTAATCTCCTGCATTATTGTCATCCTGCATAGAAATCAGGAATACGTCTAACTCCAGTGAGCCTACAGCTTTTCTCTCAAGGGCTAAAGCGGGTGGGTTCTTGTTCTCTGGAGCAGGAAGTCAGGCGATGGCAGTGACTGGGGTCGGACCGTCTGCTCAGTGCGGTCCCCGGGCTCCCGGGCTCCCCCTCTTTCTGCTCCACCGTCCTGGGCATCAGTCTTGTCCTGCTGCTGCTTCCTCATGGTCCAGGACGGCTGTGTCTGCAGACACCAGCCCACACGGAAGATCGTCAACGGGAGAAGGACGAAGGGCAAAGTCTCTGTTGTCGTGAGGCTCTGTCTTTCCAGAACTGAAGACCCTTCCTCCGGTGCAGCCCAGGTCACCTACCTCAGTGGTCAGCCCCCCCAGCAGCTGTAGGAAAGACTGGACCCCACCCCTGAGCTCTCTAGGTGCCTGTGGGTGAAGCTGTGCATGCACCGCCCCCTGGTGGAAGGAACTGCAACCCCACCTTCCTGGGCCATGGGTGCAGGTCTGTCCTGGACACTTGATGGGAGGACAGTACAGCCCTGGCCAGCTCTGCTCCCACCAGAGTCGGGTCTGAGAAAGGTGTTCAGGACCAAGTTCTATCCCGGTGCCTGGGGCGAGCCACCCCCCTGTTCCCTGGTTTTCTCACCTGTCCAGCAGGGGGTGGGTTATGGGGCAGGCTCTGGGGCCCTTCTGGCTCCCGTGATATTCTTGGTCCCACAATGTTCTAGGTCAGGATGGACCCGATCGGGGCCCCTGTTACCTCTCTGAGCTCCATCTCCTGCCTGTCTTGCCTGGGCTCAGGGATGCTCCGGCCACACTGACCTCTTGCTCCTGGAACAGGCCAGGCAGGGTCCCACCTGAGGACCATCCCACGGGGTGACACCTGGGCCAGGAAAGCAATTCCCCCAGATGTCTGTGGCCACCCCTCACCCCCTTCCAGTCTTTTCTCAGAAGTCTCCTTCTTGAGGAAGCCTGTTCTGACCTCCTGGTGTAACTGGAAACCACAGTCCCAGGTGCTCAGCCCCGCTCCCTGCTCTCGCATCCAGAGCCCTGCTCACCGTATTTTCTGTGGTTCCTGTGCACGGTCTTTCCCCTCCTCTACAGGGAGGAAGGCAGAGGGTTTGCTGGGCACACTCGTGCATGTGTGAGCACCTGGAGCGGGGCTGGCGCACAGTAGGAGCTCATGCCCTGTTTGTGGAAGGAACGAGTCCACCATCGGGGAGGGTCTGCGTCGGCGGTGATGGGTCCCCCCTAAACAGCTCACAGTCAGTGCATGGATGAGGTTGTGCTCCTGTGACCATATGGGGTTCAGGGAAAGGAGCCCGAGGCCAGGAGCTGCCCCGGGGGGAGAGTGAGAAGGGGCCGAGGGCTCGTGGGGAGAAGTCAGCACAGCTCGGCCGCTGTCACTCACGTGTCCACACACGGGCACCCGATTTACCCTCGTCAGCGATTCTGAGTGGGATCCACGGAGCATCAGCTGTGAGAGACGCTCCTCAACAAAGGGGGCGGAGGCCACGGTCAGATGAATATGGAAATGCGACGGACCAGATCCCTTCTGAGACATTCACAGCCCTCCTCCAGGGGACCATCCGTGTAATGCTTCAATCTGAGATTCACAGCATGTGTGACCCCGGGATTCAGTTTCCTTCTTTCTTCTTTGGAGCAAAGGCTCTATGGAGCTGCTGCTGAATTAACATGTGAACCAGTGCCTACTCTGGGAAAAGTCTACTTAGAAGAGGAAGCTGAGCCCTGAGCCCAGCACCCAGCACTGTGAGGTCCCCGCCAGCCTGCAGCGGGTCCTGGGTCTGGGCCTGCTGGGCAGGGGTGAGGCAGGTGCTCACTGGGGGGTCGGGGGTGGTGGGGGCAGGCGGCCTTCTCTGGCAGGACCTCTGGGAACTGGATGGTGGGGGCCGAGGGGCAGAGTTCAAGCAGGCAGGGCCTCTGAGCTGGGACTGGGTCTAGAACACCTTCCGGGGATGAGCCCAGACAGAGCCCGAGGCCCTTCATCTTTGGTGATGCCCGTGGGAGGAATCCTAGGTTGGTTCAGGGGCGGTGAGTGACCCGCATCGGAGCTTAGTGTCCAGAGGACAGCTGCCCCAGTCCACCCCAAAGCTTTTGGTAGCAGAGTCGTCCTCCCTAATGTGCATTCTGCACCCACTGCCTGAAGGACCCGTGTGACATGTGGAGACACAAGATAGAATGTGTGTCCTTGTTCTCAGGGGCCTGGATTTCCTACGGAGGCCCCAGATGCCCTCAGCTTGTCTGGGACCCACAGTCTGGGCGGAGGGAGGTGTCGGTCCTGTGAGTGATGTCCATGTGCATGATGCTCACGGGCCTGGGACACGTGCTCCCTGAAGAGATAAGCCTCAGCGCCCTGCACACAGTAGGTGCTCAATAAATGTCCACGGCCTGAAAGATGCCGGGAGCACCCGCTCGGTGAATCATGGAGACCAGACCCACAGGGTGCATTCAGACCCACAGACAGATTTTGTTACAGAGCAGACCGTGGCCTCTGCTTTAGGACATGGGTCCAACTAGTTTAAGGCCCAAATTCAGCAGCACCCCGCACGGCCGTCAGGGGTGGATTTCCCCAGGTCAGGGTGGGGGCCCTGCTCTGTGGCTCGGACCCTGGAAGCAGGTCCCCAAGACATTCCCACCTGCAGAGTGGGGACAGTGACCTGTCTCCCTCCTCACGGGGTCCACAGGCTGGGGACCCAGGGAGAGAAAGGGGGACGGGCAGTGGGGTCCCCACCGTGCTGGGGTGGGCTGAGGCCAGCTCTCACGGGGTCTGGAGAATCAGGGTCCGATTCTGACCCGGGACGGCATCTCAGGGAGGGAGGAGTCCTTCCATCCCCGTGTCAGGAGGTCTTGTGGGTTTGGGCACAAATGGCAGCATCCGGTATGGGGTCCCGTCGCTCTGAGGGTCCCAGGGAGGAGGCCCCCAGGCCCGAGCTAGGACAGAGCTGCTGTCCCAAACAGTGACGGTGGCAAGGGCAGGGCTCTGCTCCCACACCAGCCCCGGGTGGGATGCCTCCTTCCTGGTCCGGTTGTTCTCGGCTTGCGGTGTCTGACGCCAGGCCAGTGGGGAGCCCGCGGGTGCGCAGACCCCCAGCCCCGCGGCTGCAAGCTCGGGGCTCACGACCCTCCATCGCCCCATATTGTCGCAGCACCTGAGGAACGAGCGCATTTCTAGTTCCTCACCCGTCCCTTCCCACCCGACGGCCACGCCGAGATCACGGATTCCCTGGTTTCACGGGGGTGCTCTCTGGTGGGGAGGAATCCAGGGTCCACGTCGGGAAGACGTTCTGATTCACCCTGACGTGTCCTCACTGGATGTGGGCGTTTCTCCCCACAGGGGCTGCCTGTCCCCAAGGTCAGTCCTGCTTCTCTGAAAGGAGATGAGGGCAATGGAGAGGCAGGAGGGAGCCCCTGGGACCCTGGTCTAGTAGGAAAGCCAGCAGGGTCCTGATGCACGAGGTCTCTCCCTCACACTCAGTCTGGAGCCAACAGGAGTCTCCTGGAGCAGGGGTGAGCTCACCGGCCCCGCACGGGCCCAGGGACTCACCCAGTGACTCCTGCAGCAGCTCCGCGTCCCCACCGTGCTGAGAGCTCGGGGGCTCGGGGCTTCCAGCCCTGTGTCCAGGGACACGCAGGGGAGGCGCGGGGAAGAGAGATTCAGCCTCACCGTGTCTGGTCCGAGAGCCTGTGCTCCCCTGGCCACGGACGGAGTCCCTGCCTCCAGGAGGGGTCCAGCCCGAAGCCCAATGTCAGCACAGAAGCCACACTGCCCAGCGCGTGTCCTCGGGCTCAGGGTTGTGAGCTCTCTGCCCACCAGGGAGCTGCGTCCAGGCAGGATGGAAGTTTCCAGAAGAGCCCGAGTGTGGGAGAAGCAACCCCCACCCTGAGCTGGGCTGGAGGTGCTGGCCCAAGTGTGACTCAGCCAGTGCCCGGGGGCGGATGTGGTCGGCAAAGGGCCGCTGTGACCTAGAGGCTGCAGAGTTATAACCATAGGCCTCGTGTCCTTTGCCTGTGGGTGTGAGAAAGGAGAGAGCCTGGCCTCCCTCCCCACAATGTGGCTTCTCAAGGTCTGGGAGGGACTCAGGTCTGGAAAGACCAGTGGCCTAGGAGGGCTGGGACCTGGGTCTTGCTCTGACCCATCCCGGCGTCCAGACCGGGGCTCATCAGATCACCTATGGGTCCTGAGTTTGCTCATCTGTGGCATGGACAGTAACCCTGAGCCCCGCTGCCCCTCACAGGGATTGAGCTTGGGAACCACAGAGACCTGGACACACGGAGGACTGGTGACCTGAGCACTCTTTTTTTAAAATTATTATTTGCCCAGGGGTACAGGTCTGTGAGTCATCAGGCTTACACCTTTCACAGCACTCACCACAGCACAAACCCTCCCCAATGTCCATGACCCATCCACCCCATCCCTACCCTCCCACCCCCCAGTAACCCTCAGTTTGTTTGGTGAGATTAGGAGTCTCTTATGGTTTGTCTCCTTCCCCATCTTGCTTCATTATTTTTCCCTCCCCACCCCCACAACCCCCCACCCTGGCCCTCAAGTTCCTCATATCAGAGAGATCATATGATAATTGTCTTTCTCTGAGACCTGAGCTCTCTTGCTGCACAGGAGGGTGGGAGGGGACAGAGATCAGTATGTGCAGGTGTAGAATGTCCCAGGGCTGCCCCAGCACGGAGGGTGTGCAGGCTGACCCTCCGGGGTCCTGGCCTGCAGCTGCTGGGGGCTCCCTCCTGGGCCCTGCGCCCCACTTCAAGTGGGGGTTTGCACAAGCAAACAGTTCTCAGCCTGAGAGGGCTCACCCAGGGCTGTAGGGAAGGGGATGGGGGCATAGGTGACTTGCTCCCCATCACCCTGAAGGGACCAGGGGACGAGCTGCCCGTATCCAGACTCCATCTGAGGAGTTTCTGCCCACAAGGCTCAGTGGTCTCCCCATCACTGGGTGGGAGCAGGGGAATAAAGCCGTGCTGAGTGCTCTCTGGTCTGAGGGGCGCAGAGCAGTTCGGGGGGCCCAGACCGGATGCGGTGATCACTGGAGGCCGCACACTGGGAAGGGACAGCGGCAGTGATACCCGATTTCTCAGATTTCCCTGTTGGGAGTCCAGACCCTGCCTCCTGCTCTGCTGGGTGACCTCCGGCAGGTGGTCCAAACCCTCCGGACTCGGTTCTCACATCCATAAAGTGGGTTGAAGACGCAGCAGGCTGACCACCTTGAGTGCGGGGCCCCGGCCAGTCCTGGGGGTGCAGCCTGAGGGTCTGAGGGTCTGAGCAGCTGAGGGGGAGCCCAGGGGACGGGGAAAAGGGCACCGGCTGGGGGTTAGTGATGCAGCTGCTCCCTGAGGGTCCACGGGAGGCGTCGGTTCTCAGAGGCTGTGGGAACCCATCTGGGAAGAGGAGGCCGGCCTGACCCTCCTTAGGTGGCCGTGAGTCTGCGGCCGCTGAGACTATGGTCAGAGACCTGTGCCCCCCTCCAACCCTGCCTGTGTGTGAGCGCGGGCCCAGGGCTGGCAGAGCCTCCCAGGGGAGGGGGCTGTGGGGCTGCTCCCGTGGGGGGGGCGTGGTCCTGTGTGGGGGGGCAGGGCCGGCCCTAGGCTGTGACACATCCCTGGGGGCCAGCAGTGGGGACATGCCCGTGTGTGCACTGGGGTGTGGGGTGACCCTTCCCAGGAGGGCTTTGTCCTCGGGCTCCTAGCTTCTCACTGAGACACCTGACAGTGAGGTTCCTAGAAAATCAGAAGGGAAGTGTGACTCGTGAGATGGTGGAAGGACAGAGCACAGGCCCAAAGCAGGAGACGCCCAGCCTCCTTGGCTCTGGGAGGTGACTCTGTGCCTGGCCATCGGGTGGCACTGGCGATCAGGTCGGCCTGGGCTGAGTGGGAGCCCAGGGACAGAGGTCAGGGGTCCTAGGGGTGCAGGCTGGGGAGGGGAGACCCCCAGGCTGGTTGTGAGCACAGGGACGGGGCGTCTCCAGCACCGGGTCTCCTGGAGGGGGCTGTGCCCACATTTATTCTGCAGTTATCTCCTGAGGCCTCACTGCAGGTGCTGAGCTAACCTGAGAGATCGGAGTAGATTATTCTAGACTGGACAGTGAGGTCCCAGAACGAACAGTCAGCCCCGCCCTCGGGGTGTGGAAAAGCCTAAGGGCTCTTTTGATTGAAGCTTTTCCTTCCCTTGTTCCTCCGTATTCTAGAATTTTCTTCTGCAATCCTGTACACCCAGGCCAAGCCAGCAGGGAGGCACCGGCCATGGGCACCTGCTCAGAAGACCCCCATCTGTGCGGGGCCCCCTGGCTCCTGGGATTCAGCAGCCTCCTCCTCAGTGAGTGGCCCGGGCTCCCTGGGAGGGAGGCCGCCGGGTGGGCAGGGAGGCAGCAGCTCCCGGGCTGTCTGAGGTCTGTGCTGAAGAACCAGAGGGGTCAGCCGTGTGATGACGGAGCACACGCAGGGCACTGGGGTTAGAGCCCCGGGGTGATGGGGAGGAACAAAGGGAGCTTTTGGCGGAGGCCAGGCTGGGGACCCTGAGCGCGGCTGCCCGGCAGCACGAAGGGAAGCCCTCCCAGGGGGTGAGGCCGGGAGAGCCCGGGGCCTCCTGGGGAGAGGGATGGAGGAGACCTAGGAGCGGCTGCGGGGGACCCGGGGTGGGGATGGGCACCCCGCCTGCCGTGCACGGGGACCGGCAGCCTCTGCAGCTGCTGTGTGCAGGAGGGGCCGGCCCAGAGCCCCTGTCTGAGCTGGAGGGAGCCGCGCTGCTCTGGCTCCTCGGGCAAGATGAGCGCCCCGAATCCAGGGACGTTCTGTTTGCACAGGAAGCAAAGGAGCCCCCAGAATTCCAGGGTCTGCGCCCACCTGCTGTGTGTAAGGCTGAGCCAGAACAGGAGACTGCTGACCTGGGCCTGGGTGGGGGTGACGGGGGAGCAGGAGGGAAGAAGAAGTGGCCCCAAAAAGGAACTCAAAAAAGTCATCCTATCAGAAGCCCGAAATTCCAGTTATTCCTTCATTGAGACCACCTGCTTCTGTGTAACGAATTAAATAATAACGAAGGAGAAAACACTGAGGTCTCTAGAACTGTGAGTTCTGAAGAGAGTTTGAAAAGCTGTTATCGTCTGGAACGTTTGTTTTGAGTGAAACACCCCTCCCTGAGCTGCAGGGATTTTAGACGTTTCTGGAATCACAGGACTTTTGCAAACAGGGTGTTTCCTCATTAGAAAATGAGATTTGCATGGTGTCGAGACACTTTAACAAGGTAACATCCTGTCTGCAAGTGGGCTTTCTCCACTTTTCAGTTTTACTGAACGGGAGACATCTGGGAAATTCCATAGTGTCCTCCATAAATATCCAGGTTGGAAGATTGAGAAAGAAAGCAAAGAAGGAAAGAACAGAGGTAGGGGATGAAGGAAGGAAAAGAGAGAAATGGACAAAATTTTACATTGATGGTGGAAAGTTAAGTTTCATCTTATTTAAATAAACTCAGACTCTCCTGCTCACAGTCACCCCGCCCCTGACCTTCTGTCCCTCTTTGGGGTCAGCACCTGTTGCACATCTGAGCGCTCTCGTGCCTTCCTCCCGTCCTGAGCGGGCTTCCAGCTTCCTCACGCTGATGCTCAGCGGCCAGCTTCTGGGCGGCTCCTCCCCTGCAGCCTGAGGGCTGGTCCTCCTCTCTCCCGGGTTCCCCCCTTTCCAGCAGGGGCTGGTTAACCCTCAGCTGGCCCCCGTCCCTGCCCTGCCGAAGCCCACCGAGTACTTGAGTCCCCTGTCCCGGGACAATAGCTGGGGGGTGAGACCCCAGACCTGCTCAGACCTGCTGACCAGAGAGCAGTGCTGGGAGGGAGGAGCCCTGGGCAGGGCAGGGGAGTGTGGGGGAGGGGTGAAGGGCAGCTCCCTGCAGGGGAAGCAGTGGCCTGGGGGAGAGGGAATCAGGCTCCAGGTCTGGCTCTGCCCTCGGTGAGTGTAGACAAGTCTCTCCTGAAGGAGCCCCTCCTCTGTGACAGGTCCCCTTGAAGCCCCTCCAGCTGTGACATCCTGGGCTGTGGGTTCCCCCCTGGATGGGACTGTCCTGTTGCTTCTCCGAGGCCTCTGCTCTGTGTCTTCCTCCCATCCTGTCCTCGTCCTGCGTCCTGACAGGGACTGACAGCCAGGGAGCCTGCTTGGGGCCCCTTCAGAACCCAGAGCCCAGGACTATCTGTGGTCACGTCCTCTGCCCTCCAAGGAGGGAAGGCATGCATATTCGAGGCTCCCCTGCAATCGTCCCTCTGCTGTCTCTGCTCCTGAGTGGGGTCTGCAGAGCTCCCACCCGGCGTGTGGACCCCGGTGTGCACGGCCCGCTCAGGACAGCAAGCTCCCGTGGGGGCCGCGGAGCAGCTGCTTGGGAACTGCCTGGCCAGAGTCGCGCGGGTGCCACCCGTGGTTGGCAGAAAAGCCAGCGTCCGTGTCCCTGGGGTGGACCCGGCTGACCCATACAGGGGGCACTGAGAGTGACAGTGTGGGCTCAGACTCCCTGGGGAGCAGCCCGCGGGCAGGTGTCACCCTGGGGACGGATCTGCTGTCCCTCGGGGAGCCCCGGGCACTGTCCCCCTGTGGGAACAAGGGCGGCTTCTCTGACTCGGGGTTGGCGTCCTGTGTGCACCACACTCTGCATATTTGCACACAAGGTGAGCCCTGGCCGTGCGGACTGCGCGGGGACTCGGGTGTGACAGGACACTGTCTTCTCTCTGTGAATTCATGAGGGAGCCACCAGGCTCAGTTACAGGAGAAATGTTCCTTGAAATATCATGTGGTGTAATTTTGTTATCAGTTTGGCAAAGGGCAGGAAGCTTGATCCCCGCGTGTCGGCGGGAAACCGAAGCATTATTGGGGGAGAGCAGCTGGGGTCCCTCTCAGGACGGCAATGAGCAGGGTCTGTCAGAGGCTGAGATGGACCTGCCTTTGGTCTATTAGACCCCACGGGTCATCCCAGTGTCTACACAGCCATGCGTGCTGTCTACACAGAAGCCCTGTCTTGGAGGCAGACCCAGCGAGCTCACCAGACGACTGTCGGCTCCCCCACATTTTCTCGTCCCTGGCGGGGGGCCAGGCCAGGTGACTAGTGCGGCCAACAAGCACGAGCACAGAACCTGCTATTTCTAGATGGAGACAGACACCCCCAGGGGCGATTCCACGGTCTGCGTCCCTGCTGTGGCCCCGGGGGCAGCTACCAGGGCGGGGAGCCTCCCCGCGTGTGGCCGACCCTCCCTCATTCTGGGGAGCTCCCCTGGCCTCAGACCCAGGGCTCCTGGCAGTGGGAGTGAGAGCAGCCCAGCCTAGCGAAGCCTGACGGCCGGCCTGCCCAGGGGGACAGAGGGGGACAGGAAGCCACCTCCGTCAGCGCCTCTGTGGTCACTTGCCACCCCCTCGGCCCCCGGACGCACAGCAGGTGTGAGCTCCCAGCTCGTGCGGGACAGGCCCTGGGCTGCTCTGCTGCGTCCTCAGACCCATAGTCCCTGGGACAGAAATTAGGTCTGGGCTGGGGCTGCAGGGGGCTCAAGGGTCACCGGGGAGGCTGTGCGTCCAGACTCCTGCAGGGTCCTGCTGACGGGGTGCACTTCCTGTGGCTGCGGGACGGAGGCCTCACCCCTCCCTGGCTGTTGGCCAGAGGCTGCCCTCCGTCCCTCCCCATGGGGGCCTCTCTACGGGGCCGCACACAACACGGCGGTGGGCTTCATCAGAGCGAGCAGGAGATGGGGCGACAGCAAGGCGGTGTCACACTCCTGTCGGACCTGCTGTCCCTGAGGGCTGTCCATCACATTGGCGGCTCTCTGCTCCTTCGAGGGGAGTCCCCGGGGGCGGCCCCCACTCCAGGGGCAGAGCTCACACAGTCCGTGGGCACGAGGGGTCTCTGCAGCCCCATGAGAAGCTGCCTCCTGCAGAAATGCACTCGGTGTGGCCCCAAAATGTACTTGTGCTTCGGACATGAGATCTGCTGACATTCATCCTCTCACGGTCAGGGGTCAGGACCCTGCAGGTGAGCAAGTTCCCGTGACCTGTTCAAGGGGACCCTCCCCGGGGACCAGGAGGGATTCCAGCCTCATCTCAAATTCACGGCCCTGACCTGCCTTCCCAGAGTCCAGGGGGCACGTGGGATGGAGTTCATGGAGAAGATGGGTTCTAGGGTTTTCTCCTTTAGTCCTGATGAAAACCACTCCTTATTTCTGTGTCCTATGCCCTAGGCATCTGCAGCGCTGGGACCCAGAGTTCTGGAGCCCGTGGTTCTGGAGTGGACGATTCTGGAATCCATGTTACTCTGAAAGGGATTCAAGGAGCTTCTGTGTTGTTTCATGTGATCAGAAATCCAGAATTACCTCCAGGAGCCAAGCTGGAGAAGATTTCTTGGGGCATCGTATCTGGATCAAATTATGTAGTCATGATGCACGTGGTTCCTGGGGCAGATGTTCCACAATGGGTCAACTTCCAGGACAATTTCGATAAGAGGGTCCATGTGCTCAACACAACGACCCTCAGGATGGACAACCTGATCCTTGAGGACAGTGGGCTGTACCGGGCTCGAGTCTCTGTAACTGGAGGAATAGAGTATGACCAGGATTTCCACCTGACGGTCTACGGTACGTGGTGGCCCCTCCCCCAGTCCCCCAGCTGACCCCCTTCCTCGGTCCCTGGGGGTGTCCCTGTGCCCCACTTGCAGGATTCCTTCCAGACCCCAGCCTTCAGACTCTATCTTGTCCCCTGGAATTAGATGCCATGTGTTCCCCACAAATGCAGGCAGAGCTGAGATTCACACCAGGGATACATCACATCTGTGGTTCAGGGGGGAACATGGAATGGGGGGAAATGGGGATTTGCCATAACACTCATTGTCCCCATAGGACTCAGGGTCCTCAGTGGGACTCTTACTGTCTAGTGCTGCTGTAACAGGTGACTGCACGTCAGTGACTGATGACACCACCACCTGGGGGTCCTCCTGGGCTGTAGGGCAGGACTCATACTCCAGAGCCTCTGCCATGAGGTCCAGGTGTCGGCAGGGCTGTGCTCCTGTCTGGAGGCTCCTGGGAGAATCCCCTTCTTTTCCTGTCCCCCCTTCTAGCGGCTCCTGCATCCCCATGTTGTGGCCCCTTCCTCCCCCTTCACAGGTGGCACAGGTGGGATGAGTCCCTCTGGCACCGCGTCCCTCCCCCTTCCTCTCCTGCCTCCTCCCACCTGGGAGGACCCTGTGATCATATGGGGCTTGTCCGGGGAATCCAGACCAGCTCTAGTTTAGCATCAGCTGGTTCTCAGCCTCAGTCCCCTTTGTCCTGGAACCTAAGACACCTGCAGGCTCTGAGGGTCAGGACGTGGCCATGGTTGGGGGACACCCGTCACCTAGCAGGATCCGGAGTCCCACATGTGGTTCTCCCCGCCCCGGCCCCTCGTCCTTCTCAGCACCCGCCCGAGTCAGCTCACTCCCAGACTCCACAGTCCAGCTCTGAACCTCCCCAGACGGAGGAGAAGTTCACAGGGTAACCCTTCCTCAGACACTCAGGGAGCAGCTCTCTCTCCCTGCACCCCTCCCGCCCCACCCCCTGCACAAGGAGACGTCCTGCTCCAGAGAGAGGGGACTTTGGAGCCTCGGGTTCTGGAGGTTCCCAAGACTGTCTGTCCATCTGGACTCCAAGTTCAGGGCATGTTCCAACCACACTCAGGGAGGCCATTCCTAATGTCCCCCATGAGGTCTGTCCTGGTGTGAGCCTGGGGCTGATCTCTGAACTCTCAGAACTGACCAGTGGCCGTCTGCACCGTGGGCTGTGCAGACCCCAGGACCATCCGAGCAGGAGAAGCATAGCTGGGGTCTGGACCAGGAAAGTCCTTTCCCAACTTCCCTTAGCTGACACCCCACTGTCTTAGAATTAATTGGTTATGGATAGGTGACTATAGTATCTTATTCTCGTGGGAGACTTTTAAGATTTGCCCAGTCTAGTGAAAACACAGAGAGCTCAACTCAGTGTCTCCCTTCCATTTTAGCACCTGCTGTATATTTGGTCAATTTTCTGTTATCTGTAAAATGCATTCAGGTCCTCAGGGGGAGGAAGCCAGAGCATCAGGGAGAATCCGCAGGAGAAAGCAGGAGCTGTGATGTTCTCCACTCACGTGAGGCTCTGTTCTCTTGTCCCTCCTGCCCCAGAGCCCGTGTCCCTTCCCCAGATCCGGACCATGGTTCTGCCCTTTGTACGAGGCTGGTGCAACGTCACCGTGGAGTGTGACACCACGGGAACCAGGGAGGACCTGACCGTGTCCTGGGAAAGTGAGGGCCTCCCTAGCGAGCTGGAGCAGAGCCCGGCCCCAGGACCGGCCCCCAACCCCTGGACCCTGGCTGTGAACCTGTCCCTTAGTGAGCCCAATGCCAGCCTCACCTGTGTGGTCAGCAACAAGGTGGACCAGAAAACTGCCACCCGGGACCTTGGGGACGTCTGTGACCAAGGTGAGTGCACCTGCCAGAAGGGAAGGGCTCTCCTGGAGCTCATGTGTCCTGGGGGAGGTTTCTCACCTCCTGTCCCCATGTTTATGTCACCCCCTGCCACCTGGTCATCCTGTCCAGGACTCTGGCAGGCACATCCAACCTGCCTCTGCCCTTCGGTGTTGCTCCAGTGCTGCTCTCCACCCGTCACCCCTGCTGGTCCAGGCAGCACCCAGCCGGTACCTCTCCCCACCCTCATCCATCATCCTGAGCATGTCTAGGGCGGTTTTCAGGAAAAGCGAGTTGGGGGTGTCCATGGTCTGCACCATCTGAGGGGTCTGGGCCAGGGAATCCCTGCAGGATTCAGGGCTCGGGGCTCCTCTGCCCGTTTCTGGTCTCACAGACACACTTTACACCCACCTGCTGCCTGCGTTCCTGATGTGTCCTGCTCTCCTCGGCTTCCAGCCTCTGCTCAGGCCCCTCCCTCTGCCCTCAGCCCTTCCAAGTCAGGAGTCCTCCACTCCCCCACTTATTCCCATCCAGGGACCCCCTCCCTGCAGCTGGCTCTGGGGGCCTGTGACCCGGGCAGTCCCACAGGGCCACATGCTGGGTGCAGTCCCAGCATGAAGAGAGTTTGCACAGGGGCTTCTCAGCCTCGATGGCTCAGGGCCCTGCAGGAACTGCCTCTGTCCTGCCCTCACACCTGTCTCCTCTACGGAGCGATCAGTGGCCCCACACTGGGAACTGGTGCTCTGGCCCAAGATTAGTCTCCTCTGTAGCCTGATCCCTTGGAGGGCAGGGGCTATGTCTGCTTCTACTTTGAATGCCTGTCCCAGCCTTGGCCTTGAGCCATGTGCTCACAGTCAGTGTGTCCCAGAATGAATGAATGGCCTGGTACCCTGTGAGCCCCCTCGACCTCCTGTCTCTCCTCCAGCAGCTGCTGGCCTCTGGAAAGAGGCTCCTGCTTCCCAGTCATCCACCCATCCAGCTCCTCCTGCCTGGTTTCTCTCCTTTCTGCCCCAGTGGGGCGTCAGAAGCTCCCAGAGCTGGGGAGATGTCACAGCCATTCCTGGTCACGGCTCTCCTTCCTGGGACGTCACACCCACCCTGATCATCGGGCAATCTCCTGCTCCTCCCTGAAGACGAAGTTTTTCCATCATCTCCTCCAGGAGGCCCTCCCTGATGACCTGGGTACAAGCTGTAAGCTCCAGTGACCTGGGTGGCTCTGGCTGGCTGGCTCTGGCATGTTCTCGCCCTCCCCCTGCTGAGGGGCTCGTCAAGGGCGGGCACCATGTCCTGCTCCTCTCAGCACCCTGGCCCCAGGCAGGAGCTCGGGAACTGGCTGAGTGAGAGCACCTGCCAAGCTCGTCCCTCTTGAGCTTCTGAACAGGTCCCTTCAGAGTCTGCATGTGCCTGGCAGTGGGCGTCTTCAGTTCTCCGTTGCCTTAACCTTCTTCACTGTCTCTGTGCGACAGAAACAGATCTACGTGAACCGTCTCTTTTTGTTCTCCTGCGTGATATCCTGCGGACTGTTCTGGTCATGGTGCTGATCCTTAAAGCTGGACTGTACCTTTGGAAGAGACGAGGGAAGAAGAAGTTCCAGCCTGGGAGAGGCAGGTGGCACTTCTCCTTTTGCCCAGACTCCTCCCTCCCCTTCTGGACCCTGGGATCCCTTTCTCCTGCATTTTGCTGCGCAGGGAATGTCCCTGCAGGAGGCTGGCGGGTGTGGCCATGGCTGTGAGAGTCATGGAGCGGGGAGGGTACAGGTTTCCAGGCTCAGACTCAAGCTCCATCTGTGTATGACTCAGGGGCAGGATCGCAGGAGGAGCCCAGGGACCCAGATGGTGGCATCCACTATGCAAATCAGACCCATCAGGGGTCTGCAGACCACAGGGACAAGGTGAGGCTGGGAGAGGGGACCACCTGGGTTCTCCCAAGTCCCCTGTGCCTGGCTGTGTGCCCGTCAATCCCAGTCATCTGCAGGTGCCTCTGGAACCCTTTCCAGATAACGCAGTGTTAACTAACAACATTCTCCTGGGGCCCATGCAGTGCTGGGCCCTGGGGGAGGTCATGTCAGCAGCTCTGGGTCTGTGGGGGTCCCTCTGGGTCCTCTGTGTCCCTCAGCTGTTCCAGGAACCCTCTGTCTGCATTCCAGGGTAGGGGTGCAGCACATCTAGAAGAGAAGAAGTCTCTCATTGCTATCTACAGTGAGGTCCGCAAGCCAGGCCAGGTCATGAGGAAGATGTAATTAGAAGAAGCAGGAGAATCCCACTCTGGGGACACCTGTGTTGTGAGCTCGACGCCCGAAGCTCTGGTCCTGCCTCTTCCACATCCGAGGGCTCTGAGCAGGGACTGGATGCATCCACCATCAGTAATTTCTATGCTACATCATTGTGCACAAGTTCACTGTGAGACACACAGTGGCAGATCAGGGGGAAACTGAGTAAACAAATTGTTCCAAACCTGTTCCAGGACCGTTCAGCCTCAGCTACGTGATAACCCTAGATGGTCCCGCTGTCCCTTCGTCTGTATGACATTAAACTGGCTTTCAGACCCTCAGCCTCTGGGACAAAACGTGGTGAATTGACAGCATCCCGCCTGGACCTGTCCTGAGCACCCCCAGCCGTCAGTCCTGTGCGGAGAGCTATTCACAGATCATGTGAATTCATAATCATCCGCACTTGCTGAGGGCTGGCTCTGTGACCCGCACTGTTTGGACCATTCTGCTCGCTCCTAATTCACTGGGTCCTCGTGGACTCTCTGTGCGGTGGGGATCCTTGTGCCCACTTTGCAGATCAGTAGAAGGAGCCAGAAAGGCTGACTCTCCAAGCTGCTTGACTGGGAGCACCAGAGTCAGGACTCAGCTCATAAATCTGTCTTTGGGTCTCATTCTTTCTACTGAGTCCCCATCCAGCTGGAGTGGAGAGGGACTCAGGTGTCTCTGGCCCCTCTACTCCCTCTGCCATCTTTCTCCCTTCCAGACCTCCACAATCATGGGTATCAGTGGGGTAGATGAGACCCTGGGTCCTGGTCACATCTCCTCCAGGGGAGACTCTTCAAAACTGCAGAGATCCTGGGCGCCTGGGTGGCTCAGTGGGTTAAAGCCGCTGCCTTCGGCTCAGGTCATGATCCCAGGGTCCTGGGATCGAGGCCCGCATCGGGCTCTCTGCTCAGCGGGGAGCCTGCTTCCTCCTCTCTCCTCTCTGCCGCCTCTCTGCCGACTTGTAATCTCTCTCTCTGTGTCAAATAAATAAATAAAATCTTTAAAAAAAAAAAAACTGCAGAGATCCTTCTTGCCTGATTTCCTTTACAAGAGTGAACAGATAGAGTTTGTGAGAGCAACACTCTGTCCTCTCCTTGCTTCCCTTTCTCAGCTGCTCCCTGTGCTGCTCACACACGCTGCTTGAGCTCATGGGAGTCCTTCATTTCAGTTTAATTTCTCCCTCACAGGCCTGCAGGCAGCCTGAGGGCAGAAGCTTCCCCTTGTTCTCTGTCCCATCACCTGTGACACGGACAGAGCTGTTTCCTGGTAACTGTTCAATATTTGTTGGTGGAAGATGAGAAACATTTGCTCCGAAATCATGTGTCCCTCATCTGGGCTGCTAGGTGTGCCCACCCCAGCCCCCAGGTCAGACCTCGTGAAGTTGAATGTCATTGTCCCTGCAGACGACCTACTCAGAGCTGCCCACGTGGTTCTGCCAAGACAAGTTCTTGTGATAGGACCCGCTCAGTGTGCATCCAGCCGTGGGAACTCAGCTGTGCTGTGATCATAGCTGCCAGTTATGTGAGAAACAAAGGTGGAAGAAAAAATATCATATTTTCTTACTACCTACAGCCCATTGATAAGTCCTTTAAACAGGCAGAGTGACATTCCTTTGGGGACTCGACTGCCTTGATGTTAATGCTTTTCTAAGAGCAAAAGACTCCCTAGCCTGAAACCCCCCTCCCCCTGAATCCTGTACGTCTACTTTAACATATAAAATTTGCTTTAGAAATTTTCTTTTTTTTTTTTTAAAGATTTTATTTATTTATTTGACACAGAGAGAGATTACAAGTAGGCAGAGAGGCAGGCAGAGAGACAGGGAGAGGAGGAAGCAGGCTCCCTGCTGAGCAGAGAGCCCGATGCGGGCCTCGATCCCAGGACACTGAGACCATGACCTGAGCCGAAAGCAGAGGCTTTAACCCACTGAGCCACCCAGGCGCCCTAGAAATTTTCTTTGTCTTTACTTCCCCACGATACGTGTTGGTAATCATCCCCCAAGCATTTGGCCCACCAAGGTACATCCGATGGGTCTCATGACTAAGGTTTTAGTAGATGGTAATAAATGACTTTTCCCAAAAAGAGCTAGCTCCTTCACGGCCCTGGAAACCTCGCTTCCAAATTCCTTAGAGACTTACACTCTCCCGAACCCTTCCCAACTTGAAAGGTTATAATGGGAAACTCCTCGTGACCCCTGTGCAGCTCTTTCTGCCCCCGGGTCCTGTCCCTGCGCTTTAATAAAACCACCTTTTTGCACTAATGATGTTTCAAGAATTTTTTCTTGGCCACAAGCTTCAAACCCCAATGTTCTTCCTACATCATATGGCGCCCAACATGGGGCTTTGAGTCCTAAGTCTCGTCTGGAGTCTGAGCTGTGGTACAAACTTGGTGAGTACTTTCTCTTCTCTTTCTTGACTCATTCCGGGGGCTCTTCAAGGAGTGCGGTCTTATTGGAACACTTCCGTGTCGATTGCTCAGGCTGCAATGCTGTAGCCCAGGGCTGGTCTACGGGGATGCGAAAGCCTGACTTCTGCCTGGAAGTCAGTAGCCTGGCCAGAATGGTACTAAGACCCAGAAACTTGAGGACCTCTCTTTGTTCCTGTCCTTATACACAGTCATCTGTCTTGGGCACAGGCCAGCCACCTAAGTTACTGCACCGTTGGCAATCTTAAGACCTCTGTGTGAGGTTCCTCCTGATTGATCTAATGTGATCCCATTCTCATCTCTGGTTTAGCCACTTCCGAGCATGGGATCTCCAGCCAGAGCAGGCCGAAACCAGTACTGATGGAATTAAAACCCACCTGCGGACTGTTTTCTAGGGAAGTTGGCTGTAAAGACCACATGTGTTGGAATGCCGTTTAGACCGTGATAGATTTCAGTCTTTATTGCTTTCCATCAACATCTTCTACTCACTACTTAAATTACAACATTTGGTAATTTCCCCTTGTAAAAATGTTCTAGTGTTTTCCATGGGTTACAATTGGCAGGGCAATAATGCAGCCCTCAGGGCACAGGACGGTAGGGCACCGTATTTCAGTCCATTCGCCAGGCGCCCACTGGCAGCCCAGGGTGCAATGGGGAAGCGGAGGGATACTGGCATCCCTCCTACGGGGACTTTTATGGGAGGGACACCTTAGTGGTAAGGCAGGATCGTGATCAACAGTGCTGTCTTGTTTGAGGGGCACCTCCAGTCGCTTTTCACACTTGGAACCTCTGACATATCTTGTATGGGACGCCACCCAGGAATCGGGGGTGGGGGGATTTGGTAATGGACTTTCTTTACTTTTCTGGAACCATAGCCTCAGTAGGCTCCTTCAGTTCCCAAGGACTCTTCCTTGGAGTGCCTTTTAACTCACTGGAAACCATTCAGATTGCAAAACTTAGGAAAGGACTGAGCTCCTGTAACCCTGCATGGCCTCAGTGAGATCCATCAGTCAGCTCTCATCTGCAGGAAATAGAGCAAATGGACCTAGGCTACCTTCATCGCTCATACCTAGGCCTTCCTTGCTCTACACCAGGATCCCGACCTAAGGGCCTCTTGCAGACTGTGTTTGCCCGAATGTGTCGCTGCTAAATCTCCCACCTGACATATTGGATGATAATTATCTAGACAGGCCTCCTCCAAATAAACCCAGGCTGCTGGAGGAAACACAGGCCCTCCCAGACAAAGGGGCTCCGACTCTCACGCTCTCTCTCCCTGTTCCTTCTCTGAATGATGTGCGGGCTTCTCCCTCATTCATTTCCCAGGTTAATAACGGCTCTACCTGGAGCCAACTGTGCTTAGTCTCCCTCAGGATGGGGACTTGAAGGAATATTCTGAAGCTGCTGCCAAAACTCCCTTTGTTTCGGGGAAATTCCCTGTCTTCTCTGGCCTGAAGTGGACCGCCTATTCTCCCTTGTTGGCGGGAAGTCATGGCGGCGGCTCCTCTGGTGGAGCTGACGAGCTCTGGAGCCGGGAACGCTTTCTCTGCCTCCGGGCAGCCCTTCCCTTTTGTTTCTCCCTGGTTCCACACACACGGCCCCGTAACTGGCTTCTAGACCATCCTCAGAGCCTTGGGCACCATTGGCTCCTCCTACCCTCACCACCAAGGAGCAAAGAGCACCCCCGGGACCTAACACCGCCCACTCCGGATTTTCCCACCAGGGTCTCAGGTAGAGATTCACAGTGGGGTGAGCCCAGGTTTAAACCAAGTTAAGGTTGCTGGTTTAATTAAGATAGACGTGTCTTTGAAGTTATCAGCACTAAATGTGAAACTTTTATTCTATCGAGGTTTGCTGAAGGTCAAATAAGCTCATGTTATCTCTTTTGCAATTTGTTAGTAAAAAGATGACTAAAATGATGGTTAATTGTCTGTCTCATCAAAGTTTTCACGGGTAATTGTTAAGATAGGTTTCAAAGTCTTTGGTAACCTGAAACTTGAAAGTTTTGCTTGGATGATAAATGGAATTAAATTTGTTGGACATTTAGGTCTTTTCCAAATAGGATAAGGTGCTAAAACTTTAATTACTGATGTAGGTTTGTGCTTTTGACTTCTTACTGCAGATAAACTAAGGAATTTAAATCTGTTGGTAAACATGTTTTCTGCTTCATTGATTCATAAATTTGCCATCTAAAGAATTCTCATGTGACAGTTCACAACTGGTTCAACTTAGTCTTCGCCGGAGACTAAGGTTTCTAAAGAATGAAAAATTCTACTAAATGTAATTAAGACTGATGGAAATAAGGGAAGCAACTCTGTATGTAGAAAAGTAGGAGATACATAAGAAAGACATAAGATATGGGAATGCACTTTTGTTGAAGGTAAAAGAAGGTAATTTTGTCCTAAATGAGACTCGTTGTTCAGGAAGAAATGGCTTGGGACAAAATCTGGATGCAAAGGAAAGGTGTCGAAGGTTCGTGATGGGAAAACTTGGGAAGGAATTTTAGGTGTGGTCAGGACAGACTACGATTGAAATGAATGGATTTTAAAGTTCACTGGCATAAGATTGGAAGATTGCTTTCTCTCTGTTCCAAAAGACAAGTTTTCTTGAGTGGTTGGTCTGCTCTTGATAAGAAAATGGAAACAGTTGTTTTCTCTTTGCCTACCCAGAAAACCAGTTTCTCTGTTTTGCCTTTATCAGGTCTTAAACATCCATAATCTCATTTAGGTATGTGCTTTAAAACTCTCTAAGGTTTCAACAAACTTCCCCAACATTTAAATCATGAACAAAGTCTCCTTGACTAATTAAGCTTGTTTGTTTGGGATGTTACGTTCTGGTATAAGGTCATCATCCCTCGATATTCGGACTATTGTCTTGCAAAATAAGTTTCATCTTCAAGGAGACTCGTAAAAAGGACTTTTAGGACAAAGGCAGGTATTCAATATCTTTAAGATCAAAACTGAAATGGGTAAGAATTTCCAGAACTAATGAAAAAGTTGCATTCAGATTAAGCAAGAATTAGTAGCATGGGACTGAATGAACTCAAAGATGATTATGGTTTTGTGCCTCTGGCCGAAGCATAGCAGGTTCTCTAACGTTTGCTCTTACAGATTAAGGAAACTTTCTCTTAAGATGTCGATGACTTACGGAAATGTGATGAAAGTATTCATTTGTGAACAAGTTCACATATTTAACTCTCCTTGTTACCTGAACCCTCTAAGATTCAAAAGGTGTCAGTAAGTATTCCTTTTTGCATAGTCATCCTAGTCATTGGCATAAGTTCCATAAGAATCAGTCCTCCTTGTAACAGGACACCACTGGAAACCGTGGTCATTTTACTAAGGCTTTGACTGGAATGTCACAATTGAGAGAGACGTGCATAGACTCAGATATGACCAGACAGCTTTAAGGAACTAAGGTTGACTTTATGAAACCTGGAGCCATCAAGCCGCTTAGAACTGTCGGCCTGATACCTGCTTGCAGAGTCCCCAGCAGCCTCACCAGCTGAGTAAAGAATGTCATTTTCTGGCAGGTACAGGAACCGGAGGATGCTTTGGGGACCTCGTGAGGAGGAATCCACCCACATCTGCAGGCAGGTCTGATGGCACGTAATTGGCTTGGCTTCTGGCCTGGAGAGGCTACTAAAAGTCCAACCTAGAGATTCCTTATAAAAAGTTCCAGCAAAGAAGATTCTAAAAGATCTAAATGATCACTCACTAATCTTGCTGAGCTTATGTAAATAATTACACCAAGTTTGTTAAAATTGGATTACAAAGTAGTCCTGATTTGGCTATCTCTGATTAAAAATGAGGGTTATTTAAGAGAGAAAAATTTTGTTTCAATAACACACCTTTGTGAATGTTCAAACCTAGTTCCGGTTGTCTTTGAATGATGCTTGCCTAAGCTAGACAAGTTGAGGTAAACTTCAGAGAAGTTAGCACAATAGCTGATGCAGACAATCTCCTTGCTTGATATTCTATGGGGATAATAACAGGACCCCATGGACATATGGGTGTTGAAAATGGGCTTGATTCCCCAACAACTGTATAACTCAGCTATCACCTTGACCAATTCTGTGTGGCTGGGATGACAGAATCACTCCTAAAAAGCCAGAGCATACCCCATTCTAAGGGGTTAACTGTGGACTTGTGGAGATAATGGACGACCCCACTTTCTTTATGATTGGATTGGATGATGCACTTGGGGATGCTCTTATCTCTTGATACAATTGTTTCCCACTTGCCAGTGATTCCTTGTAATTAGGACATTGTTAACACTGGACCTCAAAGAGGTCTTCTTGATGGTATTATCCCTTAGTCCTATTTATCCTAGAAGCCACCGCTATGGATATAAAATTGCAAGTAAAGGCTTTAGCCAAGCATACAACAGCGCTCCTGGTAGGATGACCAAGCGAAGCAGGAACACTAGACGTCTCCTCACACAGAGAAACACCCGAAATGGATTATAAATCCCATGAAAATCAAGGGTCCTGACATTACAGTATAGTTTCTGGGGGGGGGTCCAATCATTTAGGGAAATATTAGTATTTCCCTTCAAAGTTAATTCGAATTCTCATGAGCTTTATTCTTCTGTATCATTTTCTATGTTTTCCAAATTTTATATAGTCAGCATAGATTATTTTCATCAGAAAAAGCCCTTATTTTTCAAATCTTTATGCCTGTTGCTGACCAGGCAGCCTGAGTCCAGAGAGTTGGTTGATTTTTAAAAGGAGGAGGGGCCTGGGTATTAGGCAGGCAGAGGGGGGTTGAGGAAGGAGGGGAGGAACAGGACAGGAAAGGGAGGAGCCGATGTGCTCTGGGTCCCACAGTGATGGACTCCCTACGGGGCAGCCGATTCCCCTCCCAGACCCTGATGTTCCAGGTCAGCGTCCTCCTGGGTAAGTGGCAGATCAGTGGAGGTCTCCGGCGTGGGTGTGGCCGGGGGGGCAGGAAGCAGGTGTGCGGGAGGCGGGTGAGCAGTGGGGGCTTGCTGGTATCCACACCCTGATTTCTCCAGAGTCTTGAGGGCTGAGAAGGGAAGGGGGACTAGGGTCTGTCTGGGATGCCCTCACATTGCCCCGGATGGGATAACCACCCTCAAACCTCTCTTAGGGAAGGCGGTTCTTTGCCTTGCTCTGGGGGCTGAGATCATCAGTAGCTCAGAGCCTCACTTTCCCGAGTCCTGCTTTGTCCCCAGAGCTGTGTCTACAACCTCAGGCCCTTGTGTGCACCCTTCCCCCCCCAGCCCACTGTGTCCCAGCTCCCAGCTGAGGAGGGCGTGTGTGTGTGAGTGAGGGGCCGGCACAGCCTCCCGTGGCCCCCACATTAGAGACAGCTGGGCTGTGACACCGTCTGTGGGGCGTTGGGGAAGAAGGGTAGGGGACCTTCCCTTTTTATCTGTTGTGACCTTTCTGTGCAGTTACAGCTGTTTCCAGGCTCTCGTGGGGGAGGGGGTCCCCTGCAGGCGGCCTCGTGTGAACCAGGCTCCGACGCGGAGGCCCGGCCCCGCCCTTGTCCCCACAGCTCCTCACGCCGCAGAGAGGGGCTGCGCTCTGCGGTCAGACCCGCTGACTCACTCATTCTGCCTCTGCCACATATTGGCAGGAAGATTTAGGACAAAGTGTGCAGATGCTAGAAAACTGGCTTTACCTTTCTGAGCTCTGTTTCCTTCACGAGTCAAATGGATGGAATAATCCCTAAGGCGAGGTGTTCCTTGGAGACTGAAGGAAACAGCACCCCTTCCAGCCAGAGCCTGACGCAGGGACTCAGCTCACTCCTGTGTGCGGTGTTACACAGTTCTCACTCGAGCAGACACTGGCCAATAGTCCCAGGAAAAGGAGAAAAATGTCATGTGTCCTTGTTCCATAACCGACAGTTTTCCCCGATGCAACAGTTTAAAACTAGAACAGGGTCCCTTCGGGCGGCAGGGGGTCGTGTCCGCAGAGAGATCGCACCCTCTCCTGTGCTCCCACCCCCTCTGCCCTCCACACAGACGTGGACGCTGAGGGAACTTTATAAAAGCTCAGGGGCCCCTCGCCCATCAGGGGGAGAAGTCACACCATCACGGTCACTACACAAGCCACGGTCGCGAGCACAGGACGCGCAGAGAAGAGACGGGTCAGGTGCAGGAGCCCGAGATGGTCGTCCTCACGGGTCAACGCACAGATGCAAATTGAACACTAGGTCACCCTATTTGCCTGTCAAATGAGCACACTTGTGTCTGGGGTGTTGAGAGTCCCAAGTGTAGTGACGGGGTGGGGACAGGCTCCCTCCTGTCTGCCTGGCAGCTGCTGAAGGAAGAAAAGCTCCTGGTGGTGCCTGTGACGTGTCAGGGACCCTGAACCATTTCACACATTGACCCCTAGGATCCCCCCCGCCCCCCGCAATCTGAATCTCTTTCCTTTTCTGCCCACAAATGCTGGGGCTTCCTGATTCGGGTCCCAGAGCCTGTGGGCGGGTGAGCCGGCAGGCAGCCCTGCTAGGGTTCTTCTTGGAGACGCAGCTGCTCCAGGCTGCTCCCCTGTGTCCCCAGAGCTCTGCCACAGTTGAGCCCACACAGCATCTGTCGCCGATCTCAGAGAGCTGTGAGCATGGCAGCGTGAGGACGGCCCCGGGAGTCAGACCCGTGTGCGCTCCGGGCTGCCCAGCAACCACGAGGGCCAGACGTGCCCCGGAGAAGTGGGACAGGTGTCCCTGCCTCGCCCACAGGGATGTGACCTTACCTGCTGCCACTGCTGGGGCGGGGGGAGCAGGGGCGTGGCTGGGGCCGGGGGGCTCTCCCAGCGATGTCCTTTCTGTCCTTCAACACGGACTAACAGGACTCTTTCTTGGGAACACGACTTGGAATCAAGCAGATTTGGGCAGGGCTGGCTTCATGATGAAGTGATTTTTATTTTGGATCAAAGCTGACTGCACGAATTTGCTACTGAGTGTTATTTCAAAGGATAATTTTTAGGGCTTCCGGGTGCTTTAACTGGTGGAGCAGGTGTTGATCTCAGGGTTGTGAGTTCAAGCCCCTTGATATCAGGTGTTGGTCTCAGGGTTGTGAGTTCAAGCCCCTCGTGAGTGTGTAGCCTATTTAAAAAACAATAAAAGGATAGGGCATGTGGGTGGCTCAGTTGGCTAAGTGTCTAACTTTGGTTCAGGTCATGATCTTGGGGCCCTGGGATTGACCCCCACTTTGGGCTCCACACTCACGGGGAGTCTGCTTCTCCTTCTCCCTCTGTCCCTCCACCTCCTTTTGTGCTCTCTCTCAAATAAATTAATAAAATCTTAAAAAAGNATAAACAGAAGGATAATTTTTAACACAGTCAAAGAACAAGGCATCACAGCCTCATACGTAACTGCAGGTCTCTAAGTCCATGAGGGAAACTGTCGTGGACGGATATTTGCATGTGTCCTTGAGGCAGGACACAGGGCCGTGGGCAGAAACCACCAGAAGGCAGAGCTCTTGCCAGCCTTCCTTGGGATTGGATCGGGTCCCTTTCCTGCGTGTTCTGTGTGTTCCAGAAGGGCACTTGGAGCATGAACACCGGGAACCTGGATCTTGTAAGGACTGTGGCACCAACGTCTCTCTAGTGGCTTTTCTCAGTTTTCCTGGAATTGGAACTCTGTCTCCTTGTTGGTAGTAAAGAGTCCCTCCTGCAGTCTGGGAGAAATCCCTCCATAAATTCCTTCCATATCAGTCAGACAGACAGACCGGAGTGGGGCGGCTCACAGACCCACAGGCTCACAGGTCACCTGTCCTGCTGGCTGGGCTCCTGCCTCTGTCGTCACCACACGTTGGTCTCTGGAAATTCTCCCAGTCCCAGATCTTCCCGAAGCCCGGCCACTTGCCTTCTCTTCCTTCGTGTAGTTCCCTGTTCACACCCAGCATCACTGTGGGGACACCTGCTGTCTCCTACTTCAAGGTGTTTTGTCTGAAAGATAAAATCCTGAGTCAGTGGGACCTGGGCACACAGGACCTCGTCTCTGGAGTCGTTCACCCCCGCCCCCGAAACCCCACGTGCCCAAAAGATGAGATTAAAATCAGGAAATCACCATAAATAAAAAGGAACTGAAACAGAAACTGACCTCCCTGAACTTTATACAAATAGACTGAAACCTTAGGGGAAATGGACACTTCTCTAGGAAGCGTAACCTCCAGCTAGGACTCCAGAAGGGAAGGAGCAGCCGAGCAGGTGAGTGTCTGCTTTGTGAACAACTCACTGCACCGAGTCTTCGTCGCCCCCAGACCCCGCCACCCCGCGGCTGACCCTGGATGGAGGTGTTTCTCCACACCAGGCACCTTCGTGATCTTCGGGTCCCCAGCTGTGTGTCCTAGAGTCTCAGGCAGTCCTGACACTGTGTCCCTGCAGCTCAGGTCAGACCCCACGGGAAGGGTTCAAGGGCACCGCACCTGCGCCTCCCCCGGGACGCCAGGCCAGCTGTGGTCTGGGCCTCTGAGCACTTGCTGTGACTCGCGGGCTCCCATTGATGCAGTTTTGGAATGTCAGTGAGGTTGGAGCCAATGGCCAAGAAAGAATTCTTGAAAGATCTTTGGTGCAAAATGTTGTTTCAAGGGGATAGGGCGCAGGGCCAGCAAGAGCTGTTGCCTGGGGGTTTCAAGGAGCAACTCTTTATATACTTTGGGGGTTGGCGGAAGTAAAGATAAAGGAAGTTCCAAAAGGACTTCATCTGCCAAACAAGACTCACAGGGTCCAGGTATCCTTGCCATTGTCAAACCACGTAGTTTTCCCCTTAGAAGGCATTAATATTACAACAGTTGGGAGCTTCCTGCCTCGAGTATTGTCCATGGGCAGCGGGCTATAAGGACATTTGCTTTTACCTACATTTCCTTCTGCCTTCGTTCCCCACGTCATTTCCCACCTGAACAATTCTGACCTTTCAACCTTTAAGGTTGCTGAGCATGGAAGACCTTGTCTTCTGTGACTTTGTCCTGTTGAATAGGAGTGTAGAGATGTCCCTACCTATGGGTCCCCGTTGGTCAGCTGGGGGAATTTATGTATGAGTTACCAACAGCAGAGGCAGCCAATCCAAGGTAGACCACGTATGTGAACCTCCATAAGGAGAAAGGATGGTCTGTGGGCTGGAAGCTATGGTAGTGAAGGACTCTTGGCCCCAGCAGGGAGACACCGGAAAAGACAACAAAATAAGGTTAATGCTGTAACGAGAAAGAGAAGCCTGAGTAAAACGACCTCTGATAGTTAACTAAAATTTTCCTCCGGTCCTTTATTATCACTTGAAGAGAAATTCGAGGCCTTCCACAGGTTCATAGGAATAATAAGGCAGCACGTTAGTTTGCTCATTGGTTTGCCGTGAAGGAGATACAGGTTTTATTCTGATATATGAGCCCACGAAGAGTCCCCTCTATTTTTACTGCTGCAGGAGTGCGTAACATGACCTGCCAGGGACCCTTCTATCTTGGAGTTCAATCTCCTGTTGTGTTTGACTTCCAGTCCTTTAAATAAACCATTTATCTGGGGGTTTACATGGGGCAGGTTACTGGTAACTGTCTGATCAGGTTTAGGGAGGATAAGCTTTGCCTATTCATTCAGAGATTAATGGATTAACCTGGCCTCAAGTGAATAATTTAACAGACTGTTATAGTCTCCCTCCATTGATAGGTCTAGAGTGGGAAAAGGTTTTTCATATAGTAACTCAGACTTAACTCTATTCATTGTTTTGGGGACAAGCCTCATTCTGAGAAGTCCAGCTGTAAAAGTAATCCAGTTTTCTTAATCTCTATTCTTAAAATCTGATATCTACAAAGATGTGTTATTGAAACATTTTCTCTCTATAATAACCCTCATTTTTATTTTATTTCTTAAAGATTTTGTTTACTTATTAGAGAGAGAGAGAGTGTGTGCACACAAGCAGGGGGAGGGGCAGAGGGAGAGGGAAAAGCAGGCTCCCCACTGAGCAGAAACCCCAACATGGGGACTCGATCTCAGGACCCTGGGACCATGACCTGAGTTGAAGGTAGCCACTTAAGTGACTGAGCCACCCAGGCATTCCAATAACTCTCATTTTTAATCAGAGATCGCCAAATCTGGACTAATTTGTTTGTAAAACAAATCCAATTTTAATAAACTTGGCCTAATTATTTATATAAGCTCAGCAAGAATAGTGATTGAGCACATAGATCTTCTAGAATCTGCTTTGCTGGAACATTTTATAAGGAATCTCTAGGTTGAACTTTGAGTAGCCTCTCCAGGCCAAAAGCCACATAAAGTGTTTGCCGTCAGCCAGGCCTGCAACACCTGTGGATGTGGGCTGATTCCTCTTCAGGAGGTCCCCAGGACATTCTGAGGGTCCTGCACCTGCCAGAGTGACGTTCTTTACTCTCTGGTGAGGATGCTGGTAGCTTGGTAGGCAAGGTATTGGCAGGGGAAACAAAAGCAAAAGAAACATAACTTATTTTTTTTTAAATTAAAATCTCCTTAGAGCTTGCAGCCCACTGACAGATCCCTGAAATTTACAGAGTGTAACCTTCCTCAAGGACCTTGTGACTGTCTCAGTGTCTTCATGTTTAAAGGAACCTTATCTTGGCAGCAGCTTGCCCCCTCAAGGTTCTGAGAGACTTGCTTCCAGATTCCTTGGAGACTTGTGCTATCCCTAACCCCCACTAATTAAGAAGCACACAGTCAGTCACTGCTCACAATCCCAGTACAGCTCTTTCTGCCCAAAGGTCCTGTCCCAGGAACAGGGAAGGAGGGAAGGTACAGGCAGGAGAGAGGGGAGCCTCTGATTCCCCCGATGAGGCTCACGCAGGAGGCTACCTGACCAGGCTCCCAGAAATCCCAGATGTGGGGAAATGCTGAGGTTCTCTATATAAAAGCAGAGATAAGGGAACCTAATGAGACCACCTCATTATGTCTTAACACCTCAATATGTCTTAAACATCAGAGACGAGATGTCCCTATGACAGTTATAGCTGGACCATGGAAAATGACCAAACTTCAAAGAACAAGTAAACATGCTTCTGTCTCTGCTAGACACGTCAAGATTTCATTTTCCTGGTCAGTTCTCAATAAAAGACTGCCAGTGACAGCCCACAGTGGAAACCCATCCGGGACCCCTCTCACCCTAGAGAGCTTCTTTCTCCTTTCTGCTCTCACCTTCGCTTAATAAATGTTCACTTCACTCACCCTTTCGTGTCCATGAGGTTCATTCTTTGACCTCGTGAGACAAGAACCCTGCGATCCTGCAACAGTCTTAAGGCAACATTTCCAAGGGGCTTTATTGGCTTCATGCTTCATAACATCAACCTTAGTTCCTTAAAGCTGTTTGATCATATCTGAGTATGTGAATGTCTCTCTCAAATATGAGATTGCAGTCAAAGTCTTGGTAAAATAAGTAATATTTCCAATGGTGTCCTGTTACAAGGAGAACAGATTATTTTTTTTATTTGCCCCAGGGGTACAGGTCTGTGAATAATCAGGCTTACATATTTCACAGCACTCACCATAGCACAAACCCTCCCCAACGTCCATCACCCAGCCACCCGATCCCTACCCTCCCTCCCCCCAGGAACCCTCAGTTTGTTTTGTGAGATTAGCAGTCTCTTATGGTTTGTCTCCTTCCCCACCCCATCTTGTTTCATTTTTCCCTCCCTACCCCCACGACCCCCAACCCTGCCCCTCAAGTTCCTCATATCAGAGAGATCATATGATAATTGTCTTTCTCTGATTGACTTATTTTGCTTAGCATAATACCCTCTAGTCCCACCCACATCATTGCAAATGGCAAGATTTCGTTTCTTTTGATGGCTGCATAGTATTCCATTGCATATNACCACATCTTCTTTATCCATTCATCTGTTGATGGACATCTAGGTTCTTTCCATAGTTCAGCTATTGTGGACATTGATGCTATAAACATTCGGGTGCATGTGCCCCTGAGGATCTTTAGGGTAAAAACCCAGTAGTGCAATTGCTGGGTCATAGGGTAGCTCTATTTTCAACTTTTTGAGGAACCTCCATACTGTTTTCCAGAGTGGCTGCACCAGCTTGCATTCCCACCAACAGTGTAGGAGGGTTCCCCTTTAGGAGAACATATTCTTACTGAACCTAGGCAAAAGACTAATTGCCATGGAAGAAAGAATACTTACTGAGACCTTTTGAATTTCAGAGGGTTCAGGTAAAGAGAAGAGCTAAAGGCATTCATTCCTTCACAGAGGAATACTTTAGAATTATTTCTGTATATCATTAATGTCTAAGAGAAAGTTTCCTTAATCTGGAAGAGCAAACATTAGAGAACCAGCAATGTTTTAAACAAGAGACACACACTGTAATCTTCCTCAGTTTATTTAGTTCCATGTCACTAATTTTTGTTCCATTTGAATGCAACCTTTTTTAGTTTCAGAAATTCTTTTTTTAATTTACTATTTATTTATTCATTCATTTTTATTTTTTATTTTATTATTATTATTATTATTATTATTTGCCCCAGGGGTACAGGTCTGTGAATCATCAGGCTTACACCTTTCACAGCGTTCACCAAAGCATAAACCCTCCCCAATGTCCATCACCCAGCCACCCTATCCCTACCCTCCCACCCCCCCAGTAACCCTCAGTTTGTTTTGTGAGATTAGGAGTCTCTTATGGTTTGTCTCCTTCCCCATCCCATCTTGTTTCATTATTTTTTCCTCCCTACCCCCTACGACTCCCCACCCTGCCCCTCAAGTTCCTCATATCAGAGAGATCATATGATAATTGTCTTTCTCTGATGATTGGATTATTTGTTTTTTGGTGTTGAGTTTGATAATTTCTTTATAGATCTTGGATACTAGCCCTTTATCTGATAAGACATTTGCAAATATCTTCTCCCATTCTGTAGGTTGTGTTTTGGTTTTGTTGACTACTTCCTTTGCTGTGCAAAAACTTTTTATCTTGATGAAGTCCCAATAGTTCATTTTCATTGTTTCCTTTGCTTTTGAAGATGAGTCCAGCAAGAAATTTCTGTAGCCAGAGTTAAGGAGGCTGCTGCCTGTGTTCTCCTCTATGATTTTGAAGGATTCCTGTCTCACATTTGAATCTATCATCCATTTTGAGTTTATCTTTGTAGATGGTATAAGAAAATGGACCAGTTTCATTCTTCTACATGTGGCTCCAACAATTCACCATTTGTTGAAGAGACTGTCTTTTTTTCCATTGGATATTCTTTCTTGCTTTGTCAAAGATTAGTTGGCCATAGAGTTGAAGGTCAATTTCTGGGTTCTCTATTCTGTTCCATTCAACCATGTGACTCTTTTTGTTTCAGTACCATAATGTCTAGATGACTGCAGCTTTGTAATAGAGCTTGAAGTCTGGCCACCAGTTTGGTTTTCTTTTTCAACATTCCTCTGGCTATTTCCATCCATATACATTTTAGGATTATTTATTTTAGCTCTGTGAAAAATGTCGATGGTATTTTGATAGGGATTGCCTTGAATGTGTAGATTGCTCTAGGTAGTGTAGACATTTTAACAATATTTCTTCTTTCAATCCATGAGCATGGAATGTTTTTTTATTTCTTTTTGTCTTCCTCAATTTCTTTCATAAGTGTTTTTGGAGTACAGATCCTCACCTCTTTGGTTAGGTTTATTCCTAGGTATCTTAAGATTTTTGGTGCAATTGTGAATAGGATCAGTTCCTTAGTTTCTCTTTCTTCTGTCTCATTGTTGGTGTATAGACATGCAACTTATTTCTGTGTATTGATTTTATATCCTGCCACTTTGCTGACTTCCTGTATGAGATCTAGCAATTTTGGGGTGGAGTCTTCTGGGTTTTCCACATAAAGTGTCATGTCATCTGCAAATAGTGAGAATTTGATTTTTCTGCCAATTTGGATATCTTTTATTTCTTTTTGTTGTCTGATTGTTGAGGCTAGGACTTCCAGTACTATGTTGAACAACAATGGTGAGAATGGACATCGCTGTCATGTTCCTGACTTTAGGGGAAAAGCTCTCAGTTTTTCCTCATTGAGAATTATATTTCCTGTGGTCTTTTCATAGATGGCTTTTATGGTATTGAGGTATGTTCCCTCTATCCCTACACTGAAGAGTTCTAATCAAGAAAGAATACTGTAGGGCGCCTGGGCAGCTCAGTGGGTTAAAGCCTCTGCTTTCGGCTCAGGTCATGATCTCAGCGTCCTGGGATCGAGGCCTGCATCAGGCTCTCATTCAACAGGGAGCCTGCTTCTTCCTCTCCCTGTCTCTCTGCCTGCCTTTCTGCCCACTTGTAATTTCTCTCTCTGTGTCAAATAAATAAATAAAATCTTAAAAAAAAGAATACTGTATTTTGTCAAGTGATTTCTCTGCATCCATTGAGAGGATCATATGGTTCTTGTCCTTTTTTTTATTAATGTGGTGTATCATATTGATTGATTTGCAGATGTTGAACCACCCATGCATCCTAGGAATAAACCATACTTGGTTGTGGTGAATAATCTTTTAATGTACTATTGGCTCCTATTGGCTAGTATCGTGGTGAGAAGTTTGGCATCCATTATCATCAGGGATATTGGTCTGTAATTCTTTTTGGTGGGGTCTTTGTCTAGTTATGGAATCAAGGTAATGCTGGTCTCAGAATGAGTTTGGAAGTTTTCCTTCCATTTCTATTTTTTGAAACAGCTTCAGAAAAATAGGTATTAGTTCTTTAAATGTTTGGTAGAATTCCCCTGGAAAGCTATTTGGCCTTGAACTCTTGTTTGTTGGGAGGTTTTTGATGACTGCTTCGATTTCCTTGCTGGTTGTGGGTCTGTTCGGGTTTTCTATTTCTTCCTGTTTCAGTTTTGGTAGTTTATACATCTCTAGGAATACATCCATTTCTTCCAGAGTGCCTAATTTTTTGGGATATAGTTGCTCATAATATGTTCTTATAATTATTTGTATTTCCTTGGTATTGGGTGTGATCTCTCCTCTTCCATTTATGATTTTATTAATTTGGGTTCTTTCTCTTTTCTTTTTGATAGGTCTGGCAAGGGTTTACTGATCTTATTAATTCTTCAAAGAACCGGCTCCTAGTTTTGTTGATCTGTTCTACTGTTATTTTGGTTTCTATTTCATTGATTTCTGCCCTAATCTTTATTATTTCTCTTTTCCTGCTGGGTTTAGGCTTTATTTGCTGTTCTTTCTCCAGCTCCTTTAGGGGTAGGGTTAGGTTGTGTATTTGAGACCTTGTTTCTTGAGAAAGGCCTGTATTACTATATACTTCCTTCTTCGGACTGCCTTTGCTGCATCCCAGAGGTTTTGAACTGTCATGTTTCCATTTTCATTTATTTCCATGAATTTTAAAAATTCTTCTTTAATTTACTGGTTGACACATTCATTTTTTAGCAGAATGCTCTTTAACCTCCATATATTTGTATTCCTTCCAAATTTTCTCTTGTGATTGAGTTCAATTTTTAAAGCATTGTGCCTGACCCAGTGCTGTGAGCTCTAGGCAAGGCCAGTGTCTATGCAAGCAGCTTGGCAACTTTGCCTCCTTGTCTGTGAAACCGGAGAGGCTCTTTTTCCTGTCAGCACACCTGTGATGCAATGGGACAGCAGGTCCTACAGCAGCATCATGCTTGTCCACTTCTTTCTTCCCTATCTCAGCTGTTCCCTCACCAAGCTTCCAGACTGTGGACAACCTCAGCACCTCCAAGACCCTGGAAAGGACTGTGGGGTCATCTGTTCAGCTGCGGTTGACCTCCTCCTTGTCCTTGAATGTCCGAGAGATTGAGTGGAGTCGGCATTCTGAGCCTGAGAAAGAAGAAATCCTGGTGTCCTGGAAATCTAATGCCACTGGTCCTGAATGGTATGAGCTGGAAGAAAAATACAGGAGCAGCCTCTCCCTGACAGAGATGGAGGTTTTGAGCATCAGGAATCTCACCACAGAAATGAGTGGACTGTACACAGCAAAGGTCAAATTCCGCACAGGAAAATCCCAGAAGGAAGTCTTTAACCTCTGTGTATATGGTAAGGTGAGCCCCAGTCAGTATTTCCAACAACCACTTTATCTCAAGTAAGTTGGCCTAAACAGGTTTAAAAAATTTAAATGTTCTTTAGGAGTATTTGCATCTCTTTTGATGTCCTAACCCTATAAGCTAAATTCTAAAGATGTCATCTTAGGAAAAAGTAGCTAACATGCCTTAAAAAATGGAATTGGGAAGGAGACAAACCATAAGAGACTCTTTAATCTCACAAAACAAACTGAGGGTTACTGGGGGTGGGAGGGTAAGGATAGGGTGGATGGGTTATGGACTTTGGGGAGGGTTTGTGCTATGGTGAGTGCTGTGAAAGGTGTATAAGCCTGATGATTCACAGACCTGTACCCCTGGGGCAAATAATAAAAAATTAAAAAAAAAATGAAAATGCCTTAAAAATTATTAAAAAAACACACGAAATGGGGGGAAGGGCAGGAAGTCATCCAAAAAGATAACAAAAAACTATCTTCAATTGCAAATTATTGCAAAATTGATTATTAGAAATTCAAAATTGCATCAGAAATGTTCTTAGCCAGTTATTTAAAAAACTAATTTAAAAACTCTTAAGTGACCCCAAAAGTTGGCAGAAATAAAACAAGAAACTAGAACATCAGCACAGTGAGGAGTAACCCCAGGATGGAGACTGAGGGTTAGAACTTGGCACTGGGTAAAACCCTTTCCACCACCTGCCCCACACTCCTGCCGGGAGGACCACGGGACACAGCCCCATCCTAGACCAAGTGCAGGTGCAGAAGGAGACACAGGCCTGGACCTTGGAGCTCCCAGCCCAGTGAGGACCCCACCACCAGCCCCAGGAGCAGAGACCTGGGCAGACAGTGCATGGGGAGCAGGGCAAAGGGAGGAGAGGAGCAGAGCCCTGAGTGTCCACCCACCCACCCATCTCTCCATCTCTCCCATCGGTCCCCTGCTCAGGGCACCACGGCAGCCTCCCACTGTCTTCCCTGCCCCTCATCTTCCCCTCCAAGTCCCCCTCCACCTGACTGCTCTGCTGAGCTTTCAGAAATGCAGGACCCTCCTGTCCTTTCCCTGCCTACAGCCCTGTTCCCATCCCCACTCCCCACAGGATCAATGGCACTCAGGAGAGGAAGTCTAACCCACCCAGGATCTGGTCCCTCTCTGTCCAGGTGCACTTCCACACTGTCTGACGTGTGCCCTGTGCCACCTGTCCTGCCCTTCACCGTATCTGGCTGCCCACTCTTTCCTCCTTCCCGGCTGCTGGGGACTCTCGGGGGGTACCCATCTCTCACCCTCCCTGCACAGTGGGCAAATGCTCCTGTTTCCTGTCCTCTCCTGGACCATCTTTCTCTCTGCCTTGCACTGGAGTTACTGGGTGTGGTCTACTCTCCACTGACGGCCCCACTCCTGGCCCCGCCCTCTGTGGCACCAGCCTGAGGCTCTACACAGTTCCCAGCAGACATTCAGCAGGTGTCCTTCAACTGGGAAAATGTCAGCAATAAGTAAAGGAAACCTACAGAAACACATCTATTTTTCCTGGGAGTTTTGATTCTTCAAGCTTGATTCACAGTCCCTTACCTGTTGAAAAGAGCATATAACAAATATTCCTATAAGCCAGCTGGTGAACAAATTTATTCCTAAAAGTGTAAGCTTTCTAAATACCTGTGTGCACTTCCTAACACTTTGTGACAGACATTCCGTTTGATTTTACATTTAAATCATTACCTGTTAATCAATTCAGTTATTTTAAAGAAGCTACTTAAAAGTATCATTTTCCCTAGGAACATGTGCAGTGAGTTTTGGGAAGTTTGCAAGTTTGTATTTTTACTAATCCCCCGATCAGAGGTTGGCAGACTGTAGGCATCGGTCAAATCTAGTGCATGTCTGTTTTTATAAGTTTTATTGGAACACAGTCACATCACTACATCTGTATGTTGTATTTGGCTGCCTTCTCCCTATAGAGGCCACGTTATGTAGTTGTGACCAAGACCATATGACCAGTGACACCTTACATATTTACTATCTGACCCTTAGCACTAACGTCTGCCTCCCCCTGCCTGGATGCCGCTGCCGACACAGCAGATGTGTGTAACTTTGTAGGTTACCATGGGGCTTATAGAAGGTAATGGAAAGTGCTTGGAGCTGAGCCTGGGAATATCCACCTGCTCCAAAAATGCTAACTACTTTTTCTTTTCCTTTGCTATTGGAGTAAATTCCACTAATAAATTTCCTAATTATATTGTCCTTGTATTCCTACAATAAATCCAACATGATCATGATGTATCACGTGATTGTATTTGCAAATATTTAATTTAGGTAGTTTAAGATCTCTGTGCATGATTGACTGTAACCCATGGATTAGCAGGTGTGTTTGTCCTGTGTTGGGTTTAGGATTCTCCCTGGGTTGGGGTTGTCAGACCTGAGTGATAAAGCCGAGCTATACTTTCATGACTTGACAAACTTTCTGCCTTTTCTAAGCTGGAACATTGTCTCTCACATAGGAATGTTATTTTCCTTGGCCACTGGGCAGAGCTTACACCCAAAACTGTGTGCCCTTCACACTCTTGATGAGGACAGTCCTTTAGCCACCTTCCTAATTTCTTCTAAGTCAATGGGTTTTATCCAGGTTTCCTGCTTCTCCTTAATAGATTTTTGATCATTTCGCTTTCCTAGAATGGTATTATTTCACCCACATTTTAAAATTTATTAATGTGTCTTCATACATAGTGTTTCCCTGTAATATTCAATGTTGTTTCTTATCTGTATTTATGCCTTGATCCTCATTCCTAATGACAATTAGGTAGGACTTAGTATTTTACTTTTCATTGGCCTTTTTTAAAAATTGACTTTTGATGTTGCTGATTAATCTCCTTCATTATTGTCATCATGCATAGAAGTCGGGAATACGTTTAACTCCAGCGAGCATACAGCTGGGCTCTCAAGGGCTGAAGCAGGTGGGTTCTTGTTCTCTGGAGCAGGAAGTCAGGCAATGGCAGTGGCTGGGGTCAGGCTGTCTGCTCAATGAGGTCCTCGGGCTCCCAGGCTCCCCCTCTTTCTGCTCCACCGTCCTGGGCATCAGTCTTGTCCTGCTGCTTCTTCCTCATGGTCCAGGACAGCTGTGTCTGCAGACACCAGCCCACACGGAAGATCGTCAACGAGAGAAGGACGAAGAGCAAAGTCTCTGTTGTTGTGAGGCTCTGTCTTTCCAGGACTGAAGACCCTTCCTCCATCCAGCACAGGTCGCCTACCTCAGTGCTCAGCCCTGGGGCCGCTGTAGGAAAGACTGGACCCCACCCCTGAGCTCTCTGGGGTGCGAACAGACGAGGTCAGGACAGACAGGGCCTTGGGGCTGAGTGTGCAGGGACCTGCGTGCCAGGCTGGTCAGGGGCTGTCCATGTCAGGGTGACCCGGGCTCCTGAATCCCCTCTCATCTGTGGGGGCCTGTCCCAGAGAGGGAAAGTGTCCTCTGCTGTAAGCATGTATTGGGTTGTTGACTCTGGGATTTCCAGCAGTGTTGTGGTTTGGATTTTCTGGTTTGCTTTCTGACATTTCTCCATCTCCAGGCCCTGTTGTTAGGAACATAAGAATTTAAACTCTCTCTATGTGGTCTGCTTAGTGTTTTCTACGTGAACGTGGTTGAGGTCTGTCGTGACTGTTGTCACAGCTGCCATCATGTTGTTGACTTGTCCCCTGTGGATGGATTTCAGTCTCTGTCTCTTCCGTCTCTCTGTGTCATAGGTGACGGGACGGGCACGCAGCGGCAGGAGCAGAATCGGAGTCTTGGGTGTGCAGCAGGGGAATTCATGTCTGCAGATGTCGCTCAGGTTTACCCACATGCATCTACTCCTCTCGTTTCCCGATCTTGATTTGCCATTGTTGTATCTTCTTCTTGTCTTTCGTTGGATTGGTAGAGTTTTCATCCATCTAAACATCTCTAGTACTTTGGAAGTTATAACCCCTTGTACTTTCATCCTAGTGGATACTAAACTTATATTTACTTTGACATTTAAAGATAGTCAGTATTTTCTTTAAATAAAATAAGCACTTTTAACATGTTTTCCCACTGTATTCTCCATTCCTTTCATGTTGTGTTTATTGTATCCTTGAGAATAGATATAATTATCATATGTATAACCATCATGTGTATATATAATTATAGACTTATTGGGGCAGCTGGGTGGCTCATTTGGTTAAGCATCCAACTCTTGGTTTCTGCTCAGGTCATGATCTTATGGTCATGAGACTGAGACCTGCCTCGTTCTCTGTACTCAGCATGGAGTCTGCTTGAGATCCTTCTCCTTGCTAGTGCTCACCTGCTTTCTCTCTCAAATAAATAAATAAAATAAATCTTTTAAAAAAGGAGTATCATATCCATCATGATTACTGAATTATGTAGACATAGGTGAGTGTGGAAGGGTCTCAGCCCTCTGCCCTGGGCTGGGAGTCAGAAGCCCCAGGCCAGGGGCAGTCGGTCCCTTCCCCAGGCCCATAGTTAGGAACCCCCCACAGCTGGGTCATTGGTGAACATGCTGGCTCCCTTGAGTGTCCTCTAGTGCTGACTCTCAGTTTCTCTTTTGTCTCCTCCTACCCTAGAGCCCATCCCTCTCCCCCAGATTGTGATTCATTCATCATCCAACCATGCAGACTGGTGCAATGTCAGCCTGGAGTGTGGGACCCCAGGAACCACACAGATCTGGACAGTAACCTGGCTGAGTGAGGGGCTCCCCAGGGAGCTGGAGGAGAGAGAGGCTCTGGGGCCAACTCCCAGTTCCAGGAATCTAAGCCTGAGCGTGCCCCTGAGCCGGCTGAATGGCTCTCTCACCTGTAGGGTCAGCAACCCTGTGGATGAGAAGAATGCAACCTTACTCCTGCAGAGCATCTGTCTGTGGAAGGGTGAGTGGGATCTGCTGGGAAGGGCTGGCAGAGAACAGGGCAGGGCAGGACTGTGGGGACTCAGGGAAGTCAATGGAACAGAGGGGACAGAAGACAGAAGGGGATCTCTGTGGAGCAACCCAGAGGCAGATGCATGACCATACCCTCATTCTGGAACTTAAACCAGTACCTGGAGACTGCTGCGTCTCCCAGGATGTACCTGTGGGGCTCATGTGGGCACCCCTTTCCAGCATCAGGGAGCCTGGGAGGCTGACCGAGTTAGCAGAATACAGTCAGGGGAGGGGAAAAGCTTGAAGAGGACAGACCAATGACTCTGAGGGCACCCCACTCCCAGCCCTGAAGTCTCAAGTTCCAGGACCCCGTTTGGTCTGGACGCTCATAGCCCTTTACTGGTTATAAATGCTGGGTTTTTTTCCTTTTGCTGTGTGCTAGACATGACCTTTCTGAAGATGGTTACCACCTCTGAGTGCATAAACCACAGTTCAGCCCTCCTCTGAGCCGTGTGAGCCCCTGTGGTCATCACACTTCCACATCAGCTTCAGGGGTCCCCTTGGCCATGCAGAAAGCCCTCCTCTGAGCCGTGTGAGCCCCTGTGGTCATCATACTTCCACATCAGCTTCAGGGGTCCCCTTCACCATGCAGAAAGGGAATATATTCAGTAGACCATGGTAGGTAAGGGGGAGCCATGATCCCATAAAATGCCAAGTCCCCTACTGTCCTAGAACCACAGGGCAGGAACAATGGATGTGAAGAAGGAGGTTAACAGTCCGTGTGGCTGCCCTGTCCCACCGGGGTCCTCCTGAGCTCCAATGCCCCCGCGGAGTCTCCCAGCCATGTCCTTACTCAGCCACCCAGCATTCAACCCTTACGCCGGGGCTGAGCGCTCGCTACATACGTGGAGAAGGGCAGATGCGGGGAACAGTAAGATAAGCCCGCACCGAGGGAGGGTCCAGGGCCGTGGGGCAGCACCACTTCCTGGGGTGTGACTCCGGACAAGTTACTGAAGTTCGGGAGCCTTTCTTTGAGGTGGGTGTTACATCCACTCGGTAGGGTTGTTGAAGCTATCAGCACAGCGTGTGACACGGAGCTCATCAATAAGTATCAGGTAAGAGTTCATGGGCGAGGAGGGGTCCGTTTGCCGACGTGAGGCCGTACGATGGCTGCAGAAGTTGAGGCAAATATAAACTATATGGTTCCTGTGTGAAAGGAAGAAAAACACTGAGTTGTTGCTGCAGAACTTGGAAAGGCGTCGCAGAGAAGGGAACACCTGAGTCGGGCCTTGAAGTGGGAGCCTTTCTCATGTGGCAGGCAAACCATGAGCAGAACCCGCGCGGAGGGCAGGCAGCCCCGGAACCTTCCATCCCCGCGCGCGGAGGGCAGGCGGCCCCAGAACCTTCCATCCCCGCCCCCTCCTGGACTGGTTCTTTCCTGGGAGTCTGCCAGGGGAGAACAGGCCCAGGCTGTGGGCATGGGTGGCACCTGCTGAGGTCTCTGGGCAGAAGCGGCACAGACAGGTTGGCACAAGGCCCACCGTGGAGACCTGGCCAGTGGGCAGGAAGCTGTCGGGGCTGCAGCAAAGACATGTGCTTGGGACACGGGCCCCGAGCTGTGGGGTCCCGCCTTCTCCCCACCTGTCTCACGGGCCCTACAGGGGTGCACCTGACACCGGCCTCTGACGGCAGGTTCTCAGAGCAAGTGGCTTTGGAGGGGCGTCCTGTTCGCGGTTCTGATGCTGGGCCTGGCTGGTGGAGTGTGCATCTGGGTGAGGAAGAAGATTCAGTCCAGGAAGGGTAGGTGCAGCGAGAGCCTGAGGGGAGCTCGGGGGCGGGGGTGGAGTGGGTGGAGGGGACCCCTGTGAGGTGGCCACGCTGGCAGATGGGGCTCGCTGACCTTGCCTGTGAATCAGCCGGTGGAAGGCTGGTACTGCGTGGCACTGAGGGTGAGGGCTGTGTGCACGCCCAGACGGGAGGGGGTGGGTGGCAGGGATGGGCAGGGAGCGGTGGCCGCCCTACCCTGGGGTCACCAGGGGTCACCTCCATCCCACACATGCTCACTGCACGTGCTGTGTGCAGGCAGGTCCACTCTGCTGCTCACGGAGCCGGGCTCAGCGGTGGCTCTCCAGACCCGGCCCACACAGGAACCTGCTGGCCTGCAGACTGCGGGGGCCCACAGCCACAGTCCTGACGTGGAGATCAGCCTCCTGAGACACCCCAAGGTGGGTCCAAGGGAATTGAACCAGGTCGACGGATCTGTGCTCAGAGGCTGTGAGTGCCAGCTGGTCCACGGTACACAGTGGCCGGTCAGGCTCTGGTCCCGTCCTTGCTGTGGAGGCTATGGTTGCTGTGTCTGGAACTGGGAGTGAAGGGTGGAAGCCACCGGCAAGGACGATGCCTCGCTCATATGTGCACCATCTCATCAGGTCCCCGCCAGCGCCCAGGGAGGAGGGATGGCACAGCAGGAGAGGGAAGGGGCCAGGCCAGGGAGCTGGGTGACTGACCCCAGGGCACGCAGCTTGACAGGCCAGGGAGCAAGAGAACCCAGGCCGCTGTGGAGCGGCTCACCACACACAGGCTCAGACTCAAGCCCTGCGGAGAGGCAGGGTGTGAGCGATGGCCTGTCAGGTGGGACCTGTCATCCACAGGAGACCCAAAGCGAGTAGCAGTGAGGGCCACTAGCAGGGCCTGGAGGCAGGGCCGACCCAAGGCTCTGAGTAGCGTCAGGAAAGCCCCATCCTCTCCCCCGCACAGTGCCCATGCCCCTCCCTGTCTCAGGTCCTGCCATTATTCCCTCCTTTTGGGGTAAAGGATTTGTTGTCCCGCTGTGAGCCGTCCCTGGGACAACATCTGACGTGCTACCAGCCCCCAGTCTGAAATGGTCACAGATGGCCCGATTCCACGAGGGGAGGGCCTGGAGGCAGGAGCAGCCCGAGGGGCAGGCCCCCTAAGGCCCCACCCTGGAAGCGGTTGGGTCTCAAACTGAACTCACATCAGAAACACATGCAGGGCTGGCCGGACCCGTTCCCCCTTGAACTTGTTTCAGTGGGTCCAGGGCAGAGCTGAGACCCTGTGGTTCGAACATGTTCCCAGGTGGTGGCCCCACCCTTTGGGAACCACTGGACTGAAATCGAGCAGAAGGAAAGCAAATAGAGGCACTGTGTGGACTCCCAGAAGCAGCCAGTGACCGGGCCCTCTCTTCTCCCATCCCTTGACTTTGCCAAAGGGAGACACCTCTGGATCATTGACCCGCAGACCTTCAGGACCTTAGAAATCCCCTGGTTCGGTCCCAGCAGTTTGTGGTGGGGAAAGCGGGATCCAGAAGGAGCACTAAGAAGGACTCGGGCAGGAAACCAGGGAGGTACCAGGTAGAACGGGGCCAGAAGGAGCACTAAGAAGTACTCTGGCAGGAAACCAGGGAGGTACCAGGTGGAACGGGGCCTCCTTGCTCCCAGCTGAGTGTGCTGTGCACTGCCCCCAACTGTCTCGGCACCTGCTACACTGTGGCTTTCCATCTCAGCCCCTCTGAGTTATGTTCCCATCTGATCCAGGCCACAGGGGGCTCAGGAAGTAGTTCCTTGAGACCCAAATCCCAATACCCCCATTGGAGAAGCACGGGAGGGGAGCAGTGCGTGGCTTGGGAGAAAGAAACAAATCAGGTGGCCTCTGACCCAGACCCCCAACCTTGCCCCCTCCAGTCTCTCTGCTGCTGGGGAGCTTCCTAGCCTGATGAAGAAACCTATTTCCCTCCCAGGACACGGGGAGGCAGGCACAGAAGAGAGATGGGGGTGGTGTGAAGGAGCGAAGGAGCAGAGCCGGGAGAGGTGGGCTCAAGGTTCTCAGGCTGACTCTTCTCCATCAACCTGATGGAACTACTGCCTGCAGTTCAGTTTCTTCTTTTATAAAGTGCAGATTGCAGGAATAATCCTGTGTCTGCTGTTCTGTAGTTTTTCAAAACACTTTTTCAATGAGAGTTGCCAAGGTGAGTTGCAGATTTGTCCCACTCATATTTAATGAGTGTCTACTCTATCCCAGAACCATCCTGATCTGGAACAGAGAGGTCAACAAAACAATAAAAAATCCTCCGCCTCAGAGAACACGCATTCTAGGTTGGGGGAGGGGAGAATGGCAAAATAAATCGGCAAAATGTGAAGTGTTAGGTGATGATACGTGCTCAGGGGAAAATATGGCTGGTAGAGGGCGGGGTGTGGGATTAACTTAGGCAGTCAAGGAAGGGAGAGCAGAAAGTGAGCAAAGTAGGGGCCTGGCAGGGAAGGGGGAGGAGGGGGTGATGCCAAGGGGAGAGGACAGAGACCCTGCAGTGTTCAAGAGGGAGTCTGCCCTGAAGCTGTTTTGGGGTTACTGGGATTGAGTCAAGAAGCCACACGAAGAGGCATAGGTTGACTGACCTCTGTGCCTGATTCTTTGACATTGACCACGAGTACCTCTAAACTCTGCTTGACTTACAGAATGACATGGAGAAGGGCAGCTGCCATCCCCCTAAGCCTGAGTGCACCCCAACCGTCTACACTGTCTATGAGAAGGTCCGGATGAGCCAAATGCCCCAGGAGGACACCTAGGTTAACGAAGACATCAGGGCAGTGAGGGAACTTGGCAAGACCTGTCCCACCCTACGCTCCACCCAGGGCCCCAGAAGTCCCTCCTTAGGTAGAGCTAGGGCAAGACCCCAGGTCTTCCTGATGCGCCTCCCCCAAGACAACAGAGCAGCACCATGTGTCCCTGAGCTCCTCACCAAGGTCTTCTCACCTCACAGGCGGTGAGCACTGACCATGCCGCCTGAGCATCCAGCATCAGAGGCTGATCCTTGGGCAGGCAGTCAGATTTCTGACCTGTGACCCACTCACCCCTGTGAGGAAACGCCCATAATTAGGCAGGACTTGCGGACGCATGTCTGGGAACAGAGATGCTTTCCCAGAATCGGGTGGGCCTTGGATGGAGAATTTCCAGGATGTCGCAGCCCAGCCTACCCCCATGAACAGAGGAGGGTTGGCCCTGGACTGTGGAAAATTAAGAGCTGCTGAAATAAAGTTCAGGGTCAGCTTGAGCACGGAGGGAGGGGCAGAAAGGAAGGAAATAGTTTTTGAGCTCCATCACTTGCAGACTTATTGTAAATACCAGAAGTGCACTAGCTTAAGATCTCTCAAAATTCAAGCAACTTATCAACCCTTTTAAAAAAATGACCTAATGTACATAAATTGCAAGAAAGTCAAAGGCATGTCTCCTTGAAATTACATTTCATCAGTTGCAAATGGGATCCTGTTCCTGTTGTATCTTCTAATGAGTTGTTATAATAATGCATACGTAACACATATCATCACATGGCTAAGTTTCTCTACTGTTTGAAATAGTTTTTCACTTGATCCCTTTGAATTTCTGGGCAAAGAACCCTATTATTGACAAATAATTAGAATTTTTCCTTCTCTCTTTCCAATTTTTACACTTCATTACTCTCCTGTGTCTTGCTGGCACAGCAAGCATTTCTCCATGCGGGCGAACACCTCCCAGACCGTGTTTAGTAAGAGTGATTCTGAAGCTCACCCTCGTTTTGTGCCTAACTTATTGTAACTGCTTCAAGGGCGTCCCTGTTAAGCATGATGTTTATGGTTAAGGCATATAAGACGTGTCTAAAAAGCACGCTCTTACTGCTATTTTATCAAGAATTTTGCCAGGAAGAAAATGCTAAAGTTTATTCTTTCCCTTTTATCATCCATGATGATGTCATCTGGTTTTCCTGTTTTTCCTCTATGAATAATAAATTAATTTCCTCCTATTGAACTGTTCTTATGTTATTGGAATAAATCCCAGTTGATCTATTATTCTCTTAATGTGCTACTGTCTGATAATATTTTCATTTGGGATTTTGCATCATTACTCATAAATGAAATTCTCCTGTGTATTTTTTAAGTTAAAAAAATTTTAAAGATTTATCTTTATAAATGAAGATCTTTATTTGACAGAGAGAAACATAGCAAGAGAGGGAACACAAGCAGGGGGAGTGGGAGAGGGAGAAGCAGGCTTCCCGCTGAGCAGGGAGCCCAATGCGGGGCTCGATTCCAGGACCCCAGGATCATGACTTGAACCGAAGGCAGACGTGTAATGACTGAGCCACCCAGGCGCCCCTCTCCTGTGTTTTTTTGTGCTTCACTTTGTCAGTTTGGTATTTGTATTATGCTTAATAGAGGTTCCTTCTATGTCCACTTCTTGTAATAATTCAATAAAAATTTGCTTTGTAGTCCAAAAAAAGATTCCTTAAAAAAAAAAAAAGAATTCCTGGGGCTCCTGAGTGGCTCAGTTAGTTGAGTGTCTGCCTTCTGCTTAGTCATGATCTCAGGGTCCTGGGATCAAACCCCAAGTCAGAATCTGGCTGGCTCCCTGCTCAGTGGGGAGTCTGCTTCTTCCTCTACCACTGCCCCTACCCCCACTCATGCTCTCTCTCACTCTTTCAAATAAATAAATCTTACAAAAAAATTAAAAAAGGGGGAACCTGGGTGGCTCAGTTGGTTAAATGTCTGCCTTCGGCTCAGGTCATGATCCCAGGGTCCTGGGCGAGCCCTGCATCGGGCTCCCTGCTCCATGGGAAGCCTGCTTTTCCCTCTCCCACTCCCTCTGCTTGTGTTCCCTCTCTCACTGTCTCTCTCTGTCAAATAAATAAATAAAATCTTTAAAAAAATTAAAAAAGAATTCCCATTACCTAGTATAAATTTAAATTACTTTTATTGCAAATTACTTAAGAATCTATATAACTATGTAAAAATGTCTTGTGCTTATAGTTTTTATATTATAAACTCAAAAATATGTATAAAGTAGATAAAAACAAAGCAACAAAACAACAAGCAATGGTTATGCAAACTAGTATTCAAACCCACAACTTTAATGTAACGTGATGGGTGTTTTTGTTTTGCTACAATGAAATCATTAATGTTAGGATTATAGGAAAACACTGTAGCTTCACATCTGGCTCTATATTTAATTTTTAATACTTGAATACAAACAATACTGTCTTATATACGTTTGTTGTATAACACCTGATCGAAGTCTTTGTTTATGAGTTCGAGCTGGTCAATGTCATCCTTTAACCAAAACCCTGTCGGGCAGGAATGAATAGATCTGCAAAATTGTTTCATTCACCTTAAAAACAAATTAGCACCGAAGCACTGTTAAAATCCCCACCCCCTACATACCTCTCTCCTTAACCCTGGAATCACAGAACAGAAAACTTCTTCAGTGAGTATTTATTGCCATAGGCGGTGTTCACTACATTCCTGCTGGTGACCTTTTGTAAGGGGGTGCCGCAAAGATAGACTCCTAGCCCTCTGTTTGTACATCAGATGGGCCCCGGGTGGCCACAGAGCAGGAACTTCGGAATTTGACCTGCTTGCTTGAGAGGGGTTGTGGGGCAGAAGTGGGCCAATCTGCCAGGTGCCGATTCAGTGAATGATTGAGTCGCCAAAATGATCAAATCTATCTTTCTACCAGAAACGTCTTTCTTTAATCTGTATGTAAAGCTTAACGCTATTTATAGTGGATAGAAGAGTTTATTTTATTTATTTATTTTTAAAAGATTTTATTTATTTATTTATTTGACACAGAGAGAGAGAGATCACAAGTAGACAGAGAGGCAGGCAGAGAGAGAGGAGGAAGCAGGCTCTCTGCTCAGCAGAGAGCCCGATGTGGGACTCGATCCCAGGACCCTGAGATCATGACCTGAGCCAAAGGCAGAGGCTTTAATCCACTGAGCCACCCAGGCGCCCTGGATAGAAGAGTTTAAACACAGTATGGAGGTTCCTCAAAAAGTTGAAAATAGAGCTACCCTACAACCCAGCAATTGCACTACTGGGTTTTTACCCTAAAGATACAAAGGTAGTGATCCTCAGGGGCACATGCACCCAATGTCCACAATAGCCAAACTATGGAAAGAACCTAGATGTCCATCAACAGATGAATGGATAAAGAAGATGTGGTATATATATACAATGGAATACTACGCAGCCATCAAAAGAAACGAAATCTTGCCATTTGCAACGACTTGGATGGAACTAGAGGGTATTATATTAAGTGAAGTAAGTCAATCAGAGAAAGACAATTACCATATGATCTCTCTGATATGAGGAACTTGAGGGGCAGGCTGGGGGGTTGTGGGGGGTAGGGAGGGAAAAAATGAAACAAGATGGGACCAGGAAGGAGACAAAGCATAAGAGACTGTAGTTCTAGCTAAGAGGTTTCCATGATTTCTCCCTAAGAGTTCCCTAAGCAAGGGTGGATGTTTCTTTATCTGGCTCCCTGCTGGGGAGTGTCAGTGTACAGACGGCCTGGATTGGTGTGCCTTGCTCTGGGGGAAACTGGGAGACACAGGAGGACCCTGAGGGCCGGGGAGGATGTCTGAAGCCAGAACCCTGGAGTCCGGTCCCTGAAGTTCTCACTGGCTCTTTTAATCCATTGATTCAAATCGCCATAGTCTTTGTCAGCAATAGATGGAAATGAATATTTTGTAGGTTTAGCAAATTCAGCAAGTAGTGTGTTGAGTGATTTGCTCATTTAGGAGATAAACTGGTTCTAGATGAATTGACCTTTGGGCAAGTTGATGTGAACCTTACAGCTTAATGGGGAAGATGTGAGGTTTGGGCTGCGCTGCCTGTGTGGAAACCTCACACTCTTCCTGGCTGTCTACCCCTGAGCAGGAACTTGGCTTCCGTGGGCCTCCGTCTTCTCGTGCAGAAAAGCTGAATCCTCAAAGGGCTTCCGGCACAGATTTGGGTAAGAGTCACCTATGAACACCCTCATGGCGCTCAGAGAGCGCTGGCATGGCAAGGGCTCAGTACGGCTCCTGGTGCCCCTCCGCCCTGTGCCGGCTGGTGGCCCTTCCCCCACCCATCTGTCTAAGTGAACGCAGAGTGCCCTTTGGGACCACGCTCTGCCCGCATCCTCACCTGGTCCTCCTGTGAGACACTCCAACATTAAAGCAAACCCGACCCCTGGGAGCACCTTTGCTAGAAAGGGGCCGCCCGCAGGATCCAGAAACGCACAGATTCATGTACAGGTTATCTGAGCGAGAGCATGAGATATAAATCTCACAGCCCTCGCTAGCTCCTGACTACAGAGCACCCCAGTTTGAGACCTACCATCGTAGGAGCCGCAGAACCACACAGGAAGGGCAGCAGACAGAGGAGCAAGGCGGGGAGGGCGAGGCCAAACCCATGGAGCACAAGGACGTCAGGCCACGTGGCTGGCCCAGGCTGATGGGGAGGAAGGCGGGAGGAGGGAGAAGGAACGGGAGCCCAAAGCGCCTTCCTCGTGGGACCTCACGGGCGGGAACACCCCGCTGAGTGGAGACGGTTTCCCTGTGGCTTTCCCAGGGCGGGGAAGCTGGAGCACAGGGGTCTGCGGCATCTCAGGCTCCCCTCCTACCCTTCCAGGCAGCTGTGAGATGGGCACAGAGCACAGTTCTCTGACTCCGGTGCTGAGGACTCTGTGGCCAGAAGGCAACATCACAAGGAATCCAGATACATATGTTTGCTAAGCAAAACGAACAGAAAGTCCCCCAAGATAGGAAAGCAAAAAAAATAAAAAATAAAAAATAAAAAATAAAAAAAGCCTAACAGGAGACCTATACACATATGGGTTCTCCCCAAATATAGGAAAGAGAACCATTCTCAAAAGACTAACTGAAGCCAGAGATGAAAGGTGAATGAAGACATCGGAGTGTGATGAGGATGGGAGGGCTAAGAAAATAACTGGGGAGAAAGTGACTCTTTGGCAGAACTTAAGAATGCAAAGAACAGAATCTGCAGGACAAGAAGGCAGTGATGCGGCAGAGGGGAAGGGGAGAGCACGTAGAACGAAGAAGAGCAGTATGGGTTGGCCGTGCGGATGAGGCATAGAAGACTTCGGTCCCCCAAGTAGAGAGAGAACCAGCATGCGTCTCCCCCCCCCAGAGCCACTGCTCTCGCCAACGGAACCTGCCCGGCTCAGCGGCTGCTTGCGCGCCACGGGGGGCTTGGGATCCGATGGTGGCTGGTGGTGAGGACGAGAAGCTCATCAGGGGTTTCTGAGAAGGACTTCCATCCCGACAGGGGAAAGAGGGAGGGAAGGCACCGCTGCTCCTGCTGCCACCGGCTCTTACCTCTGACTGTGCCCGTGACGGGGTGAAGCCGGAAACCCACGGGGCCCGCTCTGAGCCGCGGGGAGGTCGGGAGGAGGCCGAGGCTGAGCTGGAGCCCTGGCAGCCCTGAGCACGGATCCAAACCCAGCACAGTTTCTCTCCGCCTTAGGAATCGCGGGGGAGCCTCAAAGGTGGCGAGGGTGGCGTTACGGGCCTGGGAAGGAGAGGCGTGTCCGCAGGTGAAGCGACAGGGAGCGGTCACAGTGTTGTTTGTGGAAGTTGGTTCGCGGGTTTGCTGCTTTTTGCTGAATGACAGAGTGCAAAGGAGTGGTTGGAAATTAAGTCGCACGTGGGCATTGAGATCGGGTTTGGGACTTCTTGTTCAAGGTGTTCATAAACTGTTTAAATGCACGTGTCTCCTCCCTCCTCAGAACCTTAAAACTACAGAAAGTTTAGGGGTCTCAGTCACAACAGTGATGAGAGGCAGGGTGGTAACCGACAGCAGGCCAGAGATGCCTGGACTCCCGGAGAGAAGGAAGAGGGCTGCCTGGCTCGGCGGGGCCCGAGCGTGGACCAGTGCCATGAAAACCTCGGGGGTAGTGCCCAGGAAAGGGTTAATGACCCATCACGGGGAGTCCATGATGCCGCCGAGTTGGAGAACACACACCTGGATACACATGTGGGGCCCAGCAGAGGTGGGAGCTGCCTGCGGGAATGGGGGGACTCGGAGCTCAGAGAGGCCACAGAGGCAGGGAAGGTTCTTGGGGCTGACACGGGGATGATGCTGGGGTATCTGTGCGTGAAATAACTCCCAAGCCACCGCCCAGCTCCAGGAAAGAAGCGTCCCAGAGCCGGACATTACCTTCTGAGCCATCAACAAAGGAGCGCCCTCCTCAAAAACCCCAAAATACCCTACAGAGAACCGGGGGCAGCTTTTGTGCTCACTGGCGCCGTGGGCAAGCCTCCTCATTCTGACACAGAGGGGTTCTGGGATAATAGTCTGTCCCCTCCGGGATAATAGCCTGTTGCACCCCAAGGTGGAGCCTGATCGCCCACAGGGCTGCTGGAACCTTTTTGAAATATAAGAGGAAAACCAAGGATCCCCGCCCAGGCCAGAAAAGCCTGCAGCACATGATCTGTGGCAACCACTGGCAGTGGCCGAAGGAGGAGCATTAAGGTGTTAAAGGAGGTCATTCGGTGATGTCTCAGCTGGAAAACACCAGAAATAACCTGAGAAGCTTATCTAGGGACACAGAAGTAGCCACAAGACAACTGAAACTGGAAACGACAGCCCTGGTTGCCTCTGGGCAGAGGAGGCGGGGCCAGCAGGACACAGAGGGCTTTTAGTGCATGTGTAATGTGTGTGTGTGTGATTTGTATGATTCGATGGGCCGTGTGTTTGTGCTCTAACGTGGCACGTGTACTTGCTTGTGTACATACTACAAAGGAGAAATCGGACCATAGGGCAGTGCTGGACAGCTGCCTGTGCTCGCGACTCGCTGCTCAGTCCTGCCCGCAGCAGATTCTGGTTCAGGGTTCTGGAGGCCTGGGGTCAGGGAACGTGGGATGGAGCGGCGTGGCTCCGGCAGGACTCTGGGAAGAGGGTGGGATGTGAGCGCTGAGGCCCAGGACATGGGCTGTGCAGCGGACAGGGGGCTGGCCTTTGGAGACCCGGGCAGGAAGGCGAGCCCCAGCCTGGGGCCCGAGGGCGAGGGCCTGCGGAACCGCCAGTGGTTGGCAGTCGTGAGAAAATATTTGTATTATCTCTGCCCTGGGTTCCGAAGACAGAGCTCCTGAATCCCTTGGAATTTCCTGGGTGACAGGAGAATATTTTGTTCTAATGAGGTGACTCTAGGTGGGGTCCTGGGTGGGGGCTGTTCACCAGAAAGTCGGAGCCCAGAGGAGAAGCTCGGAATTTACAGCTCTAACCCCCTATTTCTCCAGAGAGGGGAAGGGGTAGGAAATGGAGTTTTGACCCATCACGCCTGTGTGAGGAAGCCTCCATAAAACCCCCAAAGTGTGGGGTTCTGGAGCTGCCAGGCTGGTGCACAGTTGGAGGTGTGGGGAGAGGGGCAGGCCCCCTCAGGGCTCGGAAGCTCCGTGCCCCTTCCCTCGCCCTACACATCTCTTCCACCTGCATGATCCTCTGTACCCTTTACCGTTTCCTTTAACGAGCTGGTGAACAGTAACTGGTTTCTTAGTCTTGTGAGCTGTTCTTGCAGATTAATCGAATCCCTTCCTTGGGGTCCCGACTAACAGGCGACCAGTCAGAAGCACAGGGAACTCTCTAGACTTTTGGTGGCCTCTGGAGGAGGGAGGTTTGGTGGGGCTGCGCCCCTGCGCCGCAGGATCTGACAGTGTGTGCAGGCAGGTGGCGTCCGAATGGAATGGAACAGTCGCCGAGAGCGCTGGGTGCCGGCGAGGACGCCCCACAGCCGGTGTCAGGGCGCCGAGTGGGGCAGCGGCCGGCGAGGGTCCGCAGGGCACGAGGGGGCGGGATGGGCTTCGCTCCGCAGGCACGCGGGGCAGCGGGTCCGAGAAGCGGACGTTGAGGAGGAACTGACACCAGGGTGCGAGCCTCCCCTCCGTCACGAGCGCCGCAGGATGCCCTGTGCCGGGGCGCGCCCGGGGCCGGCCTCCCCCGGGCTTTCGGGCTGCCGGGGCCCGCGCTGCACTCGGGAGCCTCTGGCCTGCAGCCTCGCCCGCTCCGCCTCCGCGCTGCGGGCCAGCCGCACACCTGGGAGCCGGGCCCGGGGCCGAGCAGGAAGGCCGCG
>LNAC01000221.1:1323001-1343786 GCA_002007465.1 Ailurus styani
GCGGCCGTCCCCTGCCCTCAGGGCAGCCCCAGACGGGTCCTCTCCGGGGCACTTCTGGGCGACTCTTCGTGTCTGTTCGCTAGAGGGGACTTCGGGGGAGATCTGCAAGGTGATTCGCCGTGGGTTTCGAGGGAAAGTAAAACAGCTGCCCATCTCTGTGTGAGACGACTGAGAGCGGCCTCCGTTCCGCCAGGCTGAAGGCCTTGGCCGAGGCAAGGACACGCGCACTCGCCGGGGCTGAGCTCCCAGCAGCGAAGGACGGGGAAGTCTGACTTTCGCTCACACAGGGCACTGCTCCATCGGTTCCTGCTGCTGTCCCGTCACAGACGCTTGCCGGGGCCTCCAGTCTGCTGAGGCGACCAGGGAGCTCCGGTCACCAGCCCCCACCCCCGTTCCCGTATTCTCCAGGTCCCTAGCTCTGTGAGGGGCAGCGGGGCCCAGGCTTACCGTCCATGTCACAGATGAGCACAGTCAGGACTCGTAGGTGATCTGATGAGCCCCGGTCTGGATGCCGGGAGGGGACAGAGCCAGGCCCAGGTCTCAGGCCTCTTAGACCACTGGTCTTTCCAGACCTGAGTCCCCCCCAGACCTTGAAAAGCCACACTGACGGGGAGGGAGTCCAGGCCTGACCCAGGGCAGGCTCTCTCCTGTCTCACACCTGCAGGCAGAGGACATAAACCTGTGGTGGCATCTCTGCAGCCTCTGGGGTTCACAGCGGCCCTTTGCCGACCACAGCTGCCCCCCCTGCACTGGCTGAGTCATACTTGGGCAGCGCCTCCTGTGAGGTCAGACCCACAAGGCTGCTGACCTGACAAGCCCAGGCTGGTCTCCCAGGAGGGATCAGGCCCCTCAGAGACTGTGAGCCGGGAGAGCCTGCTGAAAACCGCCCTCCTTGCCTGGGGCATGAACGTTGTCCTCCTGCGGGGTCTGGTGGTCCGGCTTCACGGGGACCTTCCCCTCACCCTTAATCTCCCCATCAGTCACTCCAACGCCATCTCCTCAGAGCCTGGGGAAGCCCACGGGTGCAGAGAAGGCTCCTGCCCGGGCCGGGCCCAGCGCCCGCCAGCCCAGCTTCCTAGGGACCCCCAGCCAACCGACCAGTCTGTCCCTCCTGCTGGGCTTCCTTCTTCCCCGGTCTCCCTGGGGGGTCTGGGCTGGACAGGCCTCGGCATCTGTCTCCTGGATCTCCCCACAGGGCGGCCCCAGGGCCACAAGGTCCTTTCCCTGAACCGATGTATGCTCACAGCAGCACAAGGAAACGACAAGGTAGCCCTCCTTGTCTTACAAAGGTCTGGGAAATGTCAGTTTCATAGCTGCCATGATTACACCAGATACATAGTTAGAGAGGGAAAGAATAGAGAGCAGATAAGGAACTCGAGCATCTTCTTTAAACTTGTTGGCTTTGAGGAAAAGGAATTTGTCCAAGGGGAAGACTCTTCCCTTCTCTCCCATCCCAACCGTCCACACAAGTCTTGGCTTGTGGAGAGACTTCCGAACCGGAGACGTGTGAAACGTTGAGTGAGCTGATGCGGACGGCTCCAGTGACGCGGCGTCTGAGGGAGAAAATGAGTTTCTTGCAAACAGTACAATTCAGACCAAGAAGACAAGTCCAAGGGAGATGCTTGCTAGTCCCGCGGGCTGCGTGAGGAGAGAGACAGAGACGTGGTTGTTCAGAATGGTCTTCCTCTGTCCCACGCCTGGCAGACTTCATCTGCATGTATGAGGCTGCACAGACGACCTGATTAAATCAGACAAGAAGCTGGCCACAGATTCCTATGTGTTTAGGTCACCGGGATGAGATCTCTCAGACCAGCCCCACATGTGTTTCTAACTGACATGGATGTTTGCTGCAACATGGCTTTAAAACAGAGGAGTAATGTAAACTGTCTAAATGTCCCTAGCTTCTAGAGGTCGCTGCCTTGAACTTTTTGATTCAAACATTCAAACTTGTAAAAGGGTCAAGAAGACCGTAGGAACTACAGCTGTGAGTGCTCTTGCTCTAAATGCGTTCAGAGCCTTGAGGGACGAGCTCACATGTGAAGTCATCACCAACAAGATATTAAAATATGCTTTGTTTCAGGGACGTGGATAGCTTGTATTTTTACAGGTTTTAATTTTTGGCATCTACTTTAAAATGCATGATTCAAAAATTAATAAATGTTTTGTTTTGAGATTACCTGCTTAAAATCTTTTAACTTATTTTTTGCATCCGGCCATAAAATGGATGGACCACTAGCCTAGACTTTCTTTGCCTCTTTACCTCCCAGTGATTCTGAAGGTAAACATCCTATTTTCAATTTTATTAGCACTTTCCTGTAAATGATAGGGAAGAGTTTAAACTGACTTTGTCTCCAGTCAACGCCAGGAGCAGATGGCTATTTCCGTTCCTAGTTCAGTGAGAATGGAGCACATTTGCTCTCTCTTTTTGTTTACATAATCTGGGGTTTTATACACGGCTTGTAATTCTTGACTCTGGTTGACTCCATGCCTTCTTTTCCAGGAATTTAGAAATATTTGAATTACATGCTGGTTCTCTGGGAGCGTGGGAGGATGTGTTCAAACAGAGCCCAGCTCGAGTTTCGGTATGACAAAGAGGTTGAATGTCAGGGTCTCGCCTACTGAGACTGAGACTCGATCTGGAAAACCTCAGGGAAGGGGAGGCTAGGGACGTTTAGACCACTTAACATTATTCCTCTATTTTAAAGCAATGTTACAGCCAATATCTGTGTCTGTTAGGAATACAGTAGTCGCCACCCATCCCTGGGAGACAAGTTCCTAGACCCCCCAGTGATGTCCAAAAGCACAGAAAGAACCTATATATACTATGTGTTTCCCCATACACACATCCCTGTGATAACAATTAATTTAAAAATTATGTACAGTTGGAGATTAATAATAGTAACTAATAAAAAGAGAACAATCGTAAAAATGTACTGTATAAAATCTATGTGAATGTGGTCTGTCTCTCAAAATATTTTCCTGCCCTGCACCCACCCTCCTCCATCACATGAGGATGCGAGATGATAGAATACCCATGTGATGAGAGGAAGAGAGGGGAATGCTGTTGGCTGTGACCCAGCGTTAGGCTACTATGGGTCTTCTGAGCATGCGTCAGAAGGAGGCTCTTCTACTTCCTGACTGCGGCTGACTGCAGAACATGAAACCACGAATAACGGGGGATCCTGAACACTGGCTGCATGTGACAGAGATCAAATCATGGTGACCTAAACAAACGGTGGACTTGCTTTTCTCTTGTGTTCAGAAAAACCTGAAGGCGAGCAGTTCAGGGCAGAGGTGGTAAATGTATGAGGCATCGAGGTTCCAGGCTTCTCATATTTTTCTGTTCTTTAGTGTGTGTTTTCTGTCCTCAAGGTCACAAAATGGCTGCTGTGACTCTAGCCATCATGTACCGGGTCCCCACACTGCAAGGAAGAAAAGAGGGGAAGGGTGAGAGGGCTTTCTTCAAGTTCCACCTGATGAGTTCTTGCCTGTATTTCGGTAGCCCTCCTTGTCTTACAAAGGTCTGGGAAATGTCAGTTTCATAGCTGCCATGATTACACCAGATACATAGTTAGAGAGGGAAAGAATAGAGAGCAGATAAGGAACTCGAGCATCTTCTTTAAACTTGTTGGCTTTGAGGAAAAGGAATTTGTCCAAGGGGAAGACTCTTCCCTTCTCTCCCATCCCAACCGTCCACACAAGTCTTGGCTTGTGGAGAGACTTCCGAACCGGAGACATGTGAAACGTTGAGTGAGCTGATGCGGACGGCTCCAGTGACGCGGCGTCTGAGGGAGAAAATGAGTTTCTTGCAAACAGAGTACAATTCAAACCAAGAAGACAAGTCCAAGGGAGATGCTTGCTAGTCCCACAGGCTGCGTGAGGAGAGAGACAGAGACGTGGTTGTTCAGAATGTTCTGGGAAGTTGCTGGCTCAATGCCCATACAGGGTTCACACTGAGGGCCTCTGTCTGGAGTCGCGTCCGTAGGGGGAGGAGCGGCTCAGAGGAGGAGGGCCATCAGCTCAGTCCCTGCTGAAGGCGTGCTTGTTCCTGGGGCTGCAGACTCACCCAGCCTGGACACAGAGATGCCTTTTGGGCGCCTGCCCAACATAAAACCCCATGCACCACTGAGGATGACACACTTGTCACTGAAAACCCAATGACAGGGAGTTCATCTGCTCCAGCAGCTCTTGGAATACAATCCTTATGTAACTCAGATGGGAACTTCGATGAACACGCTGACCTCAGGCTTCAGTAACATTTGAGCTCTGCCTCCTCCGGGTCCCCTCCCTGCCTCCTTCATTAGGAACCCCGACAGCTTCAGATCCGGCCTGTCAGCATCCCGCCGAAATGCTCTGCTTGAGCAAAGCCCCTGGCCAGCTGGTGACTCCATCTGGCATCTGGAGGCCATGCCTACATGGCCTGACCACCTACCTGGTGGGCTCCCCTCACTGTGCAGCCCCTACAAGACAGCCGGTCCTACAGCTGACCTCCCTCAGAGGGCAGTCCAGCCTCTCCACTCCGAATGCTTGTCCCGTGTCCTCCTCGGACCAGTCTGGTCCTCAGCCTCTGGAATCTTGGTGAATAGAATTTTCCGTGTCTCATCACATCTTCTTGGAGGAGTCCTTGTGACCCCGTGCACATTCCGTCCCCGAGGTGGAAGAGGAGAAGACAAACCTCGATAGTTAGCTGCAATTCACAGCTGCCCTGTCCTGTGGGATCTCACACTCAGTCCTTTTTCTAAAGGTGGGGGTAGAACTCTTCTCTGGGCTACTTGCGACAGTCCTGTCCCTGTAACTTCGTGGTCCCTTATGGCTCCGGCCCGCTCCTCAGGGGTACCAGCTCGTGCAACATGGCTCTCCCTGTCCCGCCCAGCCAGGCAGGATCCCCCTGTCCCAGCCGGAGGTGCTGGGGGTTTGAACGGGGAGGTGTGCTGCTGTTGTTGCGTCAAATCTGGCCACATTCGGGCTTTAGAGCTGGTCTGTTCATAGGGCCTGCCTGCCGCGGGTCAGGGCCAGCTCTGTTCTCACTCCAGCCCACTGGAACAGAGCGTCCTGTCCTAGGCGTCAGCCCTCTTTCCAGGGGAGCAGAAAACGTCATGTACTAGGGTCTCTACCTCTTCGTCTAAATATGTCCATCACTCTGACACCCCTCATGTCCTGGCTTTCATTCCTGGACTCCCAGGGAGGGGTTTGCTTCTGGTGCCGGTGCTAATAACACCCTTTCTTGCCTTCACTTGAAACAAGCCGGTGGGACTTCTTGCCTTCCAGGATCCGGGCAATGCTTTGATACGCCAGAACCGACACCCATAAACCGGGACCGCTAGGTGCTTATGACTGTGACAACTCCTTGCCCCATCCCAGGTGCATGAGGGTTAATTAGTGGCCTTGCGTTAGACAGCGTCCCCTACACATCTGGGCTGGGGCCCCCCTCACAGCCCGGATTGGCTACAGCCCTCCTTTCCCCCTACGAAAGTTTCTGATTTCTTTTTTTTTTAAAGATTTTATTTATTTATTTGACAGAGGGAGATCACAAGTAGGCAGAGAGGCAGGCAGAGAAAGAAGAGGAAGCAGGCTTCCTGCTGAGCAGGGAGCCCCATGCGGGGCTCAGATCCCAGGACCCTGAGATCATGACTGGAGCTGAAGACAGAGGCCTTAACCCACTGAGCCACCCAGGTGCCCCAAGTTTCTGACTTCTTAAGGACTTGTGGCTCCATCGGATTAAAACCAACGTCCAGCTCACAGCTTCATGAGTGACTTTTTGGAATGAACTTGTACAAGTATGCTCACAGGACAAGATTTCAAGGTTGGAGAGTTGAACGTGTTTTATCTAGCATTTAATCATACATAGACAATATGCTGTGTGTGGATCTCCATTTGTTTGCTCAGCCTGTCTCCACCAGTGTTAGAGGCGGTCTTGGTAGCAGGAGCAGGTGCACTGGGATGGTAAGCGTGTCCCCAGGTCCTGTTGGAACCTACGCTTGTATGTAACTTCCATGTGATAATGGAAGGTAACTAGACAAGATTGATGGTTGTTTTGTGGACAAGAAAAAGCATGGCCGAGGACAGATGGCAGGAGAACATGGTCATTTGGTGTGTCCCATGCTCAGTTACTAAGTGTCTACTAGAGTCCAATGTCAGGTCTAAAACCATATGAAAAAGAGGAACTTTCCAAAGAAGATGGGGTTCCGCTTAGTGTCAGAGGCTCTATCAGGCCCCAATGTGCAGTTAAATAGCTCAGTTACCCCTTCAAACACCTGTGGGTCTCCAGGACCATGAGAATCGACAGCAGAGCTGTTTACATTGTAGCCAGGACCAGCCAGAAGTCTTCTTTCGTTCTTCCAAGTCGGTTGTTGAGTGGTTTCCTGGTAAATGGACTGACACACCACACCTAGTTATGATAAATTTGACTCCAGATATGCAAACATGCTTACGAGTCACGATGTCTCTTTCCTCATGACAGTGCATACAGGGGAGACAAATTTGGTTTTGAATTTGAAGGGATATGTGCTATTTCCCCAGATGATTGGACCCCCTAGAAAATATACTTCAATGTCCAGACCCTTCATTTTCTTGGGATTTATAATCCACTTCTGGTGTTTCTATGTATGAGGTGATATCTAGTGTACCTGCTACTTCCTTCTCACTTGGTCACATCAAGGTGATGGAATTCCCACGGAGGTCAGCATGAGGGCACGGAGTGAGACATGGTCCTAGCAGCTATGATCACAGCCCAGGTGAGTTCCCATGGCTGGATGCACACTAAACAGGTCCCATCACAGGAATCCTGGAGCTTGTCTTAGCAGAACCACATGGGCAGCTCTGAGTAGGTCGTCTGCAGGGACAGTGACATTCAACTTCGTGAGATTGGACCTGGAGGCTTGGGTGGGCTCCCCTAGCAACCCAGACAAGGGGACAAATGATTTTGGAGCAAATGTTTCTCTTCTTCCACCAACAAATACTGAACAGCTACCAGGAAGCAGCTCTGTCCACGTCACAGGTGATGGGACAGAGAACAAGGGGAAGCTTCTGCCCTCAGGCTGCCTGCGGGCCCCTGAGGGAGAAATTACACCGAAATGAAGGGTGCTCATGAGCACGACCATCATGTGCGAGCAGCACAGGGAGCAGCTGAGAAAGGGAAGCAAGGAGAGGAGAGAGTGTTCCTCTCACAGGCTGTATGTACTTGCTTTTGCAAAAGAAATCAGGGAAGAAGGAACTCTATAGTCTTGAAGAATCTCCTGTAGAGGAGATGTGACCATGACCCAGGGTCTTGTCTATCCCACTGGTGCCCGTGATTGTGGAGGTCTGGAAGGGAGTGAGATGGCAGAGGGAGTAGAGGGGCCAGAGACACCTGAGTCCCTCTCCACTCCAGCTGGATGGGGACGCAGTAGAAGGAACGAGATCCACTGAGAGATTGATGGACATCTCAGGTCCCATCCACCTGGATTTTGTCTTCTGCATCATGGAGACATTCGGTTTCCCTTCCTGCAACCTTCTAACATGGACAGTCAGGGCTGGACCACTCGGAGACCATGTGTCCAGTGCCTTCTCAGGGACCTGTCATCTCCAGTGTCCTCAAGCCTTCCTCTGCTGCCTCTGGTTGTGTGGCAAATGAAGAGTCATGCTGTAGCTGGACCACGGCCACTGGGCCACATGCGTGTCCATGTCCGTCAGCCTTTCTCTCCTTTCCAGCTGTGCTTTTACTGTTGTAAACAACATTTTACTAAAAAGCTTCTACAAGGAAAATCTGCTCTGATGAGCAGCACTGGTACCATGTGTTACCTTCTTCTTGTCCCAGGAAGCTCAGCAGGAGCTGGAAGGATGAGACCTGTCCAGGCATCAGTGCTCAGTTCCTTCCCCACACCTGTCCTCCCTCTGCATCCAGGTCTGGGTGTGATATTCATGCACCTGCTGAGGTCCCTCTGAACAGAAGGTGCCCTGGGAGTCCCCTTAGGCTGATGGACCCCCGTGAAAACTAGAGAAGTGTGACTCACTGGGACAGTCAGTGAGACTGGGAGAAGAGGTAGGGAGAAGTGAGGGTGAGAGAGAGAAGATCTCAGGAAAATCAGCTGATGGGAAAACCAAAGCCCTGTGTGGAGAACAGGATAATGTATTTTCTATGGGGCCATTCAGTGCAGACACTGGGATGGGGTAGGAACAGGAACAGGCAGAGGAAGATCAAGGAGCATCTCAGATGGGGGGCAGACAGGAGACTGGACGCAGGACTAAGGGGTCCGGGTCACTCTGGAACCACTGTTCCCAGTCTGGCCTGATAGAGCTGGGTCAGCAGGAAAAAGTCAGGAAAAGATGTGCTGTGGATATTCATCAGGATTCTGCAGGGAACCAGAATTATAGGTCGTGAATAAATTCAGAGAGATGTGTTGCAAGGAATGGCCCACATTGTTATAGAGGCTGGTGAGTCTAGAGTCTGCAGGGTGGGTGAGCCAGGCTGAGATGTAGGGAAGATCTGCTGCTGGGGTTCAAGTTCACGGTCATCAGGAGGAGACACAAGGAAGAGTCAATACCACAGTTCCAGTCCGGTGGCCGTCTGCTGTAGAATTCTTCCTTGCTCAGGGGAGGTCAGTCTTTGTTCTTGCTCAGTCTTTGACTGATGGGATGAGGCCCACCCACACGGTGGAGGGCAGTCTGCTTTACTCAAAGTTCATCCATTTAAGTGTATCTCATCCAAAATCTCCTCCTAGAAGTGTCCAGAAGAATACTTGACCACAACTCTTGGCCCTGGGGCCCAGCCACTTTGACTCATGAAAGGAATGATGACAACACACAACACTAATCCAAAAACAGCTCGAAGGGCCAATTCACATCAGAGAGTGTAGACTTCAGAGCGAGGATTATTTCCAGGTATGAAGAAGAATAGTATAGGCTAACGGAAGGCCACCTCAGCAGGAAGTGAGAAGAACCCTAGGTGTGAGTGCACCTAACAGCAGAGCACCAGACACACGATGCAGAAACTGACAGATCTGAAAGGAGAAGCAGGTGAATCCACAGTCGCAGTTAGAGAGCCGAGCATCCTCTCTCGGGAGCAGGGCTAGCGGATGGACAATCAGCAAGAACACAGACGGTGAACATGACCCTGAACCCACTCAGCCTCACTGACATTTAGAGAATGTTCAACCCCAACAGCAGACCCCACATTCCTTTCAAGGGCATTCGGGAGCCTCCCCAAGATACCGTCCTGTCCTGGGTCATAACAGTAACCTGACGATGTTTAAGGATTTGAAATAACGTATTTCTCTGACCTTAAAAGAATTAGAGTAGAATTTAATATCATAAACATAACAGGAAAATTTCCTAAGTGTTAGAAATTAAAGAAACCACTTTTTTAAAAAAAAGATTTTTATTTGACATAGAGAGAGAGAGGGAGAGAGAGAGAGAGATTCAGGCAGAGGGAGAGGGAGAAGCAGACTCTCGGCTGAGCAGAGACCAATGTGGGGCTGGATCCCAGGACCCTGGGATCATAACCTGAGCCGAAGGCAGACGACTAAGGAACTGAGCCACCCAAGTGCCCTAAGAAACCACTTCTTAATAACCCATGGGGCAGAAGATGTCTCAAGAGTAATCTTTAAATATTTGAAGGAAATGGAAATGAAAAATACAAGCTACAAAAATGTGTGAAAAGAAGATAACCCAGTGCTTACAGGGAAGTATATATGATGAGAGGCAGGTATTACAGAAGAAGAAATGCTCAAATTAATAATTTAAGAATTTACCTTATGAATCAGGAAAAATAAGAACAAAAGAAGCCCAGAGTTTGTCAAAGAATGGAAATAAGGGAGATAGGACCAGAGAAAATGAAACTCATGAAAGTACTGAAGCATATTTCCAAAAACCCCTCCAGTTAATGTCCTCCTTAGTGCTGAAAAACTAGCTTTTCCATTATTACTGGGAAGGAGGCAGGTTGTTAGTCTCAGCACTGCTATTCAGCATTCTCCTGGAAGTCTGATCAGTGCAATAAGACAAGAAAAGGAAATAAAATAATGTACAGGTCAGAAAGAGAAAACCTGTGTTAATTATAGACATTGTTAACATGTTCGTTTGCACAGAAAATCCCAGAGACTCACCAGAAAATTCCTAAGACGAATAGGTGAGTCCACCAAGACTGCAGGAGACAAGGTCACGGGGAGGGAAGGGACCCGTCATGACCCTCGTCAGGATATGAACACGGATTTAGAAGTCTGTGCTCCGGGGTGTGGGGAGCGCACTGAGCCTCCTGAGTGGTCTGCAGACACGGAGAGTCATCGAGTCCAGCTCCCCGGAATGGGTGAGAGGGTGGGACAGAGCGCGGGGGCCAGGGAGCCCCGTGAGTCCCTGTGGGGGGGACCGTGGCCTTGTGCACTCACCTCCAGTCCTCACCCCCTCCCTGTCCGGTCTACACTGAGAAAGGAATCACGTTGAACATCTGTCACCGACCGTGTGCCGTGTGCCTAATGCAGCGTCAGCACCTGCTGGAGTTCCTGCGTCCCAGCGCCCCGGAAATGGTTTTTCCCTGCTCCGCGCCCACCAGCAAGGGTGAGCTGTGGGACCTGGAGGGAACGGAGCTGACTGAGCTCAGAAACGGACTGCACGATTCAGAGACACGGCCCTGCTCTGCCAGCTACCCAGATGCGGACAGTGTTCTCAGACACTTCAAGTCCTCCTTTCTATTGTGGTCTGCATCCTGTCACATTGCTGAATTGCTGCATGAGTTCTAGTAATTTAGGAGTGCAGTCTTTCGAGTTTTCCATATAGAGTATCATGTCATCTTTGAAGAGAGAGAGTTTGACTTCTTCTTTGACAGTTTTAATACCTTTTATTTCTTTTTGCTGTCTGGTTTATATTGCGAGGACTTCTGGTACTATGTTGAACAACAGTGGTGAGAGAGGGCATCCTTGTCATGTTCCTGATCTTAAGGGAAAGTCTCTCAGCCTTTTCCCATTGAGAATGATATTTTCTGTGTGCTTTTCATAGGTGGCCTTTATGAAATTGAAGAATGTTCTCTCTATCCCTACACTCTGAAGAGGTTTAATCAGGAAAGGATGCTGTATTTTGTCAAATGCTTTTTCTGCATCAATTGAGAGGATCACATAGTTCTTCTCTCTTCTTTTTGTTAATGTGCTCTATCCCACTGATTGTATTGGGAATGTTGAGCCACCCTTGCATCCCAGGGATAAATCCTGGTCATGAGGGATAATCATTTTAACGTACTGTTGGATCCTATTAGCTAGGATCTTGTTGAGAATTTTGGCATCTATATTCATCAGGTATATTTGTCTGTAATTCTCCTTTTTGATGGGGTCTCTGTCTGGTCTTGGGATCAAGGTAATGCTGGCTTCATAGAATGAGTTTGGAAGTTTTCCTTCTGTTTCTATTTTTTGAAACAGCTTCAGGAGACTAGGTATTACTTCTTTGAATGTTTAGTAGAATTCCCCAGGGACTCCATCAGGCCCTGGACTCTTGCTTTGTGGGAGGTTTTTGATCACTGCTTCAATCTTGTTACTGGCTATTGGTCTATTCTGGTTGTCAAATTCTTCCTGTTTCAGTCTTAGTAGTTTATAGGTTTCCAGGAAGGCACCCATTTCTTCCAGGTTGCTTAATTTATTGGCATATAGCTGTTAATAATAATTTCTAGTGATTGTTTCTACTGTCTTGGTGTTAGTCATCATCTCTCCCCTTTCACTGATAATTTTATTAATTTGCATCCTTTCTCTTTCCTTTTGGATAAGTCTGGCCAGTGATTTATCAATCTTATCAATTCTTTCAAAGAACGAACTCCTAGTTTCGTTGATCTGCTCTACTGTATTTCTGGTTTCTAATTTATTTATCTCTGCTCTAATCAATGCATAGAAATCAGTTACTTATAATACGCTAACAATGTAACTGTAGAAAGAAAAATTAGGGAATCAGTTCCATTTACAATAGCACCAAAAACCAAAAGATACCTGGGAGTAAACCTAACCAAAGAGGTAAGGGATCTGTACTATAGTAACTACAGCACACTTAAGAAAGAAATTGAAGAAGTCTCAAAAAGATGGAAATAAATTCCAAGCTCATGGATCAGAAGAATAAACATTGTTAAAACGTCTATGCTGCCCAGAGCAATCTAAACTTTCAATACCATCCCAATCAAAATACCAATGGCATTTTTAAAAATTATTATTTGCCCCCAGGGGTACAGGTCTGTGAATCATCAGCCTCACACATTTCACCATAGTGCAAACCTTCCCCAATGTCCATAACCCAGCCACCCTATCCCTAGCCCTCCCACCCCCCAGTAACCCTCAGTTTGTTTCGTGAGATTAAGAGTCTCCTATGGTTTGTCTACCAATGGCATTTTTCAAAGTGATGGAACAAAACAATCCTAAAATTTGTATGGAACCAGGAAAGAAAAAGAAAAACAAAGCTGGGTGCATTACATTGCCTGACTTCAAGCTATATTACAAAGCTGTGATCACCAAGACAGTATGGTACTGGCACAAAAACAGACACATAGATCAGTGGAACAGAATAGAGAGCCCAGATATGGATTCTCAACTCTATGGTCAACTGATCTTCAACAAAGCAAGAAAAAATACCCAATGGAAAACAGACAGTCTCTTCAATAAATGGTGCTGGGAAAATTGAGCAGCTATGTATAGAAGAATGAAACTCGACCATTCTCTCACACCACACACAAAGATAAACTCTATATGCATATAAGACCTCAATGTGAGGCAGGAATTCATCAGAATCCTAGAGGAGAACATAGGCAGTAACCTCTTTGACATCGGCCACAGCAACTTCTTTTAAGATATGTCTCCAAAGGCAAAGGAAACAAAAGGAAAATGAACTTTTGGGACTTCATCAAGATAAAAAGCTTCTGCACAGCAAGGGAAACAGACAACAAAACAAAGACGCAATCCGTGGAACGGGACAAGATATTTGTTAATGACATTACAGATAAAGGGCTTGAATCCAAGATCTATAAAGAACTTCTCAAATTCAACACCCAAAAAACAAATAATCAAGTTAAAAAAATGGGCAGAAGACATGAACAGACACTTCTCCAAAGAAGACATAGAAATAGCTAACAGACACATGAGAAAACGTTCAACATCGTTAGTCATCAGAGAAATTCAAATCAAAACCCCATTGAGTACCACCTTACACCAGTTAGAATGGCAAAAATTGACAAGGCAAGAAACAACAAGTGTTGGAGAGGATGTGGAGAAAGGGGAACCCTCTTACTCTGTTGGTGGGAATGCAAGTTGGTGCAGCCACTTTGGAAAATAGTATGGAGGCGCCTCAAAAAGTTAAAAATAGAGCTACCCTATGACCCAGCAATTGCCCTACCAGGTATTTACCCCAAAGATTCAGATGTAGTGAAAAGAAGGGCCATATGTACCCCAGTGTTCCTAACAGCAATGTCCACAATAGCCAAACTGTGGGAAGAGCCGAGATGCCCTTCAACAGATGAATGGATAAAGAAGATGTGGTCCNTATATTTGTCTGTAATTCTCCTTTTTGATGGGGTCTCTGTCTGGTCTTGGGATCAAGGTAATGCTGGCTTCATAGAATGAGTTTGGAAGTTTTCCTTCTGTTTCTATTTTTTGAAACAGCTTCAGGAGACTAGGTATTACTTCTTTGAATGTTTAGTAGAATTCCCCAGGGACTCCATCAGGCCCTGGACTCTTGCTTTGTGGGAGGTTTTTGATCACTGCTTCAATCTTGTTACTGGCTATTGGTCTATTCTGGTTGTCAAATTCTTCCTGTTTCAGTCTTAGTAGTTTATAGGTTTCCAGGAAGGCACCCATTTCTTCCAGGTTGCTTAATTTATTGGCATATAGCTGTTAATAATAATTTCTAGTGATTGTTTCTACTGTCTTGGTGTTAGTCATCATCTCTCCCCTTTCACTGATAATTTTATTAATTTGCATCCTTTCTCTTTCCTTTTGGATAAGTCTGGCCAGTGATTTATCAATCTTATCAATTCTTTCAAAGAACGAACTCCTAGTTTCGTTGATCTGCTCTACTGTATTTCTGGTTTCTAATTTATTTATCTCTGCTCTAATCAATGCATAGAAATCAGTTACTTATAATACGCTAACAATGTAACTGTAGAAAGAAAAATTAGGGAATCAGTTCCATTTACAATAGCACCAAAAACCAAAAGATACCTGGGAGTAAACCTAACCAAAGAGGTAAGGGATCTGTACTATAGTAACTACAGCACACTTAAGAAAGAAATTGAAGAAGTCTCAAAAAGATGGAAATAAATTCCAAGCTCATGGATCAGAAGAATAAACATTGTTAAAACGTCTATGCTGCCCAGAGCAATCTAAACTTTCAATACCATCCCAATCAAAATACCAATGGCATTTTTAAAAATTATTATTTGCCCCCAGGGGTACAGGTCTGTGAATCATCAGCCTCACACATTTCACCATAGTGCAAACCTTCCCCAATGTCCATAACCCAGCCACCCTATCCCTAGCCCTCCCACCCCCCAGTAACCCTCAGTTTGTTTCGTGAGATTAAGAGTCTCCTATGGTTTGTCTACCAATGGCATTTTTCAAAGTGATGGAACAAAACAATCCTAAAATTTGTATGGAACCAGGAAAGAAAAAGAAAAACAAAGCTGGGTGCATTACATTGCCTGACTTCAAGCTATATTACAAAGCTGTGATCACCAAGACAGTATGGTACTGGCACAAAAACAGACACATAGATCAGTGGAACAGAATAGAGAGCCCAGATATGGATTCTCAACTCTATGGTCAACTGATCTTCAACAAAGCAAGAAAAAATACCCAATGGAAAACAGACAGTCTCTTCAATAAATGGTGCTGGGAAAATTGAGCAGCTATGTATAGAAGAATGAAACTCGACCATTCTCTCACACCACACACAAAGATAAACTCTATATGCATATAAGACCTCAATGTGAGGCAGGAATTCATCAGAATCCTAGAGGAGAACATAGGCAGTAACCTCTTTGACATCGGCCACAGCAACTTCTTTTAAGATATGTCTCCAAAGGCAAAGGAAACAAAAGGAAAATGAACTTTTGGGACTTCATCAAGATAAAAAGCTTCTGCACAGCAAGGGAAACAGACAACAAAACAAAGACGCAATCCGTGGAACGGGACAAGATATTTGTTAATGACATTACAGATAAAGGGCTTGAATCCAAGATCTATAAAGAACTTCTCAAATTCAACACCCAAAAAACAAATAATCAAGTTAAAAAAATGGGCAGAAGACATGAACAGACACTTCTCCAAAGAAGACATAGAAATAGCTAACAGACACATGAGAAAACGTTCAACATCGTTAGTCATCAGAGAAATTCAAATCAAAACCCCATTGAGTACCACCTTACACCAGTTAGAATGGCAAAAATTGACAAGGCAAGAAACAACAAGTGTTGGAGAGGATGTGGAGAAAGGGGAACCCTCTTACTCTGTTGGTGGGAATGCAAGTTGGTGCAGCCACTTTGGAAAATAGTATGGAGGCGCCTCAAAAAGTTAAAAATAGAGCTACCCTATGACCCAGCAATTGCCCTACCAGGTATTTACCCCAAAGATTCAGATGTAGTGAAAAGAAGGGCCATATGTACCCCAGTGTTCCTAACAGCAATGTCCACAATAGCCAAACTGTGGGAAGAGCCGAGATGCCCTTCAACAGATGAATGGATAAAGAAGATGTGGTCCATACATACAATGGAATATTACTCAGCCATCAGAAAAGATGAATACCCAGTTTTTGCATCGACATGGGCGGGACTGGAGGAGATTATGCTGAGTGAAATGAGTCAAGCAGAGAAAGTTAATTATCATATGGTTTCACTTACTTGTAGAAATAAAGAATAAAATGGAGGAAATTAGGAGAAGGAAGGGAAAAATGAAGGGGAGAAAATTGGAGGGGGAGATGAGCCACGAGAGACTATGGACTCCACGAGACAAACTGAGGGTTTTAGAGGGGTGGAGGTGGAGGGATGGGTTAGCCTGGTGACGGGTATAGAGGAGCGCAGGTATTGAATGGAGCACTGGGTGTTATATGCAAACAATGAATCATGGAACACTATGTGAAAAAGTAATGATGTACTGGATGATGACTAACATAACATAGTAAAAAAATTAAAAAAATGTAATGTGTGGGTTTGTCCAACCTAGTTCTGACCCACACAGCTACCTGGCTGGAGACTGGTGTGTGTGTGCACGCTTATGTGTGTATGCGTATGTGTGTGCGTGTGTGTGCATGTGTGTGTGTGTGTGAGCATGCACTCCTGTGCAGACACTGAGGTTTTAGGGACAAGAAGCTTCTCTTCTTTCCTCTGATCTGAGAGGATCTACCTGCTTCCAGTGGAGCTCCAGGCTCAGCTGCGAGATGGAGAGGAGGGACATTTGAGACCCACTTTGTGTTGCTTGAATTACTAATTCGGACCAACAGCAGGCTGCTTTCTCACCTGGGGGATGGTGGGAGAGCATGGACGGAGAGAAAGTGTGTCCCTTACCAAGAGGGACCTTACAGTATGTTCCTGGCTCAGGTGCACTGCTCTCAGGTCTCCCACAAACAAAAGCTGCACGTTCATTGCCTGATTACACAGGTGATCATAGCTTCAGCTTTCCTTCCTGTGGGAGAGGAGCTCCTGCTCTTTCTCACCAGGTCCTGGTATAACAGAAGGGGAAGTGGGGGTTATGACTGCAGGAGGAGAGGGCGGTGGAGGACACAGGGGCAGGGGTGTGGCCTATGGGGCTCAAGGGCAGGGATGAGGCTGAGCAGAGGGCGTACAGCAGGGAGGCTTCCCTGGGCATCAGCGGTGGGACTGGTCACCGAACCCCAGGAGCAGGGACCCCAGAGAGAGAAGGCCACGGGAGACGGGAAGAGTCCTGCCCAAACCCTGGGAAGTGCCGCCCTTTGAGGGAAGAGGGGCCCTGGGGGGACAGCTGGGGAGTCTGGGCGGGCGGCAGGAGGGCCGGGGGTGCGGGAGAGTGGCCGTCAGGGNTGATCTTCAACAAAGCAAGAAAAAATACCCAATGGAAAACAGACAGTCTCTTCAATAAATGGTGCTGGGAAAATTGAGCAGCTATGTATAGAAGAATGAAACTCGACCATTCTCTCACACCACACACAAAGATAAACTCTATATGCATATAAGACCTCAATGTGAGGCAGGAATTCATCAGAATCCTAGAGGAGAACATAGGCAGTAACCTCTTTGACATCGGCCACAGCAACTTCTTTTAAGATATGTCTCCAAAGGCAAAGGAAACAAAAGGAAAATGAACTTTTGGGACTTCATCAAGATAAAAAGCTTCTGCACAGCAAGGGAAACAGACAACAAAACAAAGACGCAATCCGTGGAACGGGACAAGATATTTGTTAATGACATTACAGATAAAGGGCTTGAATCCAAGATCTATAAAGAACTTCTCAAATTCAACACCCAAAAAACAAATAATCAAGTTAAAAAAATGGGCAGAAGACATGAACAGACACTTCTCCAAAGAAGACATAGAAATAGCTAACAGACACATGAGAAAACGTTCAACATCGTTAGTCATCAGAGAAATTCAAATCAAAACCCCATTGAGTACCACCTTACACCAGTTAGAATGGCAAAAATTGACAAGGCAAGAAACAACAAGTGTTGGAGAGGATGTGGAGAAAGGGGAACCCTCTTACTCTGTTGGTGGGAATGCAAGTTGGTGCAGCCACTTTGGAAAATAGTATGGAGGCGCCTCAAAAAGTTAAAAATAGAGCTACCCTATGACCCAGCAATTGCCCTACCAGGTATTTACCCCAAAGATTCAGATGTAGTGAAAAGAAGGGCCATATGTACCCCAGTGTTCCTAACAGCAATGTCCACAATAGCCAAACTGTGGGAAGAGCCGAGATGCCCTTCAACAGATGAATGGATAAAGAAGATGTGGTCCATACATACAATGGAATATTACTCAGCCATCAGAAAAGATGAATACCCAGTTTTTGCATCGACATGGGCGGGACTGGAGGAGATTATGCTGAGTGAAATGAGTCAAGCAGAGAAAGTTAATTATCATATGGTTTCACTTACTTGTAGAAATAAAGAATAAAATGGAGGAAATTAGGAGAAGGAAGGGAAAAATGAAGGGGAGAAAATTGGAGGGGGAGATGAGCCACGAGAGACTATGGACTCCACGAGACAAACTGAGGGTTTTAGAGGGGTGGAGGTGGAGGGATGGGTTAGCCTGGTGACGGGTATAGAGGAGCGCAGGTATTGAATGGAGCACTGGGTGTTATATGCAAACAATGAATCATGGAACACTATGTGAAAAAGTAATGATGTACTGGATGATGACTAACATAACATAGTAAAAAAATTAAAAAAATGTAATGTGTGGGTTTGTCCAACCTAGTTCTGACCCACACAGCTACCTGGCTGGAGACTGGTGTGTGTGTGCACGCTTATGTGTGTATGCGTATGTGTGTGCGTGTGTGTGCATGTGTGTGTGTGTGTGAGCATGCACTCCTGTGCAGACACTGAGGTTTTAGGGACAAGAAGCTTCTCTTCTTTCCTCTGATCTGAGAGGATCTACCTGCTTCCAGTGGAGCTCCAGGCTCAGCTGCGAGATGGAGAGGAGGGACATTTGAGACCCACTTTGTGTTGCTTGAATTACTAATTCGGACCAACAGCAGGCTGCTTTCTCACCTGGGGGATGGTGGGAGAGCATGGACGGAGAGAAAGTGTGTCCCTTACCAAGAGGGACCTTACAGTATGTTCCTGGCTCAGGTGCACTGCTCTCAGGTCTCCCACAAACAAAAGCTGCACGTTCATTGCCTGATTACACAGGTGATCATAGCTTCAGCTTTCCTTCCTGTGGGAGAGGAGCTCCTGCTCTTTCTCACCAGGTCCTGGTATAACAGAAGGGGAAGTGGGGGTTATGACTGCAGGAGGAGAGGGCGGTGGAGGACACAGGGGCAGGGGTGTGGCCTATGGGGCTCAAGGGCAGGGATGAGGCTGAGCAGAGGGCGTACAGCAGGGAGGCTTCCCTGGGCATCAGCGGTGGGACTGGTCACCGAACCCCAGGAGCAGGGACCCCAGAGAGAGAAGGCCACGGGAGACGGGAAGAGTCCTGCCCAAACCCTGGGAAGTGCCGCCCTTTGAGGGAAGAGGGGCCCTGGGGGGACAGCTGGGGAGTCTGGGCGGGCGGCAGGAGGGCCGGGGGTGCGGGAGAGTGGCCGTCAGGGAACCGAGGAGAGGGGGCTGGAGCAGGAGAGAGGCAGCAACGGTGTCACATGGGGGTCACCTCCTGGTGTTCTAGGGGCCCCCGTGAGGTGAGGCCCAGGTGCGGGCTCAGGCGTGGAGCAGGGGCCGCACGGGGACCATGTGAGGGCTGCAGGGAAGGAGCCGGCAGGGTCAGGGGGACGAGCCGGAGAGAGGCACGCAGGAGACGACATTTCATGGGGACAGCAGAGACAGAGACACAAGTGTCCATCAGTGCAGTCAGTTAACGCTCACTGTCAGGAACTAGAAACTTCCGCTTTGTCCTGAGCAATAGGAGGCGGGGCCATTGGCCAACAGGACAGGACAGAAGGGAGGTTTGCCAGGATGCGGGACAGCCAGCCCAGGGCTGGGGAGACGGGCCCTGGAGCTCCGTTCCCTGGGCTGAGTCCTGACTCCGGTGCTGCCAGCCGTGCGGCCTGGAGATCAGCCTTTCTGGCTCCTTCTATTGATCTGTAAAGTGGGCACAAGGATCCCCACCGCACAGAGAGTCCATGAGGACCCAGTGAATTAGGAGCGAGCAGAATGGTCCGAACAGTGCGGGTCACAGAGCCAGCCCTCAGCAAGTGCGGATGATTACGAAGTCATGTTCTCTGTGAATAGCTCTCAATGCAGGACTGACGGCTGGGGTGCTCAAGATGGGTCCAGGAGGGATTCTGTGAATTCAACATGGTTTGTCCCAGAGGCTGCGGGTCTGAAAGGCAGTTTGATGTCAGTGGGGGCAGTGGGACAGTGGGGGCCATCTAGGGTTGTCACGTAGCTGATGGTGAGTGGTCATGGAACAGGTTCGGAACAATTTATTTACTCAGTTTCCCCTGATCTGTCACTGTGTGTGTCTCACGGTGAACTTGTACATAATGATGTGAATAGAAATTACTCATGGTGTGGGAATGCAAGCTTGTTCAGCCACTCTGGAAAATAGTATGAAGTTCCTCAAAAAGTTGAAAATAGAGCTACCCTACAACCCAGCAATGGCACTACTGGGTATTTACCCTAAAGATACAAAGGTAGTGATCCTCAGGGGCACGTGCACCCAAATGTTTATAGCAGCAATGTCCACAGTAGCCAAACTATGGAAAGAACCTAGATGTCCATCAACAGATGAATGGATAAAGAAGAGGTGGTGTACATATATACAATGGAATACTATGCAGCCATCAAAAGAAATGATATCTTGCTGTTTGCAACAAAGTGGATGGAACTAGAGGGTATTATGCTGAGCGAAATAAGTCAATCAGAGAAAGACAATTATCATATGATCTCTCTGATATGAGGAACTTGAGGGGCAGGGTGGGGGGTTGTGGGGGGTAGGGAGGGAAAAATAATGAAACAAGATGGGATGGGGAAGGAGACAAACCATAAGAGACTTCTAATCTCATAAAACAAACTGAGGGTTACTGGGGGGTGGGAGGGTAGGGATAGGGTGGATGGGTTATGGACATTGGGGAGGGTTTGTGCTTTGGTGAATGCTGTGAAAGATGTAAGCCTGATGATTCACAGACCTGTACCCCTTGGGCAAATAATAAAAATAAAATTAAAAAAAAA
>LNAC01000221.1:1344109-1423445 GCA_002007465.1 Ailurus styani
AAAATAATGAAACAAGATGGGATGGGGAAGGAGACAAACCATAAGAGACTCCTAATCTCACCAAACAAACTGAGGGTTACTGGGGGGTGGGAGGGTAGGGATAGGGTGGATGGGTCATGGACATTGGGGAGGGTTTGTGCTGTGGTGAGTGCTGTGAAAGGTGTGAGCCTGATGATTCGCAGTCCTGCACCCCGGGGGCAAAGAATAACAACAACAACAAAGAAATCACTGATGGTGGATGCATCCAGTCCCTGCTCAGAGCCGTCTGAGGTGGAAGAGGCAGGACCAGAGCTGCGGGCATCGTGCTCACAACACAGGTGTCCTGGGACAGGATTCTCCTGCTTCTTCCCTTTAAAATCACGGTCGTGGCCTGGCCTGCCCTCCAGGCCTCACTGTAGACAGTAGTGAGAGGATTCTCCTCTTCTAGATGTGCTGCACCCCTACCCTGGAATGCAGACAGAGGGTGCCTGGAACAACTGAGGGACACAGAGGACCCAGAGCGAATGCCACAGACCCAGTGATGCTGCCATGACCTCCCCCAGGGCCCAGCACTGCATGGACCCCAGGAGAATGTTGTTAGTTAACACTGTGTTATCTGGAAAGGGTTCCAGAGGCACCTGCAGATGACTGGGGTCGACAGGCACACAGCCAGGCACAGAGGGACTTGGGAGAACCCAGGATGCCTCCTCCCCCAGCCTCACCTTGTCGCTGTGTCTCCAGACTCCGGCTGGCTCAGCTCTGGATAGTAGATGCCACCATCATGTTCCCAAGCTCTTCCTGCGATCCTGCCCCTGAGTCATACACAGATGGAGCTTGAGTCTGAGCCTGGAAACCTGTACCCTCCCCCCTCTATGACCCCCACAGCCAGGGCCACACCCGCTGCCTCCTGCAGGGACATTCCCTGAGCAGCAAAGTTCAGGAGAAAGGGAACCCAGGGTCCAGCAGGGGAGGGAGGCCTCTGGGCACAGGAAGGAGAAGTGAAACCTGCCTCTCCCAGGCCCCACGTTCTTCTTCTTCCCGCGTCTCTTCCAAAGGTACAGTCCAGCTCCGAGGATCAGGAGCACGACCACAATAGGCACCAGGACCCCAGGCAAGTGGGCAGCAGTGGTCTGGCCATGTGGATCTGTTTCTGTCACACAGAGACCGTGAGGAGGTTAAGGCAAGGGAGAACGGAAGACGCCCACAGCCAGGCACGTGCAGACTCTGAAGGGACCTGGTCAGAAGCTCAAGAGGGACGAGCATGGCAGGTGCTCTCACTCAGCCAGTTCCCGAGCTCCTGCTTGGGGCCGGGGTGCTGAGAGGAGCAGGACATGGTGCCCGCCCTTGAGGAGCCCCTCAGCGGGGGGAGAGCTGAGAACATGCCAGAATCTGCCAGCCAGAGTCACCCCAGGTCACTGGAGCTTACAGCTTGTACCCAGGTCATCAGGGAGGGCCTCCTGGAGGAGGTGATGGGGAAACCTGGTCTTGAGAGAGGAGGAGGAGATTGCCTGATGATCAGGGTGGGTGTGACATCCCAGGAAGGAGAGCCATGACCAGGAATGGCTGTGACATGTCCCAGCTCTGGGAGCTGCTGGCACCCCACTGGCACATGTGGGAGAGGGATCGGGCAGAAGGAGCCGGGTAGAAGGATGAGAAGGTGGCAGGAGCCTCCTTCCAGAGGATCCAGTGGGTCCCTGAGCCATGAATTTCCTCTGGGATCAGGGATACTGAGGCAGCAGATCCTGTAGCAGCTGGTGGAGGAGAGGATGGGGGCGAGGGGGCTCACAGGGTACCAGGTCATTCATTCATTCAGGGTCACACTGACTGTGAGCAAACGGCCCAAGGCCAAGGCTGGGACAGGCATTCAGAGGACAAGCAGACATGGTCTCTGCCTTCCAGGGGTTCAGGCTGCACAGGAGACTAATCCTGGGCCAGAGCACCAGCTCCTAGTGTGAGGCCACTGACTGCTTCTTAGAGGAGACAAGGTGTGAGGGCAGGACAGAGGCAGCTCCTGCAGGGCCCTGAGCCATCGAGGCTGAGGAGCCCCTGTGCAAACTCTCTTCATGCTGGGACTGCACCCAGCACCACAGACCTGCGGGACTCCCCAGGTCACAGGCCCCCAGAGCCAGCTGCAGGGAGGGGGTCCCTGGACAGGAATAAGTGGGGGAGCGGAGGACTTGGAAGGGCTGAGGGCAGTGGGAGGGGCCTGAGCAGAGGCTGGAAGCTGAGGAGAGCAGGACACATCAGGAATGCAGGCAGCAGGTGGGTGTGAAGTGTGTCCGTGAGACCAGAAACGGGCAGAGGAGCCCTGAGCCCTGAATCCTGCAAGGAGTCACTGGCCCAGACCCCTCAGGTGGCACAGACCATGGACACCCCCAACTCACTTTTCCTTAAAACCAGCCTACACATACAAAGAATGGTGGATGAGGGTGGGGAGAGGTACCTGCTGGGTGCTGCCTGGACCAGCAGGGGTGAGGGGTGCAGAGCAGCATGGGAGCAACACTGAAGGTCAGAGGCAGGTTGGATGTGTCTGCCAGAGTCCTGGACGGGGTGACCAAGTGGCAGGGGGTGACATAAACATGGGGGACAGGAGTCAAGACCCCTCCCCCAGGGCACATGAGCTCCAGGAGAGCCCCTCCCCTCTGGCAGGTGCACTCACTGTGCTCACAGACGTCCCCAAGGTCCCGGGTGGCAGTTTTCTGGTCCACCTGGTTGCTGACCACACAGGTGAGGCTGGGGCTGGGCTGGCTCAGGGGCAGGTTCACAGCCAGGGTCCAGGGGTTGGGGGCTGGTCCTGGGGCCGGTCTCTGCTCCAGCTCGCTGGGGAAGCCCTTGCTCTCCCAGGACACGGTCAGGTTCTCTCTGGCTCCCCTGGGGTCACACTCCACAGTGACGTTGCACCAGCCTCGTGTGAGGAATGGAACTGTGGTCCAGATCTGGGGAAGGGACACAGGCTCTGGGGTGGGAGGGACAAGAGGACAGAGCCTCATGTGAGTGGAGAACCTCCTCCCTGATGCTCTGGCTCCTCCCCCTAAGGACAGGGAATGTATTTTACAGAAAATTCAGAATTGACCCTAATATACAGCAGGTGCCAATAAGGAAGGGAGCTACTGAGTTCAGCTCCATATGATTTCGCTAGACTGAGCAAGTCTTACAAACCTCCCTTGAGAAACCTCCCCTTCAGAGAGTGGGGGTGTCCCCTAGTAGACAGAGAAGTCTGGGACAAGATTTGTCCTTGTCCAGGCCCTGGTCTTGGTTTTTCCTCTCAGATGGCTCCTGGGACTACACAGCCTGTGGTGTAGACAGCCACTGGCCAGCTCTGGGAGCCCAGAGAACATCCCCAGGTTCCCACCAGGAGAGCCAGCAGGGTCGGGTGAGGGGGGCACACACTGGAGACCCCTACGATGGCCACCACGACTGTGGTTGGAACAGGCACTGAGACTGGAGTCCACACTGGAAGACAAGGGACAGACAGACAGTCAGTCTTGGGAATCTCTGGGTCCTGTGTCTGCAAAGGTCACTCTCTCTGGAGCAGGACGTCTCCTTGCACAGGCGATGGGGGGGAGGGGTGCTAGGAGAGAGAGCTGCTCCCTGAGTGTCTGAGGAAGGGTTATTCTGTGAACTTCTCCTCCATCCGTGGAGGTTCAGAGCTGGACTGTGGAGTCTGGGAGTGAGCTGACTCGGGCAGGTGCTGAGAAGGATGAGGGGACGGGGCGGGGAGAACCAAATGCAGGATTCCAGATCCTGCTAGGTGATGGGTGTCCCCCAACCATGGCCACATGCTGACCCTTAGTGCCTGCAGGTGTCTTAGGTTCCAGGGCAAAGGGGACTGAGGCTGAGAACCTGCTGATGCTAAACTAGAGCTGGTCTGGATCCCTGGACAAGCCCCATATGATCACCGGGTCCTCACAGGGGGGAGGAGGCAGGAGAGGAAGGGGGAGGGACACGGTGCCAGAGGGACTCATCCCACCCGTGCCACTTGTGAAGAGGGAGGAAGGGGCCACAAGCCAGGGGATGCAGGTGCCACTAGAAGGGGGGACAGGAAAGGAAGTGGATTTTCACCAGATCCTTCAGAGAGGAGCGCAGCCCTGCTGATTCTTGGACCTCATGGCAGAGGCTCTGGGGTCTGAGTCCTGCCCTACAGCCCAGGAGGACCCCCAGGTGGTGGTGTGGTCAGTCACTGACATACAGTCACCTGTTACAGCAGCACTAGACAGTAAGAGTCCCACTGAGGACCCTGAGTCCTATGGGGACAATGAGTGTTATGGCAAATCCCCATTTCCCCCCATTCCATGTTCCCCCCTGAACCACAGACATGATGTATCCCTGGTGTGAATCTCAGCTCTGTCTGTGTTTGTGGGGAACACATGGCATCTAATTCCAGGGAAGAAGATCGAGTCTGAAGGCTGGGGTCTGGAAGGAATCCTGCAAGTGGGGCACATGGACACCCCCAGGAACTGAGGAAGGGGGTCAGCTGTGGGACTGGGGGAGGGGCCACCACGTACCATAGACCGTCAGGTGGAAATCCTGGTCATATTGTCTTCCTCTCGTATAGGACTCTCGAGCCCGGTACAGCCCACTGTCCTCATAGGTCAGGTTGTCCATCTTCAGGGTCGTTGTGTTGAGCACATGGACCCTATTCTCTAACTTGTCCAGGAAGTTGACCCATTGTGGAACAGCTCTCCCAGGAAACACGTACATCATGACTATGTAATTTGATCCGGATATGATGCCCCAAGAAATCTTCTCCAGCTGGACTTCTGGAGGTAATTCTGGTTTTCTGATCACTTGAAACAACACAGAAGCTCCTTGAATCCCCTTCAGAGTAACAGCGGTTCCAGAATCCTCCACTCCAGAACCACGGGCTCCAGAACTCTGGGTCCCAGCACTGCAGACACCTAGGGCATAGGACACAGAAATCAGGAGTGGTTTTCATTATGAATAAAGGAGAAAACCCTAGAACCCATCTTCTCTATGAAATCCATCCCATGTGCCCCCTGGACTCAGGGAAGGCAGGACAGGGCCATGAATCTGAGGCGAGGCTGGAATCCCTCCTGGTCCCAGGGGAGTGTCACGGGAACAGGTCATGGGAACTTGCTCACCTGCAGGGTCCTGACCCCTGACAGAGAGAGGATGAATGTCAGGAGATCTCAGATCCGAAGCACGAGCACATTTTGGGGCCACACCGAGTGGGTTTCTGCAGAAGGCAGCTTCTCACGGGGCTGCAGAGACCCCTCGTGCCCACAGCCGTGTGAGCTCTGCCCTTGGAGTGGGGGCCACCCCCGGGGACTCCCCTCTAAGTAGTGGAGAGCCGCTAATGTGATGGGCAGCACTCAGGGACAGCAGGTCCGACAGGAGAGTGACCCCATCTTGCTGTGACCCCATCTCCTGCTTGCTCTGACGATGCCCACCTCCATGTTGTTGGCAGCCCCATGGAGAGACCCCCAAAGGGGAGGGACCGAGGGCAGCCTCTGGCCAACAGTCTGCAGGGTCTATACTTATGGAAGGGCCTCATTTAACAGCTGCTCACAGCCCACATAGGTCTCCTTGTGTGACAGTTCTATTGACCTTGTCCCTGCAGACACCATTGCTTTGAGCATCTTTGGATGGATTCTCTGCACACGGGGACTGACACACATCAGTTGGGAGAGCACATCCACAGCCGGGGGTGCAAGGACATCACACCCAGGGCTTACATGTCACACGTGAGTGCATGCATGCCCAATGTGCGTGTATATGCATCACACTGTTGTGTAGACAGCATGCATGGCTGTGTAGACACTGGGATGACCCATGGGGTCTAATAGGGTCCCATCTTGTTTCATTATTTTTCCCTCCCTACCCCCTACGACCCCCAACCCTACCCTTCAAGTTCCTCATATCAGAGAGATCATATGATAATTGTCTTTTTCTGATTGACTTATTTCGCTCAGCATAATACCCTCTAGTTCCATCCATGTCATTGCAAATGGCAAGATTTCGTTTCTTTTGATAGCTGCATAGTATTCCGTTGTGTGTGTGTGTGTGTGTATACACACACACACACACACACACACACACACACACACACACATATATATATATACACACACACACATACCACATCTTCTTTATCCATTCATCTGTTGATGGACATCTAGGTTCTTTCCATAGTTTGGCTACTGTGGACATTGCTGCTATAAACATTCGGGTCCATGTGCCGCTGAAGATCACTACCTTTGTATCCTTAGGGTAAATATCCAGTAGTGCAATTGGTGGGTCATAGGGTCTATTTTCAACTTTTTGAGGAACCTCCATACTGTTTTCGAGGGTGGCTGCACCAGCTTACATTCTCACCAACAGTGTAGGAGGGTTACCCTTTCTCCGCATCTTCGCCAACATCTGTCCTTTCCTGACTTGCTGATTTTAGCCATTCTGACTGGTGTGAGTTGGCATCTCACTGTTGTTTTGATTTGTATTTCCCTGATGCCAAGTGATGTTGAGCACTTTCTCATGTGTCTGTTGGCCATTTGGATGTCTTCTTTGGAGAAATGTCTGTTCATGTCTTCTACCCATTTCTTGACTGGGTTATTTGTTTTATGGGTGTTGAGTTTGAGAAGCTAGATTAAGAGTCTCTTATGGTTTGTCTCCTTCCCATTCGCATTTGTTTCATTTTTTCCCTCCAAACCCCCCATGACCCCACTCTGTGCCCCTCAAATTCCTCATATCAGAACGATCATATGATAATTGTCTTTCTCTGATTGACTCATTTCACTTAGCATATATGACCTCATATTCTAATGAGCATTTCTCTTGTACAAGAACCTGGTCACCATGTCCTATGACTGTTGATCTCCTTTCCTAGCTCCTGTGAGCTGTTTGCTCATGTCCTCTGCCCGTGCTTTGTTTTTCTTTATAACATCTAGGAGCTAGATCTATATTAATAAGATTAGCCTGCTTTCTAACAATATTCTGGAAATAGTTTCTGGTTTGCTTTTCACCATTTTCTTGGACTATTACCCTGCTTTTGTCCTCATGAAGTTACACATATGGGTCACTTTAGGCTTACTGGTGTATCTCTAACATAAAAATATCACCCTCCTCAAAGTGTGTTCTTAATTCTGTCTTGTTTCCTTCTAGAACCTTCTTATTTCAGTGTTCCTGTGTGAGTCTGATGCACAGGCAATGTGCTTGGGTCTCAGACCGGGAGGTCTGGTGCAGCAGGGCGGTGGGCAGCCTGGACGGGAGGGTCTGGGAGGTCTGAGCCCAGGTCCTCCGTCCCCTTGAGCGAGTGGATGGGAGCAGTCACGTGACCCCCCTGCCTTCAGCCTTCCCTCTGGGATGGGGACATACTAGCCGGGCTGCCCTCCCAGAATGAGTGCTAGGATTTCGGGAGACAAAGGCGTTCCCGTTATGTGGGCTGCTGTCACGACCAGGATGGTTATTCTTGACCAAGGACACCCGGGATCAGCCTGGCCTTCCCAGGTCCCAGGATGGAGCCATGTCTCTCCCCCAGCTGCCCCTCTGGGGGCTCCTCCTGGGGTCAGGGATGGGCCCCGGGACACAGATGCCCATGTGCAATCCCATAGGTGGCCATGGGGAGTCAAGGTCCACCTGGGACCTTCCCGAGTGAGAGGACACTCCTGGCTGTGTCCACACCAGCTGGCTTCCATGGCTCCTGTCCCATCCCCTGTCACCAGGTGGCTGAGAGCCCCGAGCTGCTGGGCAGAGTGGTGGGGATGGAGGGAGGACCAGTATCTTTCTCCCATGTGCCGCTGAGAACAATGTCTATCACACCCTGCACTTGGTGTGGGCCTGTCCCCTCTCCTCAGCGGGTCATCTCCTGATTGTGAAGTATTCTGGGCTCATCCGACGCTATCCCATGGATTCTGGGGGGATCCAGCAGGAGTTCAATGAACGCGTCCTCCCAAAGTCAGCACCATAAAGGCTGTGCGTCCTCTCTCTCTGTCGGCCATAAGCACGATGAACCCATGCACACACAGGACATCTGTGACAATCAGTTGGGCTCCTGGTGGCCGGCAAGGGCTGGATTTTGATACTTCCTGGAACTGGATCCCTCATGAATTCATGGGAAAACAATAATGTCCTGTCACACCCAAGTCCCCGCCTAGTCCACACGGCCGGGGCCCATCTGGTGTGCAAATATGCAGAGTATGGTGCACACAGGACGCCAACCCCGAGTCAGAGAAGCCGCCCTTGTTCCCACAGGGGGACGGTGCCCGGGGCTCCCCGAGGGACAGCAACAGGACGCCAACCCCGACACCTGCCCGCGGGCTGCTCCCCAGGGAGTCTGAGCCCACATCGTCCCTCTCAGTGTCCCCCATGTGGGTCAGAGGGGTCCGCCCCAGGGGAACAGGGACACGGATGCTGGCGTTTCTGCCGACTACAGGCAAAATCTGCGCGACTCTGTCCAGTTTGTTCCCGAGCAGCTGCTCGGCCGCCCCCTATGGGAGCTCGCTGTCCTGAGCAGGCCGTGAACACCGGGGCCCACGTGCTGGGGCGGGAGCTCTGCAGACCCCGCTCAGGAGCAGAGACAGAGACAGCAGAGGGCCCGAGGATTTAGGGGAGCCTTGAAGATGGATCCTTCCCTCCTTGGAGGGCGGAGGACGTGACCACAGATAGTCCTGGGCTCTGGGGTCTGAAGGGGCCCCAAGCAGGCTCCCTGGCTGTCAGTCCCTGTCAGGACGCAGGACAGGGCAGGAGGAAGACACAGAGCAGAAGCCTCGGAGAAGCCATGGGTCAGTCCTGTCCGGATGGAGACCCCCAATCCCAGGATGTCACAGCTGGAGGGGCTTCGAGGGGACCTGTCACAGAGGAGGGGCTCTCTCTGGTGGGGGGTCTTATCCCAGATCACCCAGGGCAGAGCCAGACTTCCTTTGAAGTCTGCTTCCCTTGCCCCCAGGCCACTGCTTCCCCTGCAGGGAGCTGCCCTTCACCCCTCCCCCGCACTCCCCTGCCCTGCCCTGCCCTCCCCTGCCCTGCCCAGGGCTCCTCCCTCCCAGCACCGTTCTCTGGTCAGCAGGTCTGAGCAGGTCTGGGGTCTCACCCCCCAGCTATTGTCCCGGGACAGGGGACTCAAGTACTCGACGGACTTCGGCAGGGCAGGGACGTGGGCCAGCTGAGGGTTAACCAGCCCCTGCTGGAAAGGGGGGAACCCAGGAGAGAGGAGGATCAGCCCTCAGGCTGCAGGGGAGGAGCCGCCCAGAAGCTGGCCGCTGAGCATCAGCGTGAGGAAGCTGGAAGCCCGCTCAGGACGGGAGGAAGGCACGAGAGCGCTCAGATCTGCAACAGGTGCTGACCCCAAAGAGGGACAGAAGGTCAGGGGCGGGGTGACTGTGAGCAGGAGAGTCTGAGTTTATTTTAAAAAGACAAAATTCAACATTCAACCATTAACATAAAATTTCGTATTTTTCCCTCTCTCTCATCATTTCTTCCTTCCTTTCTTTCTTACATAATCCTCCTACCTTGACATTTATGGAAGAAAATTCTATAATTTCTCATTATGTCTCCAGTTAAACTAGGTTGAAGAAAGAGGAAGCCTACATTTACTAACAGAGAGTGATTTTGTTAAAATAAAAAGATCTCGATGCCTTGCAAAGCTCATTTTCTAGTGATTTATCTCCTTGTTTGCAAATGTCCTGTGATCCAGAAATTTCCTAGAATCCTGCAGGCACGGAAGGGCTAGCGCGCTCTCACCAAACATCACAGACAATAACAGCTTTCCAGGCTGTCCCCGGAACTCACAGTTCTTGAGATCTTATGTTTTCTCCTTTGCTCTTATTTAATTGTTTCACAGAGGCAGACGGACTCCACTGACATAAGAACCAGAAAATAGGGCTCTCAATAAAACAGTCTTTCAGTTCCCTTTCGGGCCCCCTCTACTTTCCTCCTACCCCCCCTCCCAGGTCACCCCAGCCCGGAGCCCAGGTTGGCAGTCTCCTGTTCCGGGCTCAGCCTTACACACAGCAGGTGGACGCAGACCCTTCAATTCCAGGGGCTCCTTTCCTTCCTGTGTAAACAGAACACCCCTGGATTCGGGGGCTCATCTTGCCCAAGATCACTGCAGCTCCCTCCAGCTCAGACAGGGGCTCTGGGCCGGCCCCTCCTGCACACAGCAGCTGCGGAGGCTGCCAGTCCATCCCCACCCCGGGTCCCCCGCAGCCGCTCCTAGGTCTCCTCCATCCCTCTCCCCAGGAGGCCCCGGGCTCTCCCAGCCTCACCCCCTGGGAGGGCTTCCCTTCATGCTGCCGGGCAGCCGCACTCAGGGTCCCCAGCCTGGCCTCCGCCAAAAGCTCCCTTTGTTCCTCCCCATCACCCCGGGGCTCTAACCCCAGTGCCCTGCGTGTGCTCCGTCATCACACGGCTGACCCCTCTGGTTCTTCAGCACAGACCTCAGACAGCCCGGGAGCTGCTGCCTCCCTGCCCACCCGGCGGCCTCCCTCCCAGGGAGCCCGGACCACTCACTGAGGAGGAGGCTGCTGAATCCCAGGAGCCAGGGGGGCCCGCACAGATGGGGGTCTTCGGAGCAGGTGCCCATGGCCGGTGCCTCCCTGCTGGCTCCTCCTGGGCCTGTGAGTTTGTAGAAGAAACTCCAGAACAACAGAGTCAAGAGAAGAGGAAGAGCTCGAAGCTTCCCTATTCCAAGGGCGGGGCTGACTGTTAGTTCTGAGACACAGCTGGCCAGTCTGGATTAAGCCACTCCGGTCTCTCAGGTTAGCTCAGCACCTGCAGTGAGGCCTCAGGAGATAACTGCAGAATAAATGTGGGCACAGCCCCCCTCCAGGAGACCCGGTGCTGGAGAGGCCCCGTCCCTGTGCTTACAACCAGCCTGGGGCTCTCCTTTCCCCACCCTGCACCCCTAGGACCACTGACCTCTGTCCCTGGGCTCCGAGATAGCCCAGGCTGCCCAGCTCACTAGCGCCACCCGCTGGCCAGGCACAGAGTCACCTCCTAGAGCCAAGGACTCTGGGCCTGTCCTCTGTCCTTCCACCATCTCACGAGTCACATTTCCCTTCTGATTTTCTAGGAACCTCACTGTCAGGTGTCTCAGCGAGAAGCTAGGAGCCCGAGGACAAAGCCCTCCTGGGAAGGGTCACCCCACACCCCAGTGCACACACGGGCATGTCCCCACTGCTGGCCCCCAGGGATGTGTCACAGCCTAGGGCCGGCCCTGCCCCCACACACAGGACCACGCCCCCCCNCCTGATCGCCAGTGCCACCCGATGGCCAGGCACAGAGTCACCTCCCAGAGCCAAGGAGGCTGGGCGTCTCCTGCTTTGGGCCTGTGCTCTGTCCTTCCACCATCTCACGAGTCACACTTCCCTTCTGATTTTCTAGGAACCTCACTGTCAGGTGTCTCAGTGAGAAGCTAGGAGCCCGAGGACAAAGCCCTCCTGGGAAGGGTCACCCCACACCCCAGTGCACACACGGGCATGTCCCCACTGCTGGCCCCCAGGGATGTGTCACAGCCTAGGGCCGGCCCTGCCCCCCCACACAGGACCACGCCCCCCCCACGGGAGCAGCCCCACAGCCCCCTCCCCTGGGAGGCTCTGCCAGCCCTGGGCCCGCGCTCACACACAGGCAGGGTTGGAGGGGGGCACAGGTCTCTGACCATAGTCTCAGCGGCCGCAGACTCACGGCCACCTATGGAGGGTCAGGCCGGCCTCCTCTTCCCAGATGGGTTCCCACAGCCTCTGAGAACCGACGCCTCCCGTGGACCCTCAGGGAGCAGCTGCATCACTAACCCCCAGCCGGTGCCCTTTTCCCCGTCCCCTGGGCTCCCCCTCAGCTGCTCAGACCCTCAGACCCTCAGGCTGCACCCCCAGGACTGGCCGGGGCCCCGCACTCAAGGTGGTCAGCCTGCTGGGTCTTCAACCCACTTTATGGATGTGAGACCCGAGTTTGGAGGGTTTGGACCACCTGCCGGAGATCACCCAGCAGAGCAGGAGGCAGGGTCTGGACTCCCAACAAGGAGCTCTGAGAAATCCCGTGTCACTGCCACTGTCCCATCCCCTGTGTGGCCTCGTGATCACCGCGTCCAGTCTGGGCCCCCCCCGAACTGCTCTGCGCCCCTCAGACCAGAGAGCACTCAGCACGGCCTCATTCCCCTGCTCCCACCCAGTGTTGGGGAGACCACTGAGCCTTGTGGGCAGAAACTCCTCAGATGGAGTCCAGATCTTGGCAGCTCGTCCCCTGGTCCCTTCAGGGTGATGGGGAGCAAGTCGGCTATGCCCCTGTCCCCGTCCCTACAGCTCTGGGCGAGCCCTCTCCGGGTGAGAACTGTTTGCTTGTGCAAACCCCCGCTTGGAGGTGGGGCGCAGGGCCCAGGAGGGAGCCCCCAGCAGCTGCAGGCCGGGACCCCGGAGGGTCAGTCTGCACACACTCCCTGCTGGGGCAGACCCGGGACATTCTACACCTGCACATACTGATCTCTGTCCCCTCCCGCCCTCCTGTGCAGCAAGAGTGCCCAGGCCACCAGTCCTCCGTGCGTCCAAGACTCTGTGGTTCCCTAGCTTGTTCCTTGTGAGGAGTAGCAGGGCTCAGGATTACCGTCCATGTCACAGATCAGCAAAGTCAGGACCCGTAGGTGATCTGATGAATCCCGGTTTGGACGCCGGGATGGGGCAGAGCCATTCCCAGGTCTCAGGTCTCCTAGACCACTGGTCTTTCCAAAATCAAGTCCCTCCCAGACCTTGAGAAGCCACACAGAGAGGAAGGGAGTCCAGGCCTGACCCAGGGCAGGCTCTCTCCTGTCTCACACCCGCAGGCAGAGGACATAAGCCTGTGGTGGCATCTCTGCAGCCTCTGGGGTCCACAGCGGCCCTTTGCCAACCACAACCTCACCCCTGCACTGGCTGCGTCACTCGAGCAGCACCTCCCATTAGGCTCAGACCCACAGGGCTGCTGACCTGACAAGCCCAGGCTGGTCTCCCAGGAGGGATCAGGCCCCTCAGAGACTGTGAGCCGGGAGAGCCTGCTGAAAACCGCCCTCCTTGCCTGGGGCATGAACGTTGTCCTCCTGCGGGGTCTGGGGGTCCGGCTTCACGGGGACCTTCCCCTCGCCCTTAATCTCCCCATCAGTTACTCCAACGCCATCTCCTCAGAGCCTGGGGAAGCCCACGGGTGCAGAGAAGGCTCCTGCCCGGACCGGGCCCAGCGCCCGCCAGCCCAGCTTCCTAGGGACCCCCAGCCAACCGACCAGTCTGTCCCTCCTGCTGGGCTTCCTTCTTCCCCGGTCTCCCTGGGGGGTCTGGGCTGGACAGGCCTCAGCATCTCTTCTGTGGGGTGGGGAGGACAGACAACCACACCTGCAGTGGTCTCTGCCCACCCCAGGGGCTCAGACCCGCCCCTCCGCCCCAGAGGGAAGAGGCTGGGCTCAGCGGATCCCCACTCGCAGCCCCCGAGAGTGAGCCCCTCCACGGGCACACGGTGGGGGTGGAGCCCCAGCAGGGATAACTGGGAAATAGCTCCCACTCAGAGGGGTCCAGCCCCGACCCGCAGGGAGCTGAGAGAGGACACTCCACAGACCCAGCCTGCCCACCCGCGCCCGCCCTGCGGTAAGACATTTCCCTCCTCTCAGCTGTGACACCTGTCTGCTGACTCCTCCAGCGGCAGCTCACGGGGCCCCAGCAGCCTGCCCTGTTCTGCCCCAGACTGGCTCCTGCCCTCCCCCTGCTGATGGGGGTTTGGGGTCCTGTGCTCAGGGGAGGCAGGTGGCCCTGTTGTCAGGCTGGTGCAGGTGTGGGGTGGGCCGCTGAGAGGGGGTGTTGTTGCAGCCGTGCCCGTGAGGACAGTAGGGACTCATATATGTGCCATTCAGCAGTGTTTACTGAACAAACATTTTTGTCAGGGGCCTCAGTGACCATCTGGCGCCATCCCCGAGCCTCTAGTGGCTTCCCAGGCAACCGGATCCGCCCAGCACCTGCCCTGGGACAACACTCCACCCGAGGCCCCCCCCCAGCGTTGGGGAAGGGCGGGAGCTGCTCTCTGTGGGCTCTCTGAGCAGTCAGGTATGCCGTCACCAGGTAAGGGCACCGTTTATCCTTTCTAGGGCAGTGCTCCACGTCTTTAGGACCAGGCACAGCCCACCAGGGGTTGGGCCCAAAGGCCCCTGTGTGCAGCCCTCTTGCTGTCTAGGGGAAACACAGCACAGGCACATTGTACAACTCAGGTTCAGGTATTTTCCCTAAGACACAAGAAGAGAGCGAACACAAGCACTTGAACCTGAGCAGCAGCTCTGCTCCCTTCAAAGACTGCGGCCCTGGGGTGAGCTGGAGGTGGGTGCTGTGAGCTGTGGGTTCCCGGGGGGGGGCCCTGGCCCATTATCCTGCTCCCTCTGGGCCCACAGGCAGCAGGGTGCTGCTCAGTGCTCCCGGGGGCTCTTCAGCATCAGGAGCCCCGGCTCTAGCGCTGCCGGTCCCCCCGGGGCACACACGCCCAGCTGCGGCTCCATTCACAAGGAGCCCCGGTGCCCCGGGCTGCGGAGTTGGGAAGGAAGCATGAAACCGGCACCCAGTGGCCAGGGCCGCCTCCAGCTCGTCCCCGTCTGCGCGGGGCCTGATGTGTCCTCAGGCAGGACGTGGTTTTCACACGGCCTGGACCCCCAGCCCCAGCCCGCCGGCCCAGCCAGGAAAGCCAGCTCTCCGGAAGCAGCAGGAAAGCCCGCTGTGGGTGGGGTGTCCGTGTGCAGTGTGGCCACCTCTGCAGGGCTCCCGAGAGCAGCTGTGAGGGTGCTTCTTTCCCACCTTGAATCTGAACTCCGTCTTCAATAAGCAGAGTGGGGGCTCCTTGCCGGCCCTCCCCCCCACCAGTCCATGGAGCTCAGGTTGGGGATGGTTCCCCGTCTCCCTCCCAGCAGCCTGGCCGTGCTGAGGGCGCACAGTGGGTCTGTCTCTGGGAGCACGGTGTGCTGGTGGCCGGCCTCTGGGGAGACACAGACGGAGATGCCCCTCCCGCTTCCGCGGTGAAGTCGAGCCCTTGTGGGCAGGTGTACTTTGGCTTCATCTGCGCACAGAACCTGCCGGCATGGCAGGTGCACCGGAAGCACGGAATAAATGTGCCCCTCCCCCCACCCCGTCAGCTCCCGCAGACCCAGCGTGCTCCCCCTGTGCCCTTGGGGAGAGGGGCTGAGTCGGAGCCCAACAATGTGGCCGTGGGGGGCTGCGGGGTCCTGGATTTAAGGGGAGCGAGACTTGGGGAGAAGAGCAGGGAGCCCCTGTCTACACAGCCTTCCGCTGAACTCCAGACCGACTGTGCAATTTCCTGCTTGGCGGTCCTCAGCCCTCGGCCACCTCAGACCTCCCCTCCTCATGTGCCCACGTCTGACCCATCAGCAGGCCTGTTGACCCCAGAGTATTTCACGAATCCCCCACGTCTCATCCCCTCCACCCTGTCTCCATTCTACCCATCAGGAACCAGGGGCTCCTCATGCTAAACTGTCCAGGGCCGTGAAGCCAGGAGGGGGCAGAGCCCCTTTCTAAGCCTGGGGAATTGGCTAAAGATCCTCCGCTTCTTAGTGGATGCCAAGCCACCAGCAGCCCCTCCACTGGGCCCTCTCCCAGGCTTCCCCCTCACCGCGCAGCCCTGCACTGTGTCCTCCACACACGGCGACGGGGCCTCTCCATCAGCCTCAGGCCCTGTCCCTGCAACACTCACCACACTCTGCTAAACCCCCATCCCACCTAGAAAGATCCCAGGGCTCCCGGGGGCTAAGTCTGACTCCCCTACCCCATCCCTGCTGCTACCATCCCCCCCTGCACCCCTGAGCCTGTGGCTGCTCCTTCATGGACCTCTGTGGTTCCCACTCACCCCTGCTCAGCCTCTGCCCCCTCCCCAGGGAGACCCATTTAGAACAGCAGCTTCCCGGCCTGACTTTGCTTCTTGTGTCCCTCCCACCAGCCATCCCTGACCTCATATCTACTCGGTCACTTGTTTACTTCCACTGTCCCCCAAAATACAAGTTCTCAAAGCCTGGGGATTAATTTTGTTCCCTTGTGTACCCCAGCACTGAGCACAATAGTAAGCACCCCATACACAGGCCACGGAGGTGGGATTACCCAGCGGTTAAAGCTCGGATTCTAGAAGAAGACGTCCTGTCTGGCCTTAAATCCCAGCTCTGCCCTTCACGGGCTTCATGATCTCACAAACCCTAGCAAGAGGCACTTTGTTTTCATCATCTATAAAATCAAGATACCTTTAATTAATTAATTAATTAGAAGATTGTATTTATTTCTTTGACAGAGAGAGACACAGCGAGAGAGGGAACACAAGCAGGGGGAGTGGGAGAGCGAGAAGCAGACTCCTGCTGAGCAGGGAGCCTGATGCGGGGCTGGATCCCAGGATCCTGGGATCGTGACCCAAGCTGAAGGCAGACACTTAACGACTGAGCCACCCAGTCGCCCCTCGAGATACCTTTAGTATCTATTGGATGCATTAGTAGTCATATCTTCATACCTTGGAAAGGCAACTAGTTTATAATAAATGCAAAATAGTTGAGCTATTTTAGAATTATAGATTATAAATGCAATTGATTTAACCAAAAATACCAGATATATGTTAGCTGGAGGGAAGGAGGTGAAAGAGAGCCATGGAAGAGAGGAAAATCCTCATCTTTCACGATGGAAAGTACATGGTGCCTGAAATGGATCTGAAAATAGAAATATAAGAACATTATTTTAAAAAAGAACATTATTTTAAACATTATTTAAAAAAGAACAAATTTATGGACGTAAATGCCATAAGAAATCGTTAAGAATTGAAACTGACTTTCCCTGCAGTGGACTGATGGCTCCTGTTTGTCAAGGACCCTTGGGCTCGGGTTTCCTCACTGTGGGCATTTCTGAGATCAGGATACATGTGTGCACTGATGTTACTCAGTGGGACATACATTGGATAATGTAGATACATCATAGATACAATGTAGCTATATCAACAACGTAGCTGTTGTAGATACAACATAGCTCTGATAAAAACCAGAACTGTAGGGCGGGCTCCCTTGGAGCAGAGGGGCTGGGGACACACAGGTGGGAGGGAGACTTTTATTCTGGAAACATTTGCTCCAATTTTCAATCACACGTGTCTAACATGAGCTTTGTCATCAGGAGCTCTCTGCCTGAGAGAACATAGGACACTTTATTTCCTCTGTGTCGCTAATTTTTAATACCCAAGTTAACAAACTTTAGCCTGTCTTTTCTAGAAGTAGGCTCTTTGCCCAATGTGGGGCTCGAACTCACCACTCCCAGATCTAGAATTGCCTGGTCTTCCGACTGAGCCAGCCAGGCTCCTAGACTACCTGTTAAGTTGAGGTATTACTTGAGTACATAATACTAATCACGGATTCATGTGGTTTTGCATTTAATCCTGTGAACAGATTGATGAGGTCAGTCCCGTCAGCATCATCACTGGGCTCAGCAGAAATCAGAGGCAGAGAGGGCAGGTGACTGGCCCAGGGTCACACAGCCTGGAGGGGGAAGTCAGGCAGGAGCCACAGCTGTGAGCGCTCCAGGTGATGACCAGGCGGGAAGTGCCCTCAGGGTCCCCCGGCACCCCAACCGTCCTCTCAGAGTGTCTCCACTTGCCTGACGAGGTGACCGTCCACTCCCCAGAAAAGAAAGCCAGTCCAGAGAGGTGAGGAGGCAGGGGGACAGGGTGACAGACACCTCACTGGGGAGTGGGATGTGCTGCTAACTTTTCTCAGTCCTTCAAGGCAGGCTCTCCTGCCAGGGATCAGAACATTTTCTCAGGGCCAGGTGTGTCCCCCAAATGACCTGCCATCCTAGGAACTCCTGTCCCATCTCTGCTCCCTGAGATATGAACTTCATGTCTCAGAGTCTGTCTCAAGGGCTGGAGCAGGAGCCCCTTGCTCTCCTCCTGAGGCTGTTTCACCCAACACCCAGACCAAGAGCTGGGATCTCAGAATCAGGATCCTCAAGGTTTCCTCCATTCCCAACAGTAATCCACCCCAATCCTGGCCCCAAAGAACGTTGATCCAGACCAATTACAGTCATGGACTTGAAGATCCCCCACGCCCTAACCCCAAATCTGCACCCTCCTACATCAGGACCTCGCCCAGGATTGCTCACCTGGGCTCCTACCTTCCAGGTTGGGCTCCTAACCCCTGACTCCTGGCTGCACCTTCTTGTCAGTACCGCCGCCCCCTGTCGACCTGTCAGCTCCTCCCAGTTTCTCTAGCGCTGATCACCTGGACCTGCCCCTGTGGTGGGTCTGGGAGCAAGGGAAAGGCTCCATATCCCCGGCCCTCTGGGCTGCACCTGTGCCCCCAAGCCTCCCTGAGCCTCCTCCCTCCATGTCCTGAGCTCGGGCACCAGCGCCTCCTGGCGGCTGAGGACCGAACTGCCGCTAGAGACTTTTGCAAAGAAGCCTTCCCACCTCAGCTCACCTGCAGAGATCATGAGCACCTACTGTGTGCAGCACTGGGTGGGGAGAAGCAGAGACAGGAAGCTGAGTCGCTGGCCTACCGGAGTCCACACGCTCTCGGGAGGCAGAAGAACAAAACCTTCCAGGGAAGGGGGAAGAGTGTCTATCCAGAGGCCCCTGAGCATTTTCTTTCATCCAGGGAACAAAAGCAGCACAGGTGGACAGGGAGACACGGCAGGAAGGGGAACAGAAAGAGACTGAAATCCAGCAACAGGGGACAAGTCAACAACATGATGGCAGCTGTGACAACAGTCACGAAAGACCAAATCCAAGTTCACATAGAAAACACTAAGCAGACCACGTAGAGAGAGTTTAAATTCCTATGTTCCTAACATCAGGGCCTGGAGATGGAGAAATGTCAGAAAGCAAACCAGAAAATCCAAACCACAACACTGCTGGAAGTCCCAGGGTCAATGACCAATGCATGCTTCCTGCAGAGGACCTTTCCCTCTGGGGACAGGCCCCCAAAGACGAGAGGGGAGGCAGGAGCCCGGGTCACCCCTGACACGGACAGCCCCTGGCCCGCCTGGGATGTGGCTCCCTGCACACTCAGCCCCACGGCCCTGTCTGTCCTGGCCTCGCCTGCTCGCACCCCAGAGAGCTCAGGGGTGGGGTCCAGCAGCTGCCCCGGGACTGACCACTGAGGTAGGCGATCTGTGCTGGATGGAGGAAGGGTTTTCCATCCTGGAAAGACATAGTCTCACGACAACAGAGACCTTGCCCTTCGTCCTTCTCCCGTTGACGATCTTCCGTGTGGGCTGGTGTCTGCAGACACAGGCATCCTGGACCATGAGGAAGAAGCAGGAGGACAAGACTGATGCCCAGGACGGTGGAGCAGAAAGAGGGGGACCCCGGGAGCCCGGGGACCGCACTGAGCAGACGGTCCGACCCCAGTCACTGCCATCGCCTGACTTCCTGCTCCAGAGAACAAGAACCCACCCGCTTCAGCCTTTGAGAGCCCAGCTGTATGCTGGCTGCATTGAACGTTATAGTAAAACGTTATGTATGAAGACACATTGAGAAATTTCAAAATGCAGGTGAAGTAACATGGACAAGAGCAGGACGAGGGAGCTCAGGGAGGAAGTCCTGGCACAGGTGCAGGGAGAGAGGGACGGGGCCGGAGAGGGGGTGTCCTCCTTCCTCCCCACGTGCCTCGTCCTCGGCCCCTCTGTCACCCGGCTGTTCTGAGTTATACCCCCTATAACCAACCAGGAAGCTGGGAGGGGGCCGTGTCCCTATTGTCGTGTGAGCTGCTCCAGGAAATAACCAACCCGACCAGCAGCTCATGGGAGCCCGCGAGTCACAGCAGGTGCTCAGAGGCCCAGACCACAGCTGGCCTGGCGTCCCGGGGGAGGCGCAGGTGCGGTGCCCTTGAACCCTCCCCGTGGGGTCTGACCTGAGCTGCAGGGACACAGTGTCAGGACTGCCTGAGACCCTAGGACACGCAGCGGGGGACCCGAAGATCACGAAGGTGCCTGGTGTGGAGAAACACCCCCATCCAGGGTCAGCCGCGGGGTGGCGGGGTCTGGGGGCGACGAAGACTCGGCGCAGTGAGTCGTTCACAAAGCAGACACTCACCTGCTCGGCTGCTTTTTCCCCTCTAGAGTCCTAGCGGGAGGTTACGCTTCCTAGAGAAGTGTCCATTTCCCCTAAGGTTTCACTCTATTTGTATTAAGATCAGTAAAGTTAGTTTTTGTTTCAGTTCCTTTGTATTTACGGTGATTTCCTGATTTTAATCTCATATTTTGGGCACGTGGGGTTTCAGGGGCAGGGGTGAATGACTCCAGAGACGAGATCCTGTGTGCCCGGGTCCCACTGACTCAGGATTTTATCTTTCAGACAAAACACCTTGAAGTAGGAGACAGCAGGTGTCCCCACAGTGATGCTGGGTGTGAACAGGGAACTACACGAAGGAAGAGAAGGCAAGTGGCCGGGCTTCGGGAAGATCTGGGACTGGGAGAATTTCCAGAGACCAACGTGTGGTGACGACAGAGGCAGGAGCTCAGCCAGCAGGACAGGTGACCTGTGAGCCTGTGGGTCTGTGAGCCGCCCCACTCCAGTCTGTCAGTCTGACTGATATGGAAGGAATTTATGGAGGGATTTCTCCCAGACTGCAGGAGGGACTCTTTACTACCAACAAGGAGACAGAGTTCCAATTCCAGGAAAACTGAGAAAAGCCACTAGAGAGACGTTGGTGCCACAGTCCTTACAAGATCCAGGTTCCCGGTGTTCATGCTCCAAGTGCCCTTCTGGAACACACAGAACACGCAGGAAAGGGGCCCGATCCAATCCCAGGGAAGGCTGGCAAGAGCTCTGCCTTCTGGTGGTTTCTGCCCACGGCCCTGTGTCCTGCCTCAAGGACACATGCAAATATCCGTCCACGACAGTTTCCCTCATGGACTTAGAGACCTGCAGTTACGTATGAGGCTGTGATGCCTTGTTCTTTGACTGTGTTAAAAATTATCCTTCTGTTTATTTATTTATTTGAATAGACTTATGGCTATGAGATCAAGACCTCATAACAATAGTCAGATATTCTACCAACTGAGTCCGCCAGAAGCCCTAAAAATCATCCTTTGAAATAAAGGACAATAGGTCAGTTACTTCAGCCAACTTCAATTCTTAATAAAAATGAATTCGTCATGAAGCCAGCCCTGCCCAAATCTGCTTGATTCCAAGTCACGTTCCCAGGAAAGAGTCCTGTTAGTCCGTGTTGAAGGACAGACAGGACATCGTTGGGAGAGCCCCCCGGCCCCAGCCACACCCCTGTCCTCTCCCAGCATGGGGGACCCTGGGCAGCTCGGCTGTGGCCGCAGGTAGGGTGACCCACTCCTCTTGGGCGAGACAGGGACGCCTGTCCCACTTCTCCGGGGCACGTCCGGCCCTCGTGGCTGCTGGGCAGCCCGGAGCGCACACGGGTCTGACTCCCGGGGCCGTTCTCACGCTGCCACGCTCACAGCTCTCTGAGATCGGCGACCGATGCTGTGTGGGCTCAACTGTGGCAGAGCTCTGGGGACACAGGGGAGCAGCCTGGAGCAGCTGCGTCTCCAAGAAGAACCCTAGCAGGGCTCCCTGCCGGCTCACCCGCCCACAGGCTCTGGGACCCGAATCAGGAAGCCCCAGCATTTGTGGGCAGAAAAGGAAAGAGATTCAGATTGCGGGGGGCGGGGGGGATCCTAGGGGTCAATGTGTGAAATGGTTCAGGGTCCCTGACACGTCACAGGCACCACCAGGAGCTTTTCCTCCTTCAGCAGCTGCCAGGGAGACAGGAGGGAGCCTGTCCCCACCCCGTCACTGCACTCGGGACTCTCAACACCACAGACACAAGTGTGCTCATTTGACAGGCAAATAGGGTGACCTAGTGTTCAATCTGCATCCGTGCGTTGACCTGTGAGGACGACCATCTCGGTCTCCTGCACCTGACCCGTCTCTTCTCTGCGCGTCCTGTGCTCGTGACCTTGGCTTGTGTAGTGACCGTGATGGTGCGACTTCTCCCCCTGATGGGCGAGGGTCCCCTGAGCTTTTATAAAGTTCCCTCAGCGTCCACGTCTGTGTGGAGGGCAGAGGGGGTGGGAGCACAGGAGGGTGTGTGATCTTTCTGTGACCACAAGCAGAATCTCCCTGCCAATATGTGGCAGACACAGAATGAGTGACCCAGTGTGTCTGAGCAGAGTTCAGCCCCTCTCTGCACTGTGAGAAGCTGTGGGGACAAGGGCAGGTGCAGGCCACCAAGACAGAGTCTGGTTTACGGAAGGCTGCCTGTAGCATACCACCACAGGAGGCTAAAAACAGCTCTAACCACACGGAAAGGTCACCAACAAATAGAAAGGGACTGTCCCCTTAACCCTGCTCCACTTGCCTCTGTAGAAGATGTCACAGCCCAGCTGTCCCTAATGGGGGGGCCACGGGAGGCTGTCCTGACCCCTCACTCACACACATCTCTCCTCAGCTGGGAGCTGGGACACAAGTGGGCTGAGGGGGGGGGGAAGGGTGCACACAAGGGCCAGAGATTGTAGACACAGCTCCAGGGACAAAGCAGGACTCTGGAAAGTGAGACTCTGCGCTACTGATGATCTCAGCCTTGGCCCCCAGAGTGGGACAAAAAATGGCCTTCCCTAAGAGAGGTTTGAGGGTGGTGTTCTGCCCTGGGGAGTGTGAGGGCATCCCGGTCACGCCCTAGGCCCCCTTCCTCTCCCTCAATGCTTCAGGACTCTGGAGAAATCAAGATGTGGAAACCAGCAAGCCCCCACTGCTCACCTGCCTCCCTCACACCTGCCTCTTGGGACCTGGCCACTCCCACCCCAGAGCCGCCCCTCTGCTCTGCCCTTCTGGGCACTGTGACCAGGTCAACTTGTTCCCCCAGGGCCCGTCATTCCTTTGAATCTTTGGACACACCACTGGACTCAACTTGCCTGATGAACTACAGACATACAGTTTTGAATAATAAGAGGTTTTCTCTGATGAGAATAATCCATGTTCAGTATATAAAATGTGGAAGACAGACAATGATACAGAAGAATAAATATCTAAACTTAGAACGCTAGATAACTAAAAACTTATATATTTATATAGCTTTGAAGGAATATGCTGATGTTCCCCCAAATTATTGGAGAACTAGAAACTTCATTATGATGTTACAACACTTGATTTTCATGGGACTTATAATCCATTTTTGGTGTTTCTCTGTGTGAGGTGACATCTAGTGTACCTGTGACTTCCTTCTCACTTGGTCACATCAAGTCACATGGGATCCCACGGAGGTCAGCATGAGGGCAGACGGAGTGAGACATGGTCCTAGCAGCTATGATCACAGCACAGCTGAGTTCCCATGGCTGGTGCACACTGAGCAGTTCCCACCACAGGAACCCTGGAGCTTGTCTTGGCAGAACCACATGGGCAGCTCTGAGTAGGTCGTCTGCAGGGACAGTGACGTTCAACTTCATGAGATTGGACCTGGAGGCTTGGGTGGGCTCCCTAGCAGCCCAGACAAGGGACAAATGATTTTGGAGCAAATGTTTCTCTTCTTCCACCAACAAATATTGAACAGCTACCAGGAAGCAGCTCTGTCTACGTCACAGGTGATGGGACAGAGAACAAGGGGAAGCTTCTGCCCTCAGGCTGCCTGCAGGCCAGTGAGGGAGAAATTACACTGAAATGAAGGACACCCGTGAGCACGAGCATCATGTGCGAGCAGCACAGGGAGCAGCTGAGAAAGGGAAGCAAGGAGAGGAGAGAGTGTTCCTCTCACAGGCTCCATGTACTTGATTTCGCAAAAGAAATCAGGGAAGAAGGAACTCTACAGTCTTGAAGAATCTCCCGTAGAGGAGATGTGACCAGGACCCAGGGTCTCATCTACCCCACTGATGCCCATGATTGTGGAGGTCTGGAAGGGAGTGAGATGGCAGAGGGAGTAGAGGGGCCAGAGACACCTGAGTCCCTCTCCATTCCAGCTGGATGGGGACGCAGTAGAAGGAACGAGATCCACTGAGAGATTGATGGACATCTCAGGTCCCATCCACCTGGATTTTGTCTTCTGCATCATGGAGCCATTCGGTTTCCCTTCCTGCAACCTTCTAACATGGACGGTCAGGGCTGGACCACTCGGAGACCACGTGTCCAGTGCCTTCTCAGGGACCTGGCATCTCTAGTGTCCTCAAGACTTCCTCCCCTGCCTCTGGCTGAGTAACAAATGAAGAGTCATGCTGTAGCTGGACCACGGCCACTGGGCACATGCATGTCCATGTCCGTCAGCCTTTATCTCCTCCCCAGCTGGCCTTTTACTGTTGTAAACAACATTTTACTAAAAAGCTTCTACAAGGAAAATCTGCTCTGATGAGCAGCACTGATACCATGTGTTGCCTTCTTCTTGTCCCAGGAAGCTCAGCAGGAGCTGGAAGGATGAGACCTGTCCAGGCATCAGTGCTCAGTTCCTTCCCCACACCTGTCCTCCCTCTGCATCCAGGGCTGGGTGTGATGTTCATGCACCTGCTGAGGTCCCCCTAGGACAGAAGGTGCCCTGGGAGTCCCCTCAGGCTGGTCACCCATGTGATAACTAAGAAAGCATGACACTCACTAGAGACAGTCAGTGAGAGTGGGAGAAGAGGTAGGAAGAAGTGAGGGTGAGAGAGAGAATCTCAGGAAAATCAGCTGATGGGAAAAACAAAGCCTGTGTGGAGAACAGGATAATGTATTTTCTATGGGGCCATTCAGTGTGGGTGTTGGGATGCGGTAGGAACAGGAACAGGCAGAGGAAGATCAAGGAGCACCTCAGATGGGGGCAGACAGGAGACGGACACAGGACTGAGGGGCCCAGGTCACTCTGGAACTGCAGTTCCCAGTCTGGCCTGATAGAGCTGGGTCAGCAGGAAAAAGATAAGAAAAGATGTGCTGTGGATAGTCGTCAGGATTCTGCAGGGAACCAGAATTATAGGACACGTAGAAATCCAGAGAGATGTGTTGTAAGGAATGGCCCCCACTGTTATAGAGGCTGGTGAGTCTAGAGTCTGCAGGGTGGGTGAGCCAGGCTGAGGTGCAGGGAAGATCTGCTGCTGGAGTTCAAGTCCAAGGTCATCAGGAGGAGACACAAGGAAGAGTCAATACCACAGTTCCAGTCCGATGGCCGTCTGCTGTAGAATTCTTCCTTGCTCAGGGGAGGTCAGTCTTTGTTCTTGCTCAGTCTTCGACTGATGGGATGAGGCCCACCCACATGGTGGAGGGTAGTCTGCTTTACTCAAAGTTCATCCATTTAAGTGTATCTCACTCAAAATCTCCTAGAAAGACTCCTAATCTCACAAAACATACTGAGGGTTCCTGGGGGGAGGGAGGGTAGGGAGAGGGTGGGTGGGTGATGGACATTGGGGAGGGTTTGTGCTTTGGTGAGTGTTGTGAAAGGTGTAAGCCTGATGATTCACAGACCTGTACCCCGGGGCAAATAAAAATAATAATAAAATAAAAGAAAGAAAAAACAAAAAAACCCAAAATCTCCTAGAAATATCCAGAAGAATATGTGACCACGACTCTTGGCCCTGGGGCCCAGCCACTTTGACTCATGAAAGGAATGATGACAACACACAAACCCTAATCCAAAGACAGTTCAAAGGGCCAATTCATGTCAGAGAGCATAGATTTCAGAGTAAGGACTATTTTCAGGGATGAAGAAGAATAGTACAGAATAATGGAAGGCCACCTCAGCAGGAAGTGAGAAGAACCCTAGGTGTGTGTGAACCTAACAGCAGAGCACCGGACCCACGAAGCAGAAACGGACGGATCTGAAAGGAGAAGCATGTGAATCCACCGTCACAGTCAGAGAGATGAGCATTCTCTCTCGGGAGCAGGGCTAACAGATGGACAATCAGCAAGAACACAGACAGTGAATATGACCCTGAACCCACTCGACCTCACTGACTTTTAGAGAACATTCAGCCCCAAGAGCAGACCCCACATTCCTTTCAAGGGCACTCGGGAGCCTCCCCAAGATAACATCCTTCCCTGGGTCATAACACTAACCTGATGATGTTTAAAGATTTGAAATAATATATTTCTCTGACCTTAATACAATTAGAGTAGAATTTAATCACAGAAACATAACAGGAAAATTTCAAAACACTAGAAATTAAAGAAATCTTTTTTAATAACCCCTGGGTCAAAGAGGTAATCTCAAGGTAAATTTTTAAAATATTTATGGAGAATGGAAATAAAAATGCAAGATATCAAAATGTGTAAAAAGGAGCTAACTCATTGCCTATAGAGAAATATATATATAAAGAGAGTCAGGTATTACAAAAGAAGAAATGCTTCAAATTAATAATTTAAGTATTTACCTCATGAATCTGCAAAAGTGAGAGCAAAATAAACTGAGAACAAGTGGAAGAAAGGAATTCAGAATGATAAGAGCAGAGAAAATGAAACTGATAAATCTAATAAAGCATATTTACAAAAATCTCTACTGTAAATATCATCCTTAGTGGTGAAACACTGAAAGGTTTTCCTGTAATACTGGGAAGGAGGCAAGGCTGTTAGTTCTCAGCAGTGCTATTCAGCATTCTCCCGGAAGTCTGGTCAGTGTAATAAGACAAGAAAAGGAAATAAAATAATGTACAGATTGAAAAGGGGAAAGAGAAAACCTGTGTTTATTATGGACATTGTTTATATGTTTGTCTGCACAGAAAATCCCAGAGATTCTACAGAAAACTCCTAGGACTAATAGGTGAGCTCACCAAGACTGCAGGAGACAAGGTCACGGGGAGGGAAGGGACCCGTCATGACCCTCGTCAGGATATGAACACGGATTTAGAAGTCTGTGCTCCGGGGCGTGGGGAGCGCACTGAGCCTCCTGAGTGGTCTGCAGACACGGAGAGTCATCGAGTCCAGCTCCCCGGAATGGGTGAGAGGGTGGGACAGGGCGCGGGGGCCAGGGAGCCCCGTGAGTCCCTGTGGGGGGGACCGTGGCCTTGTGCACTCACCTCCAGTCCTCACCCCCTCCCTGTCCGGTCTACACTGAGAAGAGGAATCACGTCGAACATCTGTCACCGACCGTGTGCTGTGTGCCTAATGCAGCGTCAGCACCTGCTGGAGTTCCTGCGTCCCAGCGCCCCGGAAATGGTTTTTCCCTGCTCCGCGCCCACCAGCAAGGGTGAGCTGTGGGACCCTGGAGGGAACGGAGCTGAGGTCAGAAACGGGCTGCACGATTCAGAGACATGGCCCTGCTCTGCCAGCTACCCAGATGCGGACAGTGTTCTCAGACACTTCGAGTCCTTTCTACTGTGATCTGTGTGTTTGTGGGACTGACCTGAGTTCTGACCCACACAGAGGCAGGGCTGGAGGCTGGTGTGTGTGTGTGTGTGTGTGAGAGAGAGAGAGTGAGAGAGAGTCCATGTGGGCCTGTCTGTGTGCACATGTGTGTGAACATTTGTGTGTGTTTGTGTATGTGTGTGTGTGCAAGTGTGTGCTCCTGTGCAGACACTGAGGTTTTAAAGATGAGAAGTTTCTCTTCTTTCCTCTGATCTGAGGGCATCTACCTGCTTCCAGTGAAGCTCCAGTCTCAGTTGCGAGATGGAGAGGAAGGGACATTTGAGACCCACTTTGTGTTGCTTGAACTACTAATTCGGACCAATAGCAGGCTGCTTTGTCACCTGGGGGATGGTGGTAGAGCATGGAAAGAGAAAATGTGTCCCATACCAAGAGGGGACCTTACAGTATTTTCCTGGGGTTTAGGTGAACTGCTCCCATGTCTCCCACAAACAAAAGGTGAACCTTATGTCACAGAGCCAGCCCTCAGCAAGTGTGGAGGATTACAAATCCACAATGTCTGTGAATAACTCTCAGGGCAGGACTGACGGCTGTGGGAGCTCAGGACAGGTCCAGGCAGGATGCTGTGAAGTCACCACAGTTTGTCCCAGAGGCTGAGGGTCTGAAAGCCAGTTTTATGTCATACAGACAAAGGGACAGCAGGACTATCCAGGGTTGTCACATAACTGAGGCTGAGCAGTCCTGGAACTGGTTTAGACCAATTTACTCAGATTTCCCTGATCTGCATCATGTGTGTCTCACGGTGAACTTGTGCACAATGATGTAGCATCGAAATTACTGATGGTGGATGCATCCAGTTCCTGCTCAGAGCCGTCAGAGGTGGAAGAGGCAGGACCAGAGCTTTGGGCATCGTGCTCACAACACAGGTGTCCTGGGACAGGATTCTCCTGCTTCTTCCCATTAAATCACGGTCGTGGCCTGGCCTGGCCTGCAGACCTCACTGTAGACAGTAGTGAGAGGGTTCTCCTCTTCTAGATGTGCCGCACCCCTACCCTGGAATGCAGACACAGGGTTCCTGGAACAACTGAGGGACACAGAGGACCCAGAGGGACCCCCACAGACCCAGTGCTGCTGACATGACCTCCCCCAGGGCCCAGCACTGCATGGACCCCAGGAGAATGTTGTTAGTTAACACTGCGTTATCTGGAAAGGGTTCCAGAGGCACCTGCAGATGACTGGGATTGACAGGCATACAGCCAGGCACAGAGGGACTTGGGAGAACCCAGGATGCCTCCTCCCCCAGCCTCACCTTGTCCCTGCGGTCTCCAGACTCCTGCTGGCTCAGCTCTGCATAGTAGATGCCACCATCTGGGTCCCTGGGCTCCTCCTGTGATCCTGCCCCTGAGTCATACACAGATGGAGCTTGAGTCTGAGCCTGGAAACCTGTACCCTCCCCACTCCATGACCCCACAGCCATGGCCACACCCGCAGCCCCCTGTAGGGAAATTCCCTGAGCAGCAAAATTCAGGAAAAAAGGATCCCAGGGTCCAGTCGGGGAGGGAGGTGTCTGGGCATGGGAAGAAATAGTGCAACCTGCCTCTCCTGGGCTCTGTCTTCTTCTTCTCATGTCTCTTCCAAAGGTACAGTCCAGCTCCGAGGATCAGCAACAGGACGACCACAATCCCCAGGACATTTCGCAGGTGGTCAGCACTGGTCTGTCCATGTGGCTCTGTTTCTGTCGCACAGACAGAGTGAAGAAGGTTAAGGCAAGGGAGAACGGAAGACGCCCATAGCCAGGCACGTGCAGACTCTGAAGGGACCTGGTCAGAAGCTCAAGAGGGACGAGCATGGCAGGTGCTCTCACTCAGCCAGTTCCCGAGCTCCTGCCTGGGGCCGGGGTGCTGAGAGGAGCAGGACATGGTGCCCGCCCTTGACGAGCCCCTCAGTGGGGGGAGGGCTGAGAACATGCCAGAGCCAGCCAGCCAGAGCCACCCCAGGTCACTGGAGCTTACAGCTTGTACCCAGGTCATCAAGGAGGGCCTCCTGGAGGAGGTGATGGGGAAACGTGGTCTTGAGGGAGGAACAGGAAATTGCCTGATGATCAGGGTGGGTGTGATGTCCCAGGAAGGAGAGCCATGACCAGGAATGGCTGTGACATCTCCCCAGCTCAGGGAGCTGTCAGCACCCTAGTGGGGAAGGCAGGAGAGGGACCAAGCAGGGGGAGTAGGGTAGTAGAATTAGAGGGAGGCAGGAGCCTCTTTCCAGAGGGTCCAGTGGGTTCCTGAGTCATGAGCTTCCTTGGGATCAGGGATACTGAGGCAGCAGGTCCCCCAGCAGCTGGTAGAGGAGGCAATGGAGGGTGTGGGGACTTACAGGGAACCAGGTCATTCATTCATTCAGGGACACACTGACTGTGAGCAAATGGCCCGAAGCCAAGGCTGGGACGGGCATTCAAAGGACAAGCAGACATGGTCTCTGCCCTCCAGGGGTTCAGGCTGCACAGGAGACTAATCCTGGGCCAGAGCACCAGCTCCCAGTGTGGGGCCACTGACTGCTCCTTAGAGGAGACAAGGTGTGAGGGCAGGACAGAGGCAGCTCCTGCAGGGCCCTGAGCCATCGAGGCTGAGGAGCCCCTGTGCAAACTCTTCATGCTGCGACTGCACCCAGCACACAGCCCTGTGGGACTGCCCGGGTCACAGGCCCCCAGAGCCAGCTGCAGGGAGGGGGTCCCTGGACAGGAAGAAGAGGGGGAGTGGAGGACTCCTGACTTGGAAGGGCTGAGGGCAGAGGGAGGGGCCTGAGCAGAGGCTGGAAGCCGAGGAGAGCAGGACACATCAGGAATGCAGGCAGCAGGTGGGTGTGAAGTGTGTCCGTGAGACCAGAAACGGGCAGAGGAGCCCCGAGCCCTGAATCCTGCAGGGAGTCGCTGCACCAGACCCCTCAGATAGCACAGACCCCGGACACCCCCAACTCACTTTTCCTGAAAACCACCCTAGACACACTCAGGGTGATGGATGAGGGGATGGATGGAGAGGTACCTGCTGGGTGCTGCCTGGACCAGCAGGGGTGAGGGGTGGAGAGCAGCACGGGAGCGACACTGAAGGACAGAAGGAGGTTGGATGTGTCTGCCAGAGTCCTGGACGGGTGACCAGGTGGCAGGGGGTGACATAAACATGGGGACAGGAGCTGAGAAGCCTCCCCCAGGGCACATGAGCTCCAGGAGAGCCCGTCCCCTCTGGCAGGTGCACTCACTGTGCTCACAGACGTCCCCAAGGTCCCGGGTGGCAGTTTTCTGGTCCACCTGGTTGCTGACCACACAGGTGAGGCTGGGGCTGGGCTGGCTCAGGGGCAGGTTCACAGCCAGGGTCCAGGGGTTGGGGGCTGGTCCTGGGGCCGGTCTCTGCTCCAGCTCGCTCTCCCAGGACACGGTCAGGTCCTCCCTGGATTCCATGGGGTCACACTCCACGGTGACGTTGCACCAGCCTCGTGTGAGGGGCAGAACCGTGGTCTGGATCTGGGGAAGGGGCAGGGGCTCTGGGGCAGGAGGGACAAAGGGGCAGAGCCTCACGTGAGTGGGGAACATCACAGCTCCTGCTTTTTCCTGCAGATTCTCCCTGATGCTCTGGATTCCTCCCCCTATGGATGGGGAATGCATTTTACAAAAGACACAGAATTGACCGTAATATATAGCAGGTGCCGATAAGGAAGGGAGCCACTGAGTTCAGCTCTATGTGATTTCACTAGACTGAGCAAGTCTTACAAATCTCCCTTGAGAAAATCAATGCTGGAGTCACCCACCCATAATCCACTAATTCTGAGAAAGTAGGGGTGTTGACACCCCTACAACAAGTAAAAGTGTGGGACAGAAGGATTTGTTCTGTTCCAGGCTTGGAGCTTCTTCTCCTGCTCGGATGATTCCTGGGACCACACACCCCGTGGTGCAGACAGTCACTGGTCAGCTCTGGGATCCCGAAGATCAGGCCCAGGCTCCCAGCAGGACGGACCACAGTGGGGCCACAGTTATGGTTCCTAGGATTGGCTTCGTGAGTGTGGCTTGAAGATGCACTAAATTTGGAGTCCACAGAGGAAGACCAAGGACACACATCCGAGTTGAGCTTGCAGAGTCCACTCTCTCTGGAGCAGGACGTCTTCTTGTGCAGGGGGTGGGGCGGGAGGGGTGCAGGGAGAGAGAGCTGCTCCCTGAGTGTCTGAGGAAGGGTTACTCTGTGACCTCCATCTGGGGAGGTTCAGAGCTGGACCGTGGAGTCTGGGAGTGAGCTGACTCGGGCGGGTGCTGAGAAGGACGAGGGCACGGGGCCGGGAGAACCACATGCGGGACTCCGGATCCTGCTAGGTGACGGGTGTCCCCCAACCATGGCCACATGCTGACCCTCAGAGCCTGCAGGTGTCTTAGGTTCCAGGACAAAGGGGACTGAGGCTGAGAACCAGCTGATGCTAAACTAGAGCTGGTCTGGATTCCCCGGACAAGCCCCATATGATCACAGGGTCCTCGCAGGGGGGAGGAGGCAGGAGAGGAAGGGGGAGGGACGCGGTGCCAGAGGGACTCATCCCACCTGTGCCACCTGTGAAGGGGGAGGAAGGGGCCACAACACAGGGCATGTGGGCGCCACTAGAAAGGGGGACAGGAAAAGAAAAGTATTCTTGCCAGATCCTCCAGAGAGAAGCATAGCCCTGCCAACACCTGGACCTCATGGCAGAGGCTCTGGGGTCTGAGTCCTGCCCTACAGCCCAGGAGGACCCCCAGGTGGTGGTGTGGTCAGTCACTGACATACAGTCACCTGTTACAGCAGCACTAGACAGTAAGAGTCCCACTGAGGACCCTGAGTCCTATGGGGACAATGAGTGTTATGGCAAATCCCCATCTCCCCCCATTCCATGTTCCCCCCTGAACCACAGACGTGATGTATCCCTGGTGTGAGTCTCAGCTCTGCCTGCATTTGTGGGGAACACATAGCATCTAATTCCAGGGGAGAAGATCGAGTCTGAAGGCTGGGGTCTGGAAGGAATCCTGCCAGCGGGGCACAGGGACACCCCCAGGGACCGAGGAAGGGGGTCAGCTGGGGGACTGGGGGAGGGGCCGCCACGTACCGTAGACCGTCAAGTGGAAATCCTGGTCATACTCTATTCCTCCAGTTAGAGAGACTCGAACCCGGTACAGCCCACTGTCCTCACGGGTCAGCTTGTCCATCCTCAGAGTTGTTATGTTGGGCACGTGGACCCTCTTCTCGAACTTGTCCTGGAATCTGAACCATTCTACAGCATGTGGCCCAGGACTGACTCGGAGTATGGCTGTGTAGTTTGACCCGGGTCCAATTCCCCAAGTCATAGTCTCCAGCTTGGCTCCTCGAGGTAATTCTGGTTTTCTGATCACTTGAAACAACACAGAAGCTCCTCGAATCCCCTTCAGAGTAACAGGGATTCCAGAATCCTCCACTCTAGAACCACGGGCTCCAGAACTCTGGGTCCCAGCGCTGCAGACGCCTAGGGCATAGGACACAGAAATCAGGAGTGGTTTTCATCAGGAATAAAGGAGAAAACCCTAGAACCCATCTTCTCCATGAACTCCATCCCACGTGCCCCCCGGACTCTGGGAAGGCAGGACAGGGCCGTGAATTTGAGGTGAAGCTGGAATCCCTCCTGATCCCAGGGGAGCGTTCCCTTGAACAGGTCACGGGAACTGGCTCACCTGCAGGGTCCTGACCCCTGTCCGTGAGAGGATGAATGTCAGGAGGTCTCGGGTCCGAAGCACGAGCACATTTTGGGGCCACACCGAGTGCGTTTCTGCAGGAGGCAGCTTCTCACGGGGCTGCAGAGACCCCTCGTGCCCACAGTCCATGTGAGCTATGCCCCTGGAGTGGGGGCCGTCCCCGGGGACTCCCCTCGAAGGAGCAGAGAGCCGCTAACGTGATGGACAGCTGTCAAGGATTACAGGTCCTACAGGAGTGTGACCCCGTCTTGCTGTCACCCCTTCTCCTGCTTGATCTGATGAAGCCCGCTGCCATGTTGTGCTTGGGCCCGTGGAGAGGCCCCCAGGGGGAGGGACGGAGGGCAGCCTCTGGCCAAGAGCCAGGGAGGGGTGAGGCCTCTGTCCCGCAGCCACAGGAAGTGCACCCTGTCAGCAAGTGACTGCAGGAGCCTGGATGCGCACCCTCCCGGTGACCCTTGACCCCCCTGCAGCCCCAGCCCAGACCTAATTTCTGTCCCAGAGACCCTGGGTCTGAGGATGCAGCTGAACACCCCTGGGCCTGACCTGCCCGAGCTGGGAGCCCACACCTGGTGTGTCCAGGGGCTGAGGGGGTGGCAGGTGACCCCCAGCAGGTGACAGGGAGGGATAAGGCACTGACGCAGCCCCATAAGTTCCATGAGTCGGGCACAGTGACACTTCTCCCCAGTCCCTCTAGCACGTCAGGACACAAATGCCATGGGTCCCCAGAGCATGGTGTTCAATCCCTCTCATCAGAAACCGAACTGGCCAAAACCTTGTTCTTTCCTCTCACCCTCCAGAGTTGTGAGATAGAAAGATTGTATTGTTTAAGGATTTACACTGTCTTGTTTCTGCAGCCCCAGGAAAATGAGGCAGAAGCCCAGGGATCGCAGCCCCCTGCCCCACGTGGACCCAGTGAGGGCTCCTGGGATCCACGCCTGGGCTCTTTGCCAACAGATCCACAAGGATGACCTATGGGTTGAGACAAACCTGGGGTCACATTCCAGGTCCACCCTTTACTGCCTAAGTGGCCTTGGGCGACTTCCTAAACTGTCTACACCTGGAGCTCCCACAGGGGAACCACGGGGATGAGAGGGGCTCTAACCCTAACCCTAACCTGAGACCAGAGGCTCCCCATGAACGTGATTCCCTTTCCCTGCTTTCAGCTGCTCCGTCAGATTCTGAGCATCTCGGGATCGATCTCGGGACAACCCAGTGAAGCCGGCGGGTTGCAGAGTGTCGTCCCCGTCCCAAGGATGAGAAGGTTGCATTTCAGCCACACTCAGCAGCTTTTAAAGTGTCTTAATTTTTAAGCAGATTCCGCATTCCAGGAAAGGAGGGGAGCTGGACATGGAAATGCAGCCTCTCCCTGTCCTCTGAGCCCCACTGCCCAGGTGCCTTTCCCACAGGCTGGTGCTGTTCCAGGTTCCCGGTGTCCGTCCAGATGGGGTCTCTGCACTGACAGGAGCCTGCGTGTGTCTCCACGTACACGGCCCCACACCGCCTGCGCTGCTGGGCTGCCCCCTGCTCTCTGCACGGCTCGGGCAGGGTGCACCTGGGTCTGCACACGGGGACGTGTCTCATGAACAGCTGCCCACGGCCCCACATGGGGCTCCAGTTCCCTCCACGTGTGGCGGGCAGTCAGGTGGCTCTTGTCCCTGCAGAGACGGTCCCACCGAGCAGCCGGGGATTGGAGGCTCTGCACACACAGAGGTACAGGGCCACACGTGGGGGCATATCTGTCCTCCTCTGTGCACAGAAGTCACACAGGTGCACGTGCATCATCCCTGGGGACACACGTGTTATACACGGGGACATGTGTGTCACACACAGGTGCATGTACAACACATGCTGATGCATACACGCCACACGTGCATGTATAAAGTCACACGTCAGTGTCTGTGCATCACACTTGGGGGCATAGATGTGGCACACGACTGGACCCACAGCCCAGACAGGCGCATGTGTGCCGCGCGTGGGTGTATGTGCATCAGACTTGTTGTGTAGACAGCACGCATCGCTGTGTAGACACTGGGATGGCCCATGGGGTCTAATAGACCAAAGGCAGGTCCATCTCAGCCTCTGACAGACCCTGCTCATCGCTGTCCTGAGAGGGACCCCAGCTGCTCTCCCCCAATAATGCTTCGGTTTCCCGCCGACACGCGGGGATCAAGCTTCCTGCCCTTTGCCAAACTGATAACAGAAAATTACATCACATGATACTTCCAAGGAACATTTCTCCTGTAACTGAGCCTGGTGGCTCCCTCATGAATTCACAGACAGAAAACAGTGTCCTGTCACACCCGAGTCCCCGCGCAGTCCACACGGCCAGGGCCCATCTCGTGTGCAAATATGCAGAGTGTGGTGCACACAGGACGCCAACCCCGAGTCAGAGAAGCCGCCCTTGTTCCCACAGGGGGACGGTGCCCGGGGCTCCCCGAGGGACAGCAGATCCGTCCCCAGGGTGACACCTGCCCGCGGGCTGCTCCCCAGGGAGTCTGAGCCCACACTGTGGCCCTCAGTGCCCCCTGAGTGGGTCAGCCGGGTCTGCCCCAGGGGAACAGGGACACAGATGTTGGCGTTTCTGCCCACCACGGGCAGCACCCGCGCGACTCTGGCCAGGTTGTTTTGGAGGGGCTGCTCTGCGGCCCCCGTGGGAGCTCGCTGTCCTGAGCGGGCCATGCACACCGGGGTCCATGCTCAGAGCTGGGAGCTCTGCAGACCCCACTCAGGAGCAGAGACAGAGAAGCAGAGGGCCCGAGGATGGCAGGGGAGCCTCGAGGATGCATCCCCTCCCTCCTTGGAGGGCGGAGGACGTGACCACAGATAGTCCTGGGCTCTGGGTTCTGAAGGGGCCCCCTCTTCCCCACCCCAGAGCTTCCCCTGCAGGGAGCTGCCCTTCACCCCTCATCCTGCCTACCCTGCTCTTCCCTGTCCTTCTTTTTCCTGCTCTGCCCTACCCTCCCCCGGCCTCCCCTGCGCTGCTCAGGGCTCCTCCTGGAGGGACTTCGAGGGGACCTGTCACAGAGGAGGGGCTCCTTCAGGAGAGACTTGTCTACACTCACCCAGGGCAGAGCCAGAGCTGGAGCCTGCTTCCCTCTTCCCCACCCCAGAGCTTCCCCTGCAGGGAGCTGCCCTTCACCCCTCATCCTGCCTACCCTGCTCTTCCCTGTCCTTCTTTTTCCTGCTCTGCCCTACCCTCCCCCGGCCTCCCCTGCGCTGCTCAGGGCTCCTCCCTCCCAGCACTGCTCTCTGGTCAGCAGGTCTGAGCAGGTCTGGGGTCTCACCCCCCAGCTATTGTCCTGGGACAGGGGACTCAAGTACTCGACGGGCTTCGGCAGGGCAGGGACGTGGGCCAGCTGAGGGTTAACCAGCCCCTGCTGGAAAGGGGGGAACCCGGGAGAGAGGAGGACCAGCCCTCAGGCTGCAGGGGAGGAGCCGCCCAGAAGCTGGCGGTGAGCATCAGCGTGAGGAAGCTGGAAGCCCGCTCAGGACGGGAGGAAGGCACGAGAGCGCTCAGATGTGCAACAGGTGCTGACCCCAAAGAGGGACAGAAGGTCAGGGGTGGGATGGCTGTGAGCAGGAGAGTCTGAGTTTATTCAAATAAGTGAAACTTAACTTTCCACCATCAATGTAAAATTTTGTCCATTTCTGTCTTTTTTCCTTCTTTCCTTCCCTCTTCCTTATTTTCTATAATTTTTAGTCTTATAACTCAGACGTTCATGGAGGAAATTCAATGTAATATCTCATATTCTCCAGTTCAATAAAACTGAAAAGAGAAAGCTCACATGCTGACAGGAAGTTACCCCTTAAAGGGTCTTGCAAAGCTCTTTTTCGAACAATTTATCTCCCTGTTTACAAATGCCCTGTGATCAGACATTTCCTAGAATCCTGCAGGCACGGAGGGGCTGGGGCGCTGACACCAAACATTAGAGAGAATAACAGCTTTCCAAGGTGCCTGCAGAATTCACAAATGGCAAGAACTTAGTATTTTCTCCATTGCTCTTATTCAATTTGTTTCACAGAAGCAGATGGTCTCAGATGAAGTAAGAACCGGAAAATTGGGCTCTTGTTAAAACAGTCTTTCAGTTCCCTTTTGGGCCCCCTCTGCTTCCCTCCTGCCCCCAGGTGACCCCCACGCGGAGCCCAGGTCGGCAGTCTCCTGTTCTGGCTCAGCCTTACACACAGCAGGTGGGCGCAGACCCTGGAATTCTGGGGGCTCCTTTCCTTCCTGTGTAAACAGAACGTCCCTGGATTCGGGGCGCTCATCTTGCCCGAGGAGCCAGATCAGTGCGGCTCCCTCCAGCTCAGACAGGGGCTCTGGGCCGGCCCCTCCTGCACACAGCAGCTGCAGAGGCTGCCGGTCCCCGTGCACGGCAGGCGGGGTGCCCATCCCCACCCCGGGTCCCCCGCAGCCGCTCCTAGGTCTCCTCCATCCCTCTCCCCAGGAGGCCCCGGGCTCTCCCGGCCTCACCCCCTGGGAGGGCTTCCCTTCGTGCTGCCGGGCAGCCGCGCTCAGGGTCCCCAGCCTGGCCTCCGCCAAAAGCTCCCTTTGTTCCTCCCCATCACCCCGGGGCTCTAACCCCAGTGCCCTGCGTGTGCTCCGTCATCACACGGCTGACCCCTCTGGTTCTTCAGCACAGACCTCAGACAGCCCGGGAGCTGCTGCCTCCCTGCCCACCCGGCGGCCTCCCTCCCAGGGAGCCCGGACCACTCACTGAGGAGGAGGCTGCTGAATCCCAGGAGCCAGGGGGCCCCGCACAGATGGGGGTCTTCGGAGCAGGTGCCCATGGCCGGTGCCTCCCTGCTGGCTCCTCCTGGGCCTGTGAGGTTGCAGAGGAAACACCAGAACACGGACTCTAGGAAAGAGGAAAAGCATCACTCCGAAGAGCCCTTGGCGTCTTCCGCACCCCAGGGCGGGGCTGACTGCTCGTTCTGGGACCTCACTGGCCAGTCTAGAGAAACCCACTCCGGTCTCTCAGGTTAGCTCAGCACCTGCAGTGAGGCCTCAGGAGATAACTGCCGAATAAATGTGGGCACAGCCCCCTCCAGGAGACCCGGTGCTGGAGACGCCCCGTCCCTGTGCTCACAACCAGCCTGGGGGTCTCCCCTCCCCAGCCTGCACCCCGAGGCCCACTGACCTCTGTCCCTGGGCTCCCACTTAGCCTAGGCCGCCCTGCTCACCCGCGCCACCCGATGACCAGGCACAGAGTCACTCCTAGAGCCAAGGACTCTGGGCATCTCCTGCTTTGGGCCTGTGCTCTGTCCTTCCACCATCTCACGAGTCACATTTCCCTTCTGATTTTCTAGGAACCTCACTGTCAGGTGTCTCAGTGAGAAGCTAGGAGCCCGAGGACAAAGCCCTCCTGGGAAGGGTCACCCCACACCCCAGTGCACACACGGGCATGTCCCCACTCCTGGCCCCCAGGGCTGTGTCGCAGCCTAGGGCCGGCCCTGCCCCCACACACAGGACCACGCCCCCCCCACGGGAGCAGCCCCACAGCCCCCCTCCTCTGGGAGGCTCTGCCAGCCCTGGGCCCGCGCTCACTCACAGGCAGGGCTGGAGAGGGACACGGGTCTCTGACCATAGTCTCAGCGGCTGCAGACTCATGGCCACCTATGGAGGGTCAGGCCGGCCTCCTCTTCCCAGATGGGTTCCCACAGCCTCTGAGAACCGTGGCCTCCCGTGGACCCTCGGGGAGCAGCTGCATCACTAACCCCCAGCCGGTGCCCCTTTCCCCACCCCCTGGGCTCCCCCTCAGCTGCTCAGACCCTCAGACCCTCAGGCTGCACCCCAGGACTGGCCGGGGCCCCGCACTCAAGGTGGTCAGCCTGCTGGGTCTTCAACCCACTTTATGGATGTGAGACCTGAGTCCGAAGGGTTTGGATGACCTGCCAGAGGTCACCCAGCAGAGCAGGAGTCAGGGTCTGCACTCCCAACAAGGAACTCTGAGAAATCCCACGTCACCGCCGCTGTGCCATCCCCTGTGCGGCCTCCAGTGATCACCGTGTCCGGTCTGGGCCCCCCCGAACTGCTCTGCGCCCCTCAGACCAGAGAGCACTCAGCACGGCCTCATTCCCCCGCTCCCACCCAGTGATGGGGAGACCCCTCCACGGGCCGTCCCTCAGCCTTGTGACCAGAAACTCCTCAGATGGAGTCCAGATCTGAGCAGCTCATTCCCTCGTCCCTTCAGGGTGATGGGGAGCAAGTCTGCTATGCCCCTGTCCCCGTCCCTAGAGCTCTGGGTGTGCGCTTTCCGGGTGAGAACTGTTTGCTTGTGCAAACCCCCACTTGAAGTGGGGCGCAGGGCCTAGGAGGGAGCCCCCAGCAGCTGCAGGCCGGGACCCCAGAGGGTCAGTCTGCACACACTCCATGCTGGGGCAGCCCTGGGACTTTCTACACCTGCAGATACTGCTCTCTGTCCCCTCCCGCCCTCCTGTGCAGCAAGAGAGCTCAGGTCACCAGTCCTCCATGTGTCCAGGTCTCTGTGGTTCCCAAGCTCGTTCCCTCTGTGAGGCAGCAGGGCTCAGGGTTACTGTCCATGTCACAGAAGAGCCAAGTCAGAACCCGTAGGTGTCTTGATGCGCCCTGTTCTGGATGCTGGGACGGGGCGGAGCCAGACCCAGCTTTCAGGCCTCCTAGGCCACTGGTCTTTCCAGACCTGAGTCTCTCTCAGAACTTAAGAAGCCACACTGACAGGGAGGGAGGCCAGGCCTGACCCAGGGCAGCCTCTCTCTTTTCTCACACCCACAGGCAGAGGACTTAAGCCTGTGGTTGTGTCTCTGCAGCCTCTGAGGTCCACAGCGGCCCCTTGCTGGCCACATCCGCCCCCTGTACACTGACTGCGTCACACTCGGGCCAGCATCTGCAGCCCAGCTGAGGGTGGGAGTGGCTTATTCTACACTCATGCTCTTCTGGAAACTTCCATCCTGCCTGGACGCAGCTCCCTGGTGGGCAGAGAGCTCACGACCCTGAGCCCGAGGACACGAGCTGGGCAGTGTGGCTTCTGTGCTGACATTGGGCTTCGGGCCGGACCCCTCCTGGAGGCAGGGACTCTGTCCGTGGCCGGGTGGCATGAGCTCTCAGACCAGACACGGTGAAACTGAATCTCTCTTCCCTGAGCCTCCCCTGAGTGTCCCTGGATGCAGGGCTGGAAGCCCCGAGCCCCCGAGCTCTCAGCACGGTGGGGACATGGAACTGCTGTGGGAGTCGCCCCGCAAGTCCCTAGGCCTGTGTGGGCCCGGTGAGCTCACGGCTGCTCCAGGAGACTCCAGTGTCCTCCAGAATGCCCTTGGAGGCACCACCACCACCCTCCACGATGCCCAGACTCAGGTCCTGGGGACCACCTCGGACTCCCCCTCCTCATGTCCCCACTCTGACCCATCAGCAGGCCTGTCGACTCCAGAGTGTTTCATGAATCCCCCAGGTCTCACCCCTCCACCCTGTCTCCATCCTACCCATCAGGAACCTGGGGCTCCTGTTGCTAAACCGTCCAGGGCCGAGAAGCCGGGAGGGAGCAGAGCCGCATCCAAAGCCGGGGGATTTGTCTCCAGATCCTCTGCTTCTGCGTCGAGGCCAAGCCACCAGCAGCCTCTCCCAGGCTCCTCCCTCTCCTTCGCCCTGCACTGTGTCCACACATGGCCACGGGGTCTCTCCCCCAGCCTCAGGCCCTGCCCTGTACTGCTCAGCACACTCTGCTGAACCCCCGTCCCACTTAGAAAGATCCCAGGGCCCCAAGGCCCCAGACCCCCCACCCCCGCTGCTCCTGTCCCTCCCCTCCACCCTGAGCCGCGCCAGCACTGGGGGCAGGCTCCGAGCTCAGGGCCTTGACTCACATCGCCTCTGCCTGCCACTTCCTTCTGCAGAAATCCGAGGTTCCCACTCACCCTGCTCAGCCTCTGCCCCCTCCCCAGGGAGACCCATCTAGAACAGCAGCTCCCTGGCCTGACTCTGCTTCTTGTGTTCCTCCCACCAGCCACCCCTGACCTCATATCTACTCGGTCACTTGTTTATTTCCACTGTCCCCAGAATACAAGTTCTCAAAGCCTGGGCATGAGTTTTGTTCCCTTGTGTACCCCAGCACTGAGCACAATAGTAAGCACCCCATACACAGGCCATGGAGGTGGGTTTGCCCAGCGGTTAAAGCTCGGATTCTAGAAGAAGACCTCTTGTCTGGCCTGAAATCCCAGCTCTGCCCTTCACTGGCTTCATGATCTCACAAACCCTAGCAAGAGGCACTTTGTTTTCATCGTCTATAAAATTGATACTGTGCTACACTATACCTATACTATACTGTGACTATAGTATCTATTGGATGAATTAGTAGCTATATGCTCACATCCTAGAAAGGTGAGTAGCTCATAACAAATGCTAAATAGTTGAGCTATTTATAGAATTATAGGTTATAAATGCAATTGATTTAACCAAGAATGTGTCATGTATGTGTTCTTTCGAAGGAGGAAGGTGAGAGAGAGGCACAGAAGAGAAGAAAATCCTTTTCGTTCAGACTAGAAAGTACACGGTACCTGAAGTTGATCTGAGAATAGTGAGATGAGAACATTATTTTTCAAAAGAGCATTTTCTAGAAACACAGAGGTGAAGGACAAAATAAGTAGTTAAGAACTGGACGTGATTGTTTTCCAGAGGGGCCTGGATCACAGAGAGGGTGGGACAGAAGATACTGTTTCACATCACTTCCCTTGTTCTTTTCCTACAACAATTACACACTGAAAACTAAAAAAAGACACAAAGGCTTCTTTGGATGTGTGTTAGGAAAAATGACACCACCTGTGCTGCAGGTATGTCATCTGACTGTCCCCGAATTTCAAAATGGAGGGAAGGGGAAGTGTTTTCCAGAAACAGGGAGCAGTGGAAGCCAAGGTGCAGAGGGTGGTGTAGGCAACAGGTACTTGGGCTCATAAAGGAAGATTCCCTGAGTCTGGAGACCTGCCTGCTGCTGGGGACTGAGTCTGGGGTGGGGTCAGGGGGTGAAGGGAGGGGTCGGGGCCTGGCAGGGAACCAGAGCATCTGCACCTCCAGAAATTGGTGACAGAAACAGCAGAACAACACTACCAACAACGACAGCCTGATGAAGGAGGAGAACACAAGCTCTGACCTCACGGCAGGGCCTGGGGCTCAGCAGGGGCTCAGCCTGGGCTCCAGGCAGCTACCCAGTGATCTCAGACAAGTCAAGCCCTCAGTCCAGCTGGGCAGCCACTTTTCCTCCTGAAACTCTGTGTCTTGTTCTCTAGGAAGCTATGGCTTTGTCTGGTTGTGAGAGATGGTCATCCCTGCAGCTGCTCTGAGTCCCGTATGTGTAGAAAAGAGATATGAATCCATTTGCTCTAAACCAGTTCGTTCTATGTTGTTCCTGGCAGCTTGGAAGGAATAGATGGTATTTGTGTAGGTGGACTAGATTCTGGTATTCACTGTGCATCCCAGGGAGCCGGGGACACTGGGTCCACCCGCGCATATGTGTATTACTCGCCTGAGTGGAGTTCCTCTACCAAACTCATTTTCTACATTGTTTTCTTTGACTCCAAAAGTGGCAAATCCTGACACCCACTCATGATAATAAACTCGCAGAAAATTATGAACAGTTTACCAACTTTATCAACTTGGCAATGGTTATCTCCAAGAGCGCCACAACTAGTAGTATAGTTATTGGTGAGAGACAGGACGCATTCCTTCTACCACAAAGAATGAGGCAGGAAGATCCCTACCAGCCCTTTCAGGGTTGGACTGTAAGTTCCAGCTAATACAGTAGGACCACAAAATTAAATAGGATGCATATGGACTGGGAGGAAGAATTAAAACCATCGTTGAACACAGGTGGTATGGTTTTCTACTTAGAAAATCCAACAAATCAACCAAAAAATAGGAAGAAGAAGAAGAAGAAGAAGAAGAGGGGGTGGAGGAGGAGCGGGGCCAAAGAGGAAGAGGAAAGAGAAGAGAAGAAGTCTTAGATATGATGAGTGATAGTAGCATGGTTGCAGGACCCGCAAGGTCACTGCCCCAAAGTCATCTACTCACTTATACACCAGCAAGAAAGAAATGGGCTTTCAAAATGAAAACAGAACTATTTACATTGACACTCCAAAAATGAACTATGTAAGAATAATCTAGGAAAATGTGCATAAGATCTTCATGAGGAAAACTACAGGAGTCTGGTAAACAAAACCAGAGAAGAACTGAATACACCAAGAAATAGTCCATGTTCATGGATAACAAGGCTCAATATTGTCCAGATGTCCGTTGTTCCCAACTTGATCCACAGATTCAGTGCAATTGCAATCTGAAGCCCAGTAATTATTTTGTAGATGTGGCTACAGTGATTTTAAAGCTTGTATGGAGAGAAAAAGGCTCAGAGTTGCCAACACCATATTGCAGGAGAACAAACGTGGACAACTGACACCACCGAACTCCACAACCTACTATATACCTATAATAATCAAGACAGTATAGCACTGGTGAGAGAAGAGCCAAATAGAGCAATGGACACAACGGGGGCCCAGAGATACACCCACACAGAGACAGTTAACTGATCTTTGATAAAGGAGCAAAAGCAACACCATGGAAGGAGGACTAACCAGACTTCCACAAGTGAAGGAAAGAAAGAGAGAGAGAGATAAAGAGAGACAGACAGACAGAAAGAGAGACAGAAAGAAAGAAAGAGGGGTGCCTGGGTGGCTCAGTCATTAAGCGTCTGCCTTCAGCTCAGGTCAGATTGCAGGATCCTGGGATTGAGCCCCGCATCGGGCTCCCTGCTCAGCGAGGAACCTGCTTCTCCCTCTCTCACTCCCCCTCCTTGTGTTCCCTCTCTCACTGTGTCTCTCTCTGCAAAATTAGTAAACAAAATCTTAAAAAGAAAGGAAGGAAGGAAGGAAGAAAAAAGAAAAGAAAAGAAAAGGAACTGAGACACAGATATACCCTTCACAAAAATTAGCTGAGTGTGTCAATGACCTCCATATAAAATGAAGAATTATGTAACTCCCACAAGATAACATAGGAGAAATCTAGGTTTCCTTGGGTTTGGTGATGAGGTTCAGAAAAGACACCAAAGGCACAATTCATGGAAGAAAGATGAGATGAGCTAGACTTCAGTAAAGTGAAATACATATTCTGCAAAAGACAATGTCACAAGAAGGAAAAGACAGGCCATAAACTGGGAAAAATGTCTGCAAAAGACAAGTCTGTTAAAGAACTGCTATCGAACACATATAAAGAACTCTGAAGACTCAACACTAAGAAAACAACCCAATGAAATGTAGGCCAAAGGCACTCACGGCCACCTCCCCAAAGATTCACAGATGGGAACTAGGCATCTGGAAAGATCTCCCCACAATGCATCAGCAAGGAAATGCAAATGAAAGCAATGAGACTCCACTGCACACTTGTTAGAATGATCGAAATCTGGACTCCTGACAACACAACATGCTGGTGAGGATGCGGAGCAACAGGAGCTGTTGGTCCCAGCTGCTGGGACTGCAAGATGCTGCAGCCACTTTGGAAGATGGTTTTGTGGAGTCTTAGAAAAGCAAACATACTCCCACCACATGATCCAGCAACTGTGCTCCTTGCTAATTACCCAAAGGGCTGAAAACTGAGTCCATACGAAAACCTACATGCTGATGTTTTTAGCAACTTTGATCCCTATTGCCAAAACCTGGAAAAGGCCAAGATGTCTTGCACTAGATGAAGAAATAAATCAAGGGGTCCATCGATGGACTATCACTCAGCATGAAACGGAAACGAGCTATGAAACCAGGAAAAGACCTGCAGGAAACGTAAATGCATATTAGCACATGAGAGAAGCCAATCTGAAAAGGTTACACACTGTACGATTCCAACTACATGACCTTCTCGAAAGGACAAAATGATGGAGACAGTAAAAACCTCCGTGTTTGCCAGGGGTGGGGGGAGGGAGTCATGAAGAGGTGGATCACGGGATGTTAAGGCAGAGAACATATTCTGTATGGTTCTATAATGGTAGATGCATGTCTTTGCACCTCTGTCCAAACGCATAGACTCAACAACACCAAGAATGATCTCTGAGGTCACCTCCGGGCTCTGGGTGATGACGACATGGAGGGGAGGGGCACTCACTGCGACAAATGCCCCAGTCTGCGGGTGGATGTTCATGACGGGGAGCCCGTGCATGTGTGCGGGCACAGGGTGTGTGGGAAATCCCTGTCCCTTCTACCTGGTGCTCCTGAGAAGCTAACCATACTGGGTATTTACCCTAAAGATACAAAGGTAGTGATCCTCAGGGGCACGTGCACCCGAATGTTTATAGCAGCAATGTCCACAGTAGCCAAACTATGGAAAGAACCTAGACGTCCATCAACAGATGAATGGATAAAGAAGAGGTGGTGTACATATATACAATGGAATACTATGCAGCCATCAAAAGAAACGAAATCTTGCCATTTGCAACGACGTGGATGGAACTAGAGGGTATTATGCTGAGCGAAATAAGTCAATCAGTGAAAGACAATTATCATATGATCTCTCTGATATGAGGAACTTGAGGGGCAGGGTGGGGATCTTGGGGGGGTAGGGAGGGAAAAATAGTGAAACAAGATGGGATGGGGAAGGAGACAAACCATAAGAGACTCCTAATCTCACAAAACAAACTGAGGGTTACTGGGGGGTGGGAGGGTAGGGATAGGGTGGATGGGTTATGGACATTGAGGAGGGTTTGTGCTTTGGTGAGTGCTGTGAAAGATGTAAGCCTGATGATTCACAGACCTGTACCCCTGGGGCAAAGAATAAAAAATAAAGAAAGAAAGAAATAAAAAAGAAAATACCGTTGGCTGTGTAAAGGGAGAACCTGAGCTCTGTGCGAGATTCTGTAACATAGGAGGGCTCATTGGAGACAGTGAGGAAAGGTCGCCTGATCAACTCTGCAGAGAGCAAGCCCCGATTCATCTGTGGTCGAGTCTAGACTGTTCCTGTGCACAGATCTCTCTAATGTTTTTGCAAAACTGAGCTCAGAGAGCGCAGGGGTCTGCAGGTTTCCATCGATCAGTATATGGTGTATGAGGTCATCTGAGGACACATCTAGGTTTCCTCATTGGTGTGAAGGATGACTTCCATCCTTCTTTAACCAATGCCCCATCAGTGGTCATTTGGACTGTTTCTTACCTCAAAAACTGCTGACCTGAACTTATTTGTGTACGTATTACTGTTGGCTTTTGTGAGTTTTCTAGAAGGATAAATTGCTGGGGCACAGGATATGTCCTTATATATTTTCACAGGTACTGTCATATTTTCCCCCAAATTGTGTGAAATGAAGCTGCTCAGCAGTGTATGAGAGGGCGCCTCTCTGAAACCCAATCAACACTCAGGATTCTTAATTTTTTAAACTTGACCAAAATGTCAAGTTTAAATGTCAATCTATTGACATTTACTCATTGTTTCACTTGCATGTCTTAAATATTAACAAATTACAAATCCTCTGATTTGTTAAGTGATCACTTGTGTCTCTTCTCTGGCTCTTCCTAGTCTCTCCAGACTTCCATTGGGCTGACGGTCTTGGCTCATGTTTAAAAGAGCTCTAACTGCCCTGTGGACATTAGGTCTTGGTCTACTCTGTGTATATGGTTCTTCAATATGGCCCTTTTCCTTGTTTGTTCCCTCACCAGTCCCCCATCCGGGCCTTGTGGCTCAGAAACTGTCAGGGTTTAGGGCAGGGTTTAGGGCAGGGATTCGGGGTCAGGATTTGCAGGAAGGACGTCCATCCAGTAGGAGAGCATCTTTGTTTCAAGCATCCACAGCTCTCAGGTCACTAGTGGTCCGAGTGGTTTCCGTTGTGTTCAGTTGTGCTGGAGAAGATTGGGAGGGAAGCCATAATTGTGGGGGAATGTCTTGCTCTGCAGGGAGTGGTGGGGAGGGATTCAGTGCAGGTGAGCAGTGGGTCTGCAGGGCCACAGGGGGAGGGCTGTGTGGCAGCTTCCTGAAGAGGAGGCTCCGGAGCCTGGCCTCCGAGCTCTGACCACACAGCTCTCGGGAGCCTCCGATGGCTGCCCACCTCCGGCCAGAGCCAGGCCCTCCCCAGACGCAGGCACCCCTGCCTGCGGACCACCTCCCAGGCCAGTCCCAGTCATCTGAGCTTGCAGCCCATCAGGTGGGGATGGTCTGGACAGGAGGAGACCCTCTCGGGAAGAAGTCGGATCTTTACGGAGAACTGGGGGCTTGTCCCAAACCCCAGAACAGGAGACCACTGAGAACCTGATGGGCAGGAGGAGGCCACGGGCCCCACTGACCCCACAGGCAGGAGAAACCATGGCCAGTCCTTCTAGGCCGCATCCAGAGAGCTCATGACAGAGGGTGGGGACCGCAGCACAGCAAAGAGGTGGCCTCAGCCCGTGAGGCATTTTTGCCTCAGGTAAACACACCTAGTCCTGTGTCCTGGGCTCCCCAAGGAGCACCACAAGCTGCAGGTCAGCTCCTGCCTTTGTGATCTGGGGAACCCCTATCCCCGGTTCCAGCTCCATCTGTGGCTCTGGTGTTCTTAGTTTCTGGAAGGTGAACCTTCCAGGTGATGCTTAGGGAATTGGAAGCGTTGTCACAGGGGCATCCCGGGATGCTCTGCATTTTCCTGTCATCTCCCCTGGGAGGCTGTCTGCTGGCCTCGTGCCTAAGGAAGGGGCTTGGCTCTTCTGACCTGGGAAGTGTCACCAGCCTGGAGAAACTGGGAAATCCGAACAAGTTTGGAGGTCCCATCTGGCTGAACTCGGAGCTCCCAGTTCAACATCCAGATGAGAGGGCCGACCGCGTCCCAGGAGGCTTGTTTCAAGTGAAGTTTCCTCAGGTCATGGTGTAGATGCGGCTCTGTACCCACCGCTGCACCCCGACAATATCCCAGCCTCCAGATCAAGATCAAGAAACTCTGACAGGAAGCAGATGATGGGAGCCATCGTCAGGAGCCTCCTCAAGGGATCTTGACACTTGTCCCAGGAAGAGATCACCTGTCCCTATGGATGTTGACCTTGACCGTCTACCCCTGGCACTGCCTGTCCGCAATGTGTCATTACCACTTTGAGTTCTTACCCACATTTCTAAGTGCATGGCCTCACGTTCACAGGCTTATTTCTTGTTTCGTTTGGCAAATGTGAGTATTTCCCAGGAAGGGGTTCTCAAGCTCTTCTCAGATTCTCCAGAGGGTCCACCACCAAATGGAGGTGTCAGGACCCTAACCAGGACAGCCAGCAGCCCTCGAGGTCAATGGCAGCTCAGTCTCTACTCCATGCTATTCATTGAGGCTCCATGGGGGTCACTGGTGAGAGAGACAGAAGCCCTCCCATCGGGGGGTCATCTTCCAGCAGGGGAAGTAGGGGACAGGACACTTCCGGGACTGATGCCGTTAACTAGGGAGTGGTCAAGGGAACAGACTGGGAATCTGAGGGACAGTAAGTGCTGGGAGCCACACGGGCCTTGCTGGCTGACACAGTCATAGTGTGGAAATGGCAGCTTTTGCACAGCTCCTGCCAACCAAAGTGAATCTGGTATCTCCTTCCACTATCTCAGGATTCCTTCTATTACTTACAATTAGGCCTCTAGGCACTCCTAACCAGACCGAGATCACTCAGGCAAAACCATATGAGAAGAATCAGACCCTTAGTCCCACGGCATGGACCTTGGACCCTATCTCTGTAACAGTTCCTGCCAATGTCATCTCTTTGAGCTCTTGCAGATCAGGGAGAAACACTTTAAGATGTCTTGAATCAGCCACAGAGAAACAGCTTATGCAAACAACTTAAGCCTTACTTCTGTAAACATCGATATCTCCTCACTTCTGTTCTCCTCACTTCTGCAGTTGATGTGCCAGATAGAATGACGCCTGATTTAGCTATAGTATGACCCATGTCTATAAAAAATAATCTGTCTCTGTCATGACTGGGGAGATTGACGCATGGGAAAGTACATAAAAAATGTCTTTTTACTGATCAAAGTGCTTTTTATCTCTAAAGATAATTAATCGTGTCCTTGTTGTGTTACATACCGCCCAACTCACTGCCTATAAATAAAGATATTGGGACCAGCAGAGCAGAGATGCCAGAGATGCCTGCTTGGTGACCAGAAAGGATCGCTCGGCTCTCACACTCCTTTCGCCGACACCGTCCATCCTTCCGGGACCCCTGGACCTGCTGGAGCTGGCCTTCAGCAAGTAAGGACTGAGTTAGACTTTAAACCAGGGATAGGAAGGGGACAAGGGCCACAGGGTGGAGAGTGGGGGTTGGGAGGGCAGCTCGAACTGTGAGCAGGAGAGTCACAAGCATGACTGGAAGGAGTCTGAGTCCAGCAGCTGCTGCGGGCTCACGGGAGGGGACTGATGGCTCCTACTCATGGAGGACCCTCGGGCTCGGGTGTCCTCACTGCGGACATTGCTGAGATCAGGACACAGGTTTGCACTGATGTAACTCAGTGGGACATAAAGTACTGATGTGTCTACATTGGAAAATGTCCATACATCATAGACACAATGTAGATACATCAACAACGTAGCTGTTATAGATACAATGTAGCTCTGATAAAACCCAGTAGCCACTACGAACTGTGAGAAGTAGGATGGGCTCCCCTGGAGCAGAGGGGCTGGGGACACACAGGTGGGAGGGAGATTTCATGCTGCAAACATTCGCTCCAGTTTTCAATCATACATGTCCAACCTGAGCTTCGTCACCAGGAGCTCCATGCCTGAGAGAATATAGGACTATTTATTTCCTCTGTATCACTAATTTTTAGTACCTAAGTCAACAAACTTCAGCCCGCTTTTTCTTGAAGTAGGCTCTATGCCCAAAGTGGGGCTCGAACTCACCACCCCAGATCTCGAACTGCCCATTCTTCTGACTGGGCCATCCAGGCCCCTACAGAACCTCTTTAAATGAGGAATTACTTGTTGAGTACATAATGCTAATCACTGATTCATGCGGTTTTTCATTTAATCCTGTGAACCCACTGATGAGGTCAGTCTCATCAGCATCCTCACTGGGCTTAGCAGAAATCAGAGGCACAGAGAGGGCTGGTGACTTGCCCAGGGTCACACAGTCTGGAGGGGAAGCCAGCAGGGGCTGCAGCTGTGAGTGCTCCAGGTGGGGACCAGGAGGGAAGTGCCATCAGGGTCCCTGGCACTCCAACCTTCCTCTCAGAGTGTCTCCACCTTGTTGTCTCCTTCCTCTCCTCAAGGGTCTCCAAGGTTGGGTTCCTAATCCCTGACTCCTGGCTACACCTTCATGTCTGTAGTACTGCCCTCCCCACCAACCCCCCCCCCCCNGTTTGTCTAGTGCTGATCACCCCGACCTGGCCTTGTGGTGGGTCTGGGAGCAAAGGGAGAGGTTCCGCGGCCCCGCCCCTCTTGTGCCCCCCAAGCCTCCCTGTGAGCCTCCCTCCAGGCCTGGAGCGCACACGCCCGCGCCACCTGGTGGCCGAGGACCAAACTGCCGCTAGAGACTTCCTGCAAAGAAGCCTTCCCACCTCAGCTCAGCTGCACACACGGGTCATGAGCACCTACTGTGTGCAGCACGGGCGGGGGGTGGGGAGCAGAGACAGGAAGCAGAGTCGTTGCCCTAGAGGAGCCCATAGGCCACCAAGAGGCAGAAGCACAAATCCTTTCAGGGGTGGGGGGAAGCGCCTCCGTCCAGACACCCGAGCATTGTCTTTCATCCAGGGAACAAGAGCAGCGCAGGGGACAAGGAAACAGGGCAGGAAGGGGGCTGGGAGGAGGGGCGCAGGGTGACCCGTGGGGGGTAGGGGGGCAGCGACGGGGTGCACGCGGCCAGCAGGAGGCGGAGGAGCTGCAGGCAGGGGCAGACAGGCGGCTCAGGCCCTGTGGCGGGGTCTCTGCTCCTGATGGACGGCAGGCGCCTGTGACCGGGGACGCTGCTCCGCAGGCTGTGGGCGTCCTGCTCCCGAGTCTGCAGGAGCGAGTTCCCGGGGGTCAGCAGCTGGCCGGGAATGGCCTTGCAGTTCACGACGGACGGGGAGAGATGAGCCCGCGGATCCTTGTGTCCAGGTCTCCCCTCGCTGGTGGGAAGGACGGACGGGGAGAGATGAGCCCGCGGATCCTTGTGTCCAGGTCTCCCCTCGCAGGTCTCCCGGGGGTCAGGGAAAAGGGGGGGCACCTCGGCGTGGGGGAGGGGAGCAAACAGGGCAGAGGAGGGAGAGCCCAGTCCGTCATGTTCCCCTCCAGCTCTGAGTCAGGCCAGAGGGTCCCTGTGAGTGGGGGCATGCCGGGTCACATGGCGGATCACATGGCATCACTGAGGTGCCAGGACCGTGGGCAGGTCCGTGTCCCAGGCCCGTGAGCATCATGCACATGGACATCACTCGCAGGACCGACACCTCCCTCTGCCCAGACTGTGGGTCCCAGACCGGCTGTGGGTATTCTGGGGCCTCTGTAGAAAATCCAGGCTCCTGAGGCCATGGACACACATTCTATCTTGTGTCTCCACGTGTCACACGGGCCCTTCAGGCAGTGGGTGCAGAATGCACGTTAGGGAGGACGACTCTGCTTCCAGAAGCTTTGGGGTGGACTGGGGCAGCTGTCCTCTGGACACTAAGCTCCGATGCGGGTCACTCACCGCCCCTGAACCAACCTAGGATTCCTCCCACGGGCATCACCAAAGATGAAGGGCCTCGGGCTCTGTCTGAGCTCATCCCCGGAAGGTGTTCTAGACCCAGTCCCAGCTCAGAGGCCCTGCCTGCTTGAACTCTACCCCTCGGCCCCCACCGCCCAGTGCCCAGAGGTCCTGCCAGAGAAGGCTGCCTGCCCCCACCACCCCCGACCTACCCTCGTGAGCACCTGCCTCACCCCTGCCCAGCAGGCCCAGACCCAGGACCCACTGCAGGCTGGCGGGGACCTCACAGTGCTGGGTGCTGGGCTCAGGGCTCAGCTTCCTCTTCTAAGTGGACTTTTCCCAGAGCAGGCGCTGGTTCCCATGCTAATTTAGCAGGAGCTCCATAGAGCCTTTGCTCCAAAGAAGAAAGAAGGAACCTGAATCCCGGGGTCACACATGCTGTGAATCTCAGATTGAAGCATTACACGGATGGTCCCCCTGCAGGAGGGCTGTGAATGTCTCAGAAGGGATCTGGTCCGTCGCATTTCCATATTCATCTGACCGTGGCCTCCGCCCCCTTTGTTGAGGAGCGTCTCTCACAGCTGATGCTCCGTGGATCCCACTCAGAATCGCTGACGAGGGTAAATCGGGTGCCCGTGTGTGGACACGTGAGTGACAGCGGCCGAGCTGTGCTGACTTCTCCCCACGAGCCCTCGGCCCCTTCTCACTCTCCCCCCGGGGCAGCTCCTGGCCTCGGGCTCCTTTCCCTGAACCCCGTATGGTCACAGGAGCACAACCTCATCCATGCACTGACTGTGAGCTGTTTAGGGGGGACCCGTCACCGCCGACGCAGACCCTCCCCGATGGTGGACTCGTTCCTTCCACAAACAGGGCATGAGCTCCTACTGTGTGCCAGCCCCGCTCCAGGTGCTCACACACGCACGAGTGTGCCCAGCAAACCCTCTGCCTTCCTCCCTGTATGAGGAGGGGAAAGACCGTGCACAGGAACCACAGAAAATACAGTGAGCAGGGCTCTGGATGCGAGAGCAGGGAGCGGGGCTGAGCACCTGGGAGTGTGGTTTCCAGTTACACCAGGAGGTCAGAACAGGCTTCCTCAAGAAGGAGACTTCTGAGAAAAGACTGGAAGGGGGTGAGGGGTGGCCACAGACATCTGGGGGAATCGCTTTCCTGGCCCAGGTGTCAGCCCGTGGGATGGTCCCCAGGTGGGACCCTGCCTGGCCTGTTCCAGGAGCAAGAGGTCAGTGTGGCCGGAGCATCCGTGAGCCCAGGCAAGACAGGCAGGAGATGGAGCTCAGAGAGGTAACAGGGGCCCCGATTGGGTCCATTCTGACCTAGAATCCTGGGATGCCATAGCCGGAACTGCCTCAGGGCCTGCGCCATAACCCACCCCCTGCTAGACAGGTGAGAAAACCAGGGCACAGGGGGGTGGCTTGCCCCGGGGCAACGGGATAGAACTTGGTCCTGAACACCTTTCTCAGACCCGACTCTGGTGGGAGCAGAGCTGGCCTGGGCCTGGGGCAGGGCTGTGCTGTCCTCCCTTCAAGTGTCCAGGACAGTCTTGCTCTCATGGCCCAGGAAGGTGGGGTTGGGAGACCTGGGTGCAGGCGGCTGCCGCTGCAGCTCTCTCCACCAACGGGTGCCGCCTGCACAGCTTCACCAACAGGCACTCAGAGAGCTCAGTGGTGGGATCCAGTCATTCCCACAGCTGCTGGGGGGGGGGGCTGATCACTGAGGTAGGTGACCTGGGCTGCACCGGAAGAAGGGTCTTCTTTCCTGGAAAGACAGAGCCTCACGACAACAGAGACTTTGCCCTTCGTCCTTCTCCCGTTGACGATCTTCCATGTGGGCTGGTGTCTGCAGACACAGCCGTCCTGGACCATGAGGAAGAAGCAGGAGGACAAGACCCCATGCCCAGGACGGTGGAGCAGAAAGAGGGGGAGCCCGGGAGCCCGGGGACCGCACTGAGCAGACGGTCCGACCCCAGTCACTGCCATCGCCTGACTTCCTGCTCCAGAGAACAAGAACCCACCCGCTTCAGCCTTTGAGAGCCCAGCTGTAGGCTCACTGGAGTTAGACGTATTCCTGATTTCTGTGCAGGATGACAATAACGAAGATGATTAATCAGCAACATCAAAAGTCGATTAAAAAAAAAATAAAAGGACCAGGGTGCCTGAGTGGCTCAGTTGTTAAGCATCTGCCTTCGGCTCAGGTCATGATCCCGGGGTCCTGGGATTGAGCCCTGCGCTGGGCTCCTTGCTCAGTGGGAAGCCTGCTTCTCTCTCTCCTACTCCCCCTGCTTCTGTTCCCTCTCTTGCTGTCTCTCTGTCAAATAAATTAAAAAATAAATAGTTGAATTAACAGATAATTTAAATATAAAATCAAACAGAATGTCTGCTACAAAGTGTTAGGAAACACACACAGGTACGTAGAAGCTTCCGATTTTAGGAATGAATTTGTTCACCACCTGGTTTATTTTTATTTTTTTTAAAATTTATTTTTATTATTATTATTTGCCCATGGGTACAGGTCTGTGAATCAACAGGCTTATGCCTTTCACAGCACTCACCAAAGCACAAACCCTCCCCAATGTCCATAACCCATCCACCCTATCCCTACCCTCCCACCCCCCAGTAACCCTCAGTTTGTTTTGTGAGATTAGGAGTCTCTTATGGTTTGTCTCCTTCCCCATCCCAACTTGTTTCATTATTTTTCCCTCCCTACCCCCCACGACCCCCCACCCTGGCCCTCAAGTTCCTCATATCAGAGAGATCATATGATAATTGTCTTTCTCTGATTGACTTATTTCACTCACCATAATACCCTCCAGTTCCATCCATGTCGTTGCAAACGGCAAGATTTCGTTTCTTTTGATAGCTGCATAGTATTCCATTGTATATATATACCACATCTTCTTCACCAGCTGGTTTATAGGATGTTTGTTATATGCTCTTTTCAACAGGCGAGGGACTGTGAATCAAGCTTGAAGGATCAAAACTCCTAGGAAAATTAGATGTGTTTCTGTAGGTTTCCTTTACTTATTGCTGACATTTTTCCAGTTGAAGGACACCTGCTGAATGTCTGCTGGGAACTGTGTAGAGCCTCAGGCTGGTGCCACAGAGGGCGGGGCCTGGAGTGGGGCCGTCAGTGGAGAGTAGACCACACCCAGTAACTCCAGTGCAAGGCAGAGAGAAAGATGGTCCAGGAGAGGACAGGAAACAGGAGCATTTGCCCACTGTGCAGGGAGGGTGAGAGATGGGTACCCCCCGAGAGTCCCCAGCAGCCGGGAAGGAGGAAAGAGTGGGCAGCCAGATACGGTGAAGGGCAGGACAGGTGGCACAGGGCACACGTCAGACAGTGTGGAAGTGCACCTGGACAGAGAGGGACCAGATCCTGGGTGGGTTAGACTTCCTCTCCTGAGTGCCATTGATCCTGTGGGGAGTGGGGATGGGAACAGGGCTGTAGGCAGGGAAAGGACAGGAGGGTCCTGCATTTCTGAAAGCTCAGCAGAGCAGTCAGGTGGAGGGGGACTTGGAGGGGAAGATGAGGGGCAGGGAAGACAGTGGGAGGCTGCCGTGGTGCCCTGAGCAGGGGACCGATGGGAGAGATGGAGAGATGGGTGGGTGGGTGGACACTCAGGGCTCTGCTCCTCTCCTCCCTTTGCCCTGCTCCCCATGCACTGTCTGCCCAGGTCTCTGCTCCTGGGGCTGGTGGTGGGGTCCTCACTGGGCTGGGAGCTCCAGGGTCCAGGCCTGTGTCTCCTTCTGCACCTGCACTTGGTCTAGGATGGGGCTGTGTCCCATGACTCCCATGAGCTCAAGCAGCGTGTGTGAGCAGCACAGGGAGCAGCTGAGAAAGAGAAGCAGGGAGAGGAGAGAGTGTTGCTCTCACAAACTCTATCTGTTCACTTTTGTAAAGGAAATCAGGCAAGAAGGATCTCTGCAGTTTTGAAGAGTCTCCCCTGGAGGAGATGTGACCAGGACCCAGGGTCTCATCTATTTCACTGATGCCCGTGATTGTGGAGGTCTGGAAAGGAGCGAGATGGCAGAGGGAGTAGAGGGGCCAGAGACACCTGAGTCCCTCTCCACTCCAGCTGGATGGGGACGCAGTAGAAGGAACGAGATCCACTGAGAGATTGATGGACATCTCGGGTCCCATCCACCTGGATTTTGTCTTCTGCATCATGGAGACATTTGGTTTCCCTTCCTGCAACCTTCTAACATGGACGGTCAGGGCTGGACCACTCGGAGACCACGTGTCCAGTGCCTTCTCAGGGACCTGGCATCTCTAGTGTCCTCAAGACTTCCTCCCCTGCCTCTGGCTGAGTAACAAATGAAGAGTCATGCTGTAGCTGGACCACGGCCACTGGGCACACGCGTGTCCATGTCTGTCAGCCTTTCTCTCCTTCCCAGCTGGCCTTTTACTGTTGGAAACAACATTTTACTAAAAAGCTTCTACAAGGAAAATCTGCTCTAATGAGCAGCACTGATATCATGTGTTACCTTCTTCTTGTCTTGAGAAACTCAGCAGGAGCTGGAAGGATGAGACCTGTCCAGGCATCAGTGCTCAGTTCCTTCCCCACACCTGTCCTCCCTCTGCATCCAGGTCTGGGGGTGATGTTCATGCACCTGCTGAGGTCCCCCTGGGACAGAAGGTGCCCTGGGAATCCCCTCAGGCTGGTGGACCCCTGTGACAATGAGGGAAGCATGACACTCACTGGGACAGTCAGTGAGAGTGGGAGAAGAGACAGGAAGAAGTGAAGGCGAGAGAGAGGATCTCAGGAAAATCAGCTGATGGGAAAACTAAAGCTCTGTGTGGAGAACAGGATAATGCAGTTTCTGTGGGGCCATTCAGTGTGGGTGCTGGGATGGGGTAGGAACAGGAACAGGCAGAGGAATGTTAAGGAGCACCTCAGATGGGGAGCAGAAAGGATACAGGACACAGGACTGAGGGGTCCACGTGACTCTGGAACCACTGTTCCATCTGGCCTGATAGAGCTGGGTTAGCAGGAAAAAGTCAGGAAAAGATGTGCTGTGGATAGTCGTCAGGATTCTGCAGGGAACCAGAATTATAGGACACATATAAATCCAGAGCGATGTGTTGTAAGGAATGGCCCCCACTGTTATAGAGGCTGGTGAGTCTAGATTCTGCAGGGCAGGTGAGCCAGACTGAGATGCATGGAAGATCTGCTGCTGGGGTTCAAGTCCAAGGTCATCAGGAGGAGACACAAGGAAGAGCCAATACCACAGTTCCAGTCTGATGGCCGTCTGCTGTAGAATGCTTCCTTGCTCAGGGTTGGTCAGTCTTTGTCCTTGTTCAGGCCTTCAACTGATGGGATGAGGCCCACCCACAGGGTGGAGGGCAGTCTGCTTTACTTAAAGATCATCCATTTAAGTGTATCTCACCCAAAATCTCCTCCTAGAAGTGTCCAGAAGAATTTGTGACCAAAACTCTTGGTCCTGGGGCCCAGCCACTTTGACTCATGAAAGGAATGATGACAACATATAAACACTAATCCAAAGACAGCTCAAAGGGCCAATTTATGTCAGAGAGTGTAGACTTCAGAGGGAGGATTATTTCCAGGGTGAAGAAGAATAATACAGAATAATGGAAGGCCACCTCAGCAGGAAGTGAGAAGAACCCTAGCTGTGTGTGCACCTAACAGCAGAGCACCAGACACACTACACAGAAACTGACAGATCTGAAAGGAGAAGCAGGTGAATCCACAGTCGCAGTTAGAGAGCCAAGCATCCTCTCTCGGGAACGGGGCTAGCGGATGGACAATCAGCAAGAACACAGACGGTGAACACAACCCTGAACCCACTCGACTTCACTGACATTTAGAGAATGTTCAACCCCAACAGCAGACCTCACATTTCTTTCAAGGGCACTCGGGAGCCTCCCCAAGATACCGTCCTGTCCTGCATCATAATACTTACCTGACGATGTTTAAAGATTTGAAATAATGTATTTCTCTTAATAGAATTAGAGTAGAATTTAATATCATACCAACAGGAAAATTTCCACTTAGAAATTTAGAAAGACTTCTATATAACCCACAGGTCAAAGAGGAAATCTTGAGGGAAATTTTTAAATATTTGAAGAGAATGGAAATGAAAAATACAAGATATCAAAGTGTGTGAAAAGAAGCTAACCCAGTGCTTACAGGGGAATATATATGATGTGAGGGAGATATTATAGAAGAAGAAATGCTCAAATTAATAATTATAGCATTTACCTTTTATATGTAGAAATACAAGAGCAAAATAAACCCAGAGTAATTTGAGGAAAGAAATTAAGAACGATAAGAGTAGAGAAAATGAAACTGATAAATCTAATAAAGCATTTTACAAAAAAACTTACAGTTAATGTCCTCCTTAGTGGTGAAAAACTAGATTTTTCCTTAATATTAGGAAGGAGGCAAGGCTGTTCTCAGCACTGCTATTCAGCATTCTCCTGGAAGTCTGATCAGTGCAACAAGACAAGGAAAGGAAAGAAAATAATGTACAGACCGGAAAGGGGAAAGAGAAAACCTGTGTTTATTATGGACATTGTTAATATGTTCGTCTGCACAGAAAATCCCAGAGACTCACCAGAAAACTCCTAGGACTAATAGGTGAGTCCACCAAGACTGCAGGAGAGCGGGGGCCAGGCAGCCCTGTGAGTCCCTGTGGGGGGGACCGTGGCCTCGTGCACTCACCTCCCGTCCTCACCCCCTCACTGTCCAGTCTACACTGAGAACCTGAGTGGTCTGCAGACACGGAGAGTCATCGAGTCCAGCTCCCCGGAATGGGTGAGAGGGTGGGACAGAGCGCGGGGGCCAGGCAGCCCTGTGAGTCCCTGTGGGGGGGACCGTGGCCTCGTGCACTCACCTCCCGTCCTCACCCCCTCACTGTCCAGTCTACACTGAGAAGAGGAATCACCTCAAATATCTGTCCCCGACCGTGTGCCGTGTGCCTAATGCAGCGTCAGCACCTGCTGGAGTTCCTGCGTCCCAGTGCCCCGGAAATGGTTTTTCCCTGCTCCGCACCCACCAGCAAGGGTGATCTGTGGGACCCTGGAGGGAACAGAGCTGAGCTCAGAAACGGACTGCACGATTCAGAGACACGGCCCTGCTCTGCCAGCTACCCAGATGCGGACAGTGTTCTCAGACACTTGGAGTCCTCCTTTCTATTGTGATCTGCGTGTTTGTGGGACAGCCCGAGTTCTGACCCACACAGAGGCAGGGCTGGAGGCTGGTGTGTGTGTATGTGTGTGTGTGTGTGTGTGTGTGTGTGTGTGTGTGCATATGTATGAGCCTGTGTGTGCGTGCATGTTTGTGCATGTGGGTAGCCTGTGTGTGCGTATGTGTGCGGCTGTGCATGTGTATGAGAGTGTGTGTGCACACATGCTTGTGTGTTCATGTGTGTGCGTGCGTGTGCGAGCATGCGTGTGTGAGTGTACGCTCTTGTGCAGACACTGATGTTTTAGAGGCCAGAAGCTTCTCTTCTTTCCTCTGATCTGAGGGGATCTACCTGCTTCCAGTAGAGCTCCAGGCTCAGCTGCGAGATGGAGAGGAAGGGACATTTGACAGCCACTTTGTGTTCCTTGAACTACTAATTCGGACCAACAGCAGGCTGCTTTGTCACCTGGGGGATGGTGGTAGAGCATGGAAGGAGAGAAAATGTGTCCCATGGAGGGGACCTTACAGTATTTTCCTGGGGCTCAGGTGAACTGCTCCCACATCTCCCACAAGCAAAAGATGCACATTGTGTCACAGAGCCAGCCCTCAGCAAGCGCCGACGATTACGAATTCACATCATCTGTGAATAGCTCTCTGCGCAGGACTGATGGCTGTAGGAGCTCAAGACGGGTCCAGGAGGGATGCTGTGAAGATACCATAGTTTGTCCCAGAGGCTGAGCGTCTGAAAGCCAGTTTGATGTCATACAGATGAGGGGATAGTGGGATCACCTAGGGTTGTCACGTAGCTGAGGCTGAGCAGTCCTGGAACATGTTTGAACCAACTTATTCACTCAGTTTCCCCATGATCTGCCACTGTGTGTGTCTCACGGTGAACTTGTGCACAATGATGTAGCATCGAAATTACTGATGGTGGATGCATCCAGTCCCTGCTCCGAGCCTTCAGAGGTGGAAGAGGCAGGACCAGAGCTTTGGGCATCGTGCTCACAACACAGGTGTCCCCAAGATGGGATTCTCCTGGTTCTTCCCATTAAATCATGGTCATGGCCTGGCCTGGCCTGCAGACCTCACTGTAGACAGGAGTGAGAGGGTTCTCCTCTTCTAGATGTGCTGCACCCCTACCCTGGAATGCATACAGAGGGTTCCTGGAACAGCTGAGGGACACAGAGGCCCCAGGGAGACCCCCACAGACATGGTGCTGCTGACATGACCTCCCCCAGGGCCCAGCACTGCATGGACCCCAGGAGAATGTTGTTAGTTAACACTGCGTTATCTGGAAAGGGTTCCAGAGGCACCTGCAGATGACTGGGGTCGACAGGCAGACAGCCAGGCACAGAGGGACTTGGGAGAACCCAGGATGCCTCCTCCCCCAGCCTCACCTTGTCGCTGTGTCTCCAGACTCCTGCTGGCTCAGCTCTACATAGTGGATGCCACCATCATGTTCCCAAGCTCTTCCTGCGATCCTGCCCCTGAGTCATACACAGATGGATCTTGAGTCTGAGCCTGGAAACCTGTACCCTCCCCCCTCCATGAACCCCACAGCCATGGCCACACCCACCAGCCTCCTGCAGGGACATTCCCTGAGCAGCAAAATGCAGGAGAAAAGGAGCCCAGGGTCCAGTGGGGAGGGAGGCCTCTGGGTACAGGAAGGAGAAGTGCAACCTGCCTCTCTCAGGCCTCACGTTCTTCTTCTCACATCTCCTCCAACAGTACAGTCCAACTACGAAGATCAGCAGCATGACCAGAACTACCGCCAGGATCCAGGGCAGGTGGTCAGCACTGGTCTGTCCATGTGGCTCTGTTTCTATCACACAGACAGAGTGAAGAAGGATAAGGCAAGGGAGAATGGAAGACGCCCACAGCCAGGCACATGCAGACTCTGAAGGGACCTGGTCAGAAGCTCAAGAGGGATGAGCATGGCAGGTGCTCTCACTCAGCCAGTTCCCGAGCTCCTGCTTGGGGCCGGCATGCTGAGAGGACCAGGACATGGTGCCCGCCCTTGAGGAGCCCCTCAGCGGGGGGAGGGCTGAGAACATTCCAGAGCCAGCCAGCCAGAGCCACCCCAGGTCACTAGAGCTTAGAGCTTGTACCCAGGTGTTCAGGGAGGACCACCTGGAGGAGGTGATGGGGAAACGTGGTCTTGAGGGAGGAGTAGGAGATTGCCCGATGATCAGGGTGGGTGTGACGTCCCAGGAAGGAGAGCCATGACCAGGAATGGTTGTGACAATTCTCCAGCTCTGGGAGCTGCTGGCACCCCACTGGGGCAAGTGGGAGAGGGACCAGGCAGGAGGAGCCGGGTGGGTGGATGAAAGGGAGGAAGGAGCCTCTTTCCGGAGGGTCCAGTGGGTCCTCAGCCATGAATTTCTTCTGGGATCAGGGATACTGAGGCAGCAGGTCCCCCAGCAGCTGCTGGAGGGGTGAGGGGGCTCACGTGGAACCAGGTCATTCATTCATTCAGGGACACACTGACTGTGAGCAAATGGCCTGAGGCCATGGCTGGGACATGCATTCAAAGGACAAGCAGACATGGTCTCTGCCCTCCAGGGGTTCAGGCTGCACAGGAGACTAATCCTGGGTCAGAGCATCAGCTCCCAGTGTGGGGCCACTGACTGCTTCTTAGAGGAGACACGGTGTGAGGGCAGGACAGAGGCAGCTCCTGCAGGGCCCTGAGCCATCGAGGCTGAGGAGCCCCTGTGCAAACTCTCTTCATGCTGGGACTGCACCCAGCACGCGGCCCTGTGGGACTGCCTGGGTCACAGGCCCCCAGAGCCAGCTGCAGGGAGGGGGTCTTTGGATGGGAATAAGTGGGGGAGTGGAGGACTCCTGACTTGGAAGGGGTGAAGGCAGAGGGAGGGGCCTGAGCAGAGGCTGGAAGCCGAGGAGAGCAGGACACATCAGGAATGCAGGCAGCAGGTGGGTGTGAAGTGTGTCCCTGAGACCAGAAACAGGCAGAGGAGCTCTAAGCCCTGTATCCTGCAGGGAATCACTGCCCCAGATCTCTCATAGGGTGCAGACCACGGACATCCTCCAGCTCACTTTTCCTGAAAACCAGCCTAGACACACAAGGAATGATGGATGAGGGTGGGGAGAGGTACCGGCTGGGTGCTGCCTGGACCAGCAGGGGTGACGGGTGGAGAGCAGCACGGGAACAACACTGAAGGGCAGAGGCAGGTTGGATGTGCCTGCCAGAGTCCTGGACGGGGTGACCAAGTGGCAGGGGGTGACATAAACATGGGGGACAGAAGCCAAGACCCCTCCCCCAGGGCTCCCTGAGCTCTGGGAGAGCCCCTTCCCTCTGGCAGGTGCACTCACTGTGGTCACAGATGTCCCCAAGGTCCCGGGTGGCAGTTTTCTGGTCCACCTGGTTGCTGACCACACAGGAGAGGCTGGGGCTGGGCTGGCTCAGGGGCAGGTTCACAGCCAGGGTCCAGGGGTTGGGGGCTGGTCCTGGGGCCGGTCTCTGCTCCAGCTCGCTGGGGAGGCCCTCGCTCTCCCAGGACACGGTCAGGTCCTCCCTGGTTCCTGCTGGGTCACACTCCATGGTGACGTTGCACCAGACTTGTGTGAAGGGCAGAACTGTGGTCCGGATCTGGGGAAGGGGCACAGGCTCTGGGGCAGGAGAGACAAGAGGACAAGCCTCATGTGAATTGGAGAACATCACAGCTCCTGCTTTCTCCTGCTGATTCCCTGACGCTCTGGCTTCCTCCCCCTGAGGATGGTGAATGCATTTTACAGATAAGAGAGAATTGACCCAAATACATAGTAGGTGCCAATAAGGAAGGGAGCCACTGAGTTCAGCTCCATGTGATTTCACTAGACTGAGCAAGTCTTACAAACCTCCCTTGAGAATATCAATGCTGGAGTCACCCACCCATAATCCATTAATTCTGAGAGAGCAGGGGTGGGCCCTAGATGAAGGAGAAGTTGGGTCAGGATTCGTTCTAGTCGGGCCCTGTTCTTGCTTCCCCTGCTCAGATGGTTCCCCTGCCCAGCCTGAGGTGTAGACGGCCATTGGTCAGCTCTGGGAGCCCAGAGATCAGCCCCAGGTTCCCACCAGGAGAGCCAGCGGGGTGGGGTGAGGGGAGAACACACTGGAGATCCCTACGATGGCCACCACGACTGTGGTTGGAACAGGCACTGAGACTGGGCTCCACCCAGAACGAGAAGGGACAGATGGACAGACAGTCTGGGGAATCTCCGGGTCCCGAGCTGCGGAGTCCACTCTCTCTGGAGCAGGACGTCTCCTTGTGCAGGGGGGAGTGGGGAGGGGTGCAGGGAGAGAGAGCTGCTCCCTGAGTGTCTGAGGAAGGGTTACCCTGTGAACTTCTCCTCCATCTGTGGAGGTTCAGAGCTGGACCGTGGAGTCTGGGAGTGAGCTGACTTGGGCAGGTGATGAGAAGGATGAGGGAGAACCACATGTGGGATTTGGATCCTGCTAGGTGACCAGTGTCCCCCAACCATGGCCATGTGCTGACCCTCAGAGCCCCATGTGATCACAGGGTCCTTGCAGGGGGGAGGAGGCAGGAGAGGAAGGGGGAGGGGCGTGGTGCCAGAGGGACTCATCCCACCTGTGCCACCTGTGAAGGGGGAGGAAGGGGTCACAAGCCAGGGGATGCGGGCGCCACTAGAAGGGGGGACAGGAACAGAATTCTCCCAGGAGCCTCCAGAAAGGAGCACAGCCCTGCCGACACCTGGACCTCGTGGCAGAGGCTCTGGGGTCTGAGCCCTGCCCTACAGCCCAGAGGACCCCCAGGTGGTGGTGTGGTCAGTCACTGACATACAGTCACCTGTTACAGCAGCACTAGACAGTAAGAGTCCCACTGAGGACCCTGAGTCCTATGGGGACAATGAGTGTTATGGCAAAATCCCCATTTCCCCCCATTCTATTGTCCTCCTGAAGCACAGACATGATTTATCCCTGGCGTGAGTCTCAGCTCTGCCTGCATTTGTGGGGAACACACGACATCTAATTCCAGGGGAGAAGATCGAGTCTGAAGGCTGGGGTCTGGAAGGAATCCTGCAAGCGGGGCACAGGGACACACCCAGGGACCGAGGAAGGGGGTCAGCTGTGGGACTGGGGGCCGCCACGTACCGTAGACCTTCAGGCGGAAATCCTGGTCACGATGTATTCCTTTAGTTAATCGAACTCGAGCCCGGTACAGCCCACTGTCCTCAAGGGTCAGGTTGTCCATCCTGAGGGTCGTTGTGTTGAGCACATGGATCCTCTTCTCTAACTTGTCCTGGAAGTTGACCCATTGTGGAAGAGCTCTCCCAGGAACCACGTGCAGCATGACTAGATAATTTGATCCGGATATGATGCCCCAAGAAATCTTCTCCAGCTCGACTTCTGGAGGTGATTCTGGTTTTCTGATCACTTGAAACAACACAGAAGCTCCTCGAATCTCCTTCAGAGTAACAGGGATTCCAGAATCCTCCACTCCAGAACCACGGGCTCCAGAACTCTGGGTCCCAGCGCTGCAGACGCCTAGGGCATAGGACACAGAAATCAGGAGTGGTTTTCATCAGGAATAAAGGAGAAAACCCTAGAACCCATCTTCTCCATGAACTCCATCCCACGTGCCCCCTGGACTCTGGGAAGGCAGGTCAGGGCCGTGAATTTGAGGCGAGGCTGGAATCCCTCCTGGTCCCAGGGGAGGGTCCCCTTGAACAGGTCACGGGAACTTGCTCACCTGCAGGGACCTGACCCCTGACCGCGAGAGGATGAATGTCAGGAGATCTTGGGTCTGAAGAACAAGAACATTTTGGGGCCACACTGAGTGGGTTTCTGCAGGAGGCAGCTTCTCCCGGGGCTGCAGAGACCCCTCGTGCCCACGGACTGTGTGAGCTCTGCCCCTGGAGTGGGGGCCGCCCCCGGGGACTTGCTTCTAAGGAGCAGAGAGCTGATAACATGATGGACGGCCCTCAGGGACAGCAGGTCCGACAGGAGTGTGACCCCGTCTTGCTGTCACCCCGTCTCCTGCTCGCTCTGATGAAGCCCGCCGCCGTGTTGTGTGCGGCCCCGTAGAGAGGCCCCCATGGGGAGGGACGGAGGGCAGCCTCTGGCCAACAGCCAGGGAGGGGTGAGGCCTCCGTCCCGCACTCACAGGAAGTGCACCCCGTCAGCAAGACCCCGCAGAAGCTTGGATGAGCACCCTCCCGGGTGACTCTTGAGCCCCTTGCACCCCCAGCCCTGACCTAATGTCCATCCCAGCGACCCTGGGTCTGAGAACTCAGCCGAGCCCCCCTGGACCTGACCTGAATGAGGTGGGAGCCCACACCTGGTGGGTGTCCGGAGGCTGAGGGGGCGGCAGGTGACCTCCACAGGTGACCACAGAGGCGCTGACGGAGGTGGCTCCCTGTCCCCCTCTGTCCCCCTGGGCAGGCCGGCCATCAGGCTTCGCTAGGCTGGGCTGCTCTCACTCCCACTGCCAGGAGCCCTGGGTCTGAGGCCAGGGGAGCTCCCCAGAATGAGGGAGGGTCGGCCACACGCGGGGAGGCTCCCCGCCCTGGTAGCTGCCCCCGGGGCCACAGCAGGGACGCAGACCGTGGAATCGCCCCTGGGGGTGTCTGTCTCCATCTAGAAATAGCAGGATCTGTGCTCGTGCTTGTTGGCCGCACTAGTCACCTGGCCTGGCCCCCCGCCAGGGACGAGAAAATGTGGGGGAGCCGACAGTCGTCTGGTGAGCTCGCTGGGTCTGCCTCCAAGACAGGGCTTCTGTGTAGACAGCACGCATGGCTGTGTAGACACTGGATGACCCGTGGGGTCTAATGGACCAAAGGCAGGTCCATCTCAGCCTCTGACAGACCCTGCTCATCGCTGTCCTGAGAGGGACCCCAGCTGCTCTCCCCCAATAATGCTTCGGTTTCCCGCCGACACGCGGGGATCAAGCTCCCTGCCCTTTGCCAAACTGATAAGAGAAAATTCCATGACCTCATATTCTAACGAGCATTTCTCCTGTGCACGAGTCCAGTCACCATGTCCTATGACTGTTGATCACCTTCCCTGGCTGCTGTGAGCTGTCTGCTCTTGTCCTCTGCCTGTCCTTGAGTTTTTCTTTATAACATCTAGGAGCTGGATGTATATTCATAAGATTAGCCTGTTTTCTACTGAAAATTCTATAAATAGTTTCTGGTTTGCTTTCACCATTGTCTTGGACTATTAGCCCTGCTTTTGTCCTCATGAAGTTACACGCGTGGGTCATTTAAGGCTTACTGGTTTATCTCACATAAAAATATCAGCCTCCCCACATCAAAGTGTGCTCCTAATTCTGTCTTGTTTCCTTCTAGGACCTTCTTATTTCAGTGTTCGTGTGTGAGTCTGATGAACAGGGAATGTGCTTGGGTCTCAGACCGGGAGGTCTGGTGCAGCCTGGACGGGAGGGTCTGGGAGGTCTGAGCCCAGGTCCTCCGTCCCCTTGAGCGAGTGGATGGGAGCAGTCATGTGACCCCCCTGCCTTCAGCCTTCCCTCTGGGACGGGGACATACTAGCCGGGCTGCCCTCCCAGAATGAGTGCTAGGATTTCGGGAGACAAAGGCGTTCCCGTTATGTGGGCTGCTGTCACGACCAGGATGGTTATTCTTGACCAAGGACACCCGGGATAAGCCTGGCCTTCCCAGGTCCCAGGATGGAGCCATGTCTCTCCCAGCTGCCCCTCTGGGGGCTCCTCCTGGGGTCAGGGATGGGCCCCGGGACACAGATGCCCATGTGCAATCCCATAGGTGGCCATGGGGAGTCAAGGTCCACCTGGGACCTTCCCGAGTGAGAGGACACTCCTGGCTGTGTCCACACCAGCTGGCTTCCATGGCTCCTGTCCCATCCCCTGTCACCAGGTGGCTGAGAGCCCCGAGCTGCTGGGCAGAGTGGTGGGGATGGAGGGAGGACCAGTATCTTTCTCCCACGTGCCGCTGAGAACAATGTCTATCACACCCTGCACTTGGTGTGGGCCTGTCCCCTCTCCTCAGCAGGTCGTCTCCTGATTGTGAAGTATTCTGGGCTCATCTGACGCTATCCCATGGATTCTGGGGGGATCCAGCAGGAGTTCAATGAACGCGTCCTCCCAAAAGTCAGCACCCTAAAGGCTGTGCGTCCTCTCTCTCTGTCGGCCATAAGCACGATGAACCCATGCACACCCAGGACATCTGTGACAATCGATCGGGCTCCTGGTGGCCGGCAAGGGCTGGACTTTGATTCTTCCTGCGACTGGGTTTCCTCATGAATTCATGGGAAAACAATAATGTCCTGTCACACCCAAGTCCCCACCCAGTCCGCACGGCCAGGGCCCATCTTGTGTGCAAATATGCAGAGTGTGGTGCACACAGGACGCCAACCCCGAGTCAGAGAAGCCACCCTTGTTCCCACAGGGGGACGGTGCCCGGGGCTCCCCGAGGGACAGCAGATCCGTCCCCAGGGTGACACCTGCCCGCGGGCTGCTCCCCAGGGAGTCTGAGCCCACATCGTCCCTCTCAGTGTCCCCCATGTGGGTCAGAGGGGTCCGCCCTAGGGGAACAGGGACACGGATGCTGGCGTTTCTTCCGACCACGGGCAGCACCCGCGCTGCTCCAGCCAGGCTGCTCCCGAGCGACTGCTCGTCAGACCCCGTGACAGCTCACTGTCTGGAGCGGGCCGTGCACACCGGGGTCCACACGCCGGGCGGGAGCTCTGCAGACCCCGCTTGGGAGCAGAGACAGAGACAGCAGAGGGTCCGAGGATTGAGGGGAGCCTCGAGGATGCATCCCCTCCCTCCTTGGAGGGCGGAGGACGTGACCACAGATAGTCCTGGGCTCTGGGTTCTGAAGGGGCCCCAAGCAGGCTCCCAGCTGTCAGTCCCTGTCAGGACGCAGGACGAGGACAGGGCGGGAGGAAGACACAGAGCAGAGGCCTCAGAGAAGTCATAGGTCAGTCCTGTCCAGATGGAGACCCCCAATCCCAGGATGTCACATCTGGAGGGGCTTCGAGGGGACCTGTCACAGAGGAGGGGCTCTCTCTTGCGGGGGGCGGGGGGTGACCCTGTCCCCCATCTACCAGGGCAGAGCCAGACCTGGAGCCTGCTTCCCTGTCCCCCGCCCACTGCTTCCCCTGCAGGGAGCTGCCCTTCGCCCCTCATCCTGCCTCCCCTGCCCTCCTCATCCTGCCCTGCCCTGCCCAGGGCTCCTCCCTCCCAGCACTGCTCTCTGGTCAGCAGGTCTGAGCAGGTCTGGGGTCTCACCCCCCAGCTATTGTCCTGGGACAGGGGACTCAAGTACTCGGCGGGCTTCGGCAGGGCAGGGACGTGGGTCCAGCTGAGGGTTAACCAGCCCCTGCTGGAAAGGGGGGAACCCGGGAGAGAGGAGGACCAGCCCTCAGGCTGCAGGGGAGGAGCCGCCCAGAAGCTGGCCGGTGAGCTGGCCGGTGAGCATCAGCGTGAGGAAGCTGGAAGCCCGCTCAGGACCGGAGGAAGGCACGAGAGCGCTCAGATCTGCAACAGGTGCTGACCCCAAAGAGGGACAGAAGGTCAGGGTCGGGGTGACTGTGAGCAGGAGAGTCTGAGTTTATTCAAATAAAGATGAATCTTAACTTTCACCAGGAACATAAAATTTTGCCCATTTCTCTCTCTCTTTTCCTTCCTTCATCCCCTACCTCTGTTCTTTCCTTCTTTGCTTTCTTTCTCAATCTTCCAACCTGGATCTTTATGGAGGACACTATGGAATTTCCCATATGTCCCCTGTTCAATAAAACTGAAAAGTGGAGAAAGCCCACTTGCAGACAGGATGTTACCTTGTTAAAGTGTCTCTACACCATGCAAATTTCATTTTCTAATGAGGAAACACCCTGTTTGCAAAAGTCCTGTGATTCCAGAAACATCTAAAATCCCTGCAGCTCAGGGAGGGGTGTTTCACTCAAACCAAACATTCCAGACAAAAACAGCTTTCCAAACTCTCTTCAGAATTCACAGTTCTAGAGACCTCAGTGTTTTCTCCTTCGTTATCATTTAATTCGTTACACAGAAGCAGGTGGTCTCAATGAAGGAATAACTGGAATTTCGGGCTTCTGATAGGATGACTTTTTTGAGTTCCTTTTTGGGGCCACTTCTTCTTCCCTCCTGCTCCCCTGTCACCCCCACCCTGAGCCCAGGTCGGCAGTCTTCTGTTCCGGGCTCAGCCTTACACACAGCAGGTGGGTGCAGAACCTTGAATTTTGGGGGCTTCTTTCCTTCCTGTGCAAACAGAACGTCCCTGGATTCGGGGTGCTCATCTTGCCCGAGGAGCCAGAGCAGCGCGGCTCCCTCCAGCTCAGACAGGGGCTCTGGGCCGGCCCCTCCTGCACACAGCAGCTGCAGAGGCTGCCGGTCCCCGTGCACAGCAGGCGGGGTGCCCATCCCCACCCCGGGTCCCCCGCAGCCGCTCCTAGGTCTCCTCCATCCCTCTCCCCAGGAGGCCCCGGGCTCTCCCGGCCTCACCCCCTGGGAGGGCTTCCCTTCGTGCTGCCGGGCAGCCGCGCTCAGGGTCCCCAGCCTGGCCTCCGCCAAAAGCTCCCTTTGTTCCTCCCCATCACCCCGGGGCTCTAACCCCAGTGCCCTGCGTGTGCTCCGTCATCACACGGCTGACCCCTCTGGTTCTTCAGCACAGACCTCAGACAGCCCGGGAGCTGCTGCCTCCCTGCCCACCCGGCGGCCTCCCTCCCAGGGAGCCCGGGCCACTCACTGAGGAGGAGGCTGCTGAATCCCAGGAGCCAGGGGGCCCCGCACAGATGGGGGTCTTCTGAGCAGGTGCCCATGGCCGGCTGCCTCCTGCTGGCCTGGCCTCGGTCAGCAAGGCTACAGGGAAAATGTCTAGAACTGAGAGGCAAGGGAAGAGGAAAAGCTTCACCCAGAAGAGCACTTCCCTCCTCCCCACCCCGAGGGCGGGGCTGACTGTTCGTTCTGGGACCTCACTGTCCAGTCTAGAGTAACACACTCTGGTCTCTCACGTTAGCTCAGCACCTGCAGTGAGGTCTCAGGAGATAACTGCAGAATAAATGTGGGAACAGCCCCCTCTAGGAGGCCCTGAGCTGGAGACGCCCAGTCCCTGTGCTCAGACCCTCAGACCCTCAGGCTGCACCCCCAGGACTGGCCGGGGCCCCGCACTCAAGGTGGTCAGCCTGTTGGGTCTTCAACCCACTTTATGGATATGAGACCCGAGTCCGAAGGGTTTAGACCACCTGCCGGAGGTCACCCAGCAGAGCAGGAGTCAGGGTCTGGACTCCCAACAAGGAGCTCTGAGAAATCCCACGTCACCACCGCTGTCCCTTCCCTTGTGTGGCCTCTAGTGATCACCGCATCCGGTCTGGGCCCCCCCGCCCCGAACTGCTCTGCGCCCCTCAGACCAGAGAGCACTCAGCACGGCCTCATTCCCCCGCTCCCACCCAGTGATGGGGAGACCCCTCCACGGGCCGTCCCTGAGCCTTGTGGGCAGAAACCCCCGGATGGAGTCCAGATACAGGCATCTCGTCCCCTGGACCTTCAGGGTGATGGGGAGCAAGTCGGCTATGCCCCTGTCCCTGTCCCTACAGCGCTGGGCGAGCCCTCTCAGGCTGAGAACTGTTTGCTTGTGCAAACCCCCACTTGAAGTGGGGCGCAGGGCCCAGGAGGGAGCCCCCAGCAGCTGCAGGCCGGGACCCCGGAGGGTCAGCCTGCACACACTCCATGCTGGGGCAGCCCTGGGACTTTCTACACCTGCACATACTGATGTCTGTCCCCTCCCGCCCTCCTGTGCAGCAAGAGAGCTCAGGTCACCAGTCCTCCGTGTGTCCAGGTCTCTGTGGTTCCCAAGGTTATTTCCTGTGAGGGGCAGCGGGGCTTAGGATTACCGTCCATGTCACAGATGAGCAAAGTCAGGACCCGTAGGTGATGTGATGAGTCCCAGTCTGGACGCCAGAAAGGGGCAGAGCCAGGCAGGTCTTAGGCCTCCCAGACCACTGGTCTTTCCAGACTGAAGTCCCTCCCAGACCTTGAGAAGCCACAGTGAGGGGGAGGGAGGCCAGGCCTGACCCAGGGCAGGCTCTCTCCTGTCTCACACCCGCAGGCAGAGGACATAAGTCTGTGGTGCCATCTCTGCAGCTTCTGGGGTCCATACCGGCCCTTTGCCGACCACAACCTCACCCCTGCACTGGCTGCGTCACTCCGGCAGCACCTCCTGTGAGGTCAGACCCACAAGGCGGCTGACCTGAGAAGCCCAGGCTGGTCTCCCAGGAGGGATCAGGCCCCTCAGAGACTGTGAGCCGGGAGAGCCTGCTGAAAACCGCCCTCCTTGCCTCTGGCGTGAACGTTGTCCTCCTGCGGGGTCTGGGGGTCCGGCTTCACGGGGACCTTCCCCTTGCCCTTAATCTCCCCATCAGTCACTCCAGCGCCATCTCCTCAGAGCCTGGGGAAGCCCACGGGTGCAGAGAAGGCTCCTGCCCGGACCTGGCCCAGCGCCCGCCAGCCCAGCTTCCTAGGGACCCCCAGCCAACCGACCAGTCTGTCCCTCCTGCTGGGCTTCCTTCTTCCCCGGTCTCCCTGGGGGGTCTGGGCTGGACAGGCCTCAGCATCTCTTCTGTGGGGTGGGGAGGACAGACAACCACACCTGCAGTGGTCTCTGCCCACCCCAGGGGCTCAGACCCGCCCCTCCGCCCCAGAGGGAAGAGGCTGGGCTCAGCGGATCCCCACTCGCAGCCCCCGAGAGTGAGCCCCTCCACGGGCACACGGTGGGGGTGGAGACCCAGCAGGGGATAACTGGGAAATAGCTCCCACTCAGAGGGGTCCAGCCCCGACCCTCAGGGACCTGAGAGAGGGCACCCCACAGACCCAGCCTGCCCACCCGCGCCCGCCCTGTGGTAAGACCCTTCTCTCCTCTTGGCCGCTGGACCTGTCTACTGACTCCTCCAGCGGCAGCTCACGGGGCCCCAGCAGCCTGCCCTGTCCTGCCCCAGACTGGCTCCTGCCCTCCCCCTGCTGATGGGGGCTGGGGTCCTGTGCTCAGGGGAGGCAGGCGGCCCTGTTGTCAGGCTGGTGCAGGTGCGGAGTGGGCCGCTCAGAGGGGGAGTTGTTGCCTCCCTCCATCGCAACTCTGTCCGTGAGGACAGTCAGGACTCACACGTGTGACGTGTATGATCAGCAGGTAAACTGGGCGTAGCAGCCAGCACAGTGTCAATCGGCAGTGTTTACTGAGCACACGTGTCCCTCAGGTGGCCCCACTGACCATCTGCTGCCATCCCTGAGCCCATGGTGGCTTCCTAGACAACTGGAGCTACCCAGCAGCTGCCCTGGGACAGACACTCCACCTGAGGGCCCCACCCAGCTTCTGGGGAAGGGAGTCAGGGCTCCTTGCTCCTCGCTGGCCCTCCCCCCGACCAGTCCATGGGGCTCAGGTTGGGGCGGTTCCCCCGTCTCCCACCCAGCAGCCTGGCCGTGCTGAGGACGCACAGTGGGTCCACCTCTGGGAGCACGTTGTGCTGGTGGCCAGGCTCTGGGGAGACACAGACGGAGATACCCTTCCCCCTTCTGCGGTGAAGCTGAGCCCTCTTGCGCAGGTGTACTTCAGCCTAATCTGCGCACAGGACCTGCCGGCATGGCAGGTGTGCCGGGGGCACGGAACTGCGCCCCCCACCCCGTCATCTCTGGCAGACACAGCGTGCTCCCTGTGCCCTCTGGGAGAGGGGCTGAGCCAGAGCCCGACAACGTGACCACAGTGGGGGGGCTGTGGGGTCCTGGATTTGAGGGGAGGGAGACTTTGGGTGAAGAGCAGGGATCCCGTGTCTGTGAGAACCCAGACCATGGGGTCTGCGAAGCCACATGCTTCCTGGTTGGAGCCTGGGGGCGGGCGTTGGGCGCGGGCGTCAGCATGAGTGGTGTGACCTTGGGTTAGGGTTAGAGCCCTCATGTGTAACCTGGCGATCAGGATTCCCGTGACTTCAGATCGACCCTCTGTAAGAGCTGGTTGCATTCCTCTTGTGTCTTGACCCCCTTTCCTGCCCCCATTCCCACACCCTGGTAATCACCCCCCTCCTGCCTGGTGTAACCTGTGGGTCTTCCGTGGCCTCACCTTCCCCCCCTCCTACCGCTTCTGAGTTCAGGGATGTGGCCCAAGTCCCCACAGAGCCCTGCAGCCCCGAGGGGAGACTCTCAAAGTTCCGTCTTGTGCTCAGGACCCCTCATCCCTATGCTGGGAATCACTACAATATCCACTAACGTACAGACACATGGTGACTCTCGTGTTGACACAATGTTGTCAGGAATGACACACGAAGTAAAATGCTGGGTTATTTGTCTGCAATAAAGTCTGCCCTGTTTGGGGTCCACTGTCAACTCAGGAGCCCAAGGACCCCCTCTTGCCATTCACAGGGTCTCCCCCTACAAAGGGGGGCTTGCTGAGTGGGCCCAAGAGCTCAGGGTGGGAGTGGCTTTTCCCACACTCAGGAGATTCTGGAAAATTCCAACCCATTGGACGCAGCTCCCTGTGGGCAGAGAGCTCATGACCGTGAACCTGAGGACACGCGCTGGGCAGTGTGGCTTCTGTGCTGACATTGGGCTTCGGGCTGGACCCCTCCTGGAGGCAGGGACTCCATCCGTGGCCGGGGGAGCACAGGCTCTCGGACCAGACACGGTGAGGCTGAATCTCTCTTCCCCGCGCCTCCCCTGTGTGTCCCTGGACACAGGGCTGGAAGCCCCGAGCCCCCGAGCTCTCAGCACGGTGGGGACGTGGAGCTGCTGCAGGCGTCACTGGGTGAGTCCCTGGGCCCGTGCGGGGCCGGTGAGCTCACCCCTGCTCCAGGAGACTCCTGTTGGCTCCAGACTGAGCGTGAGGGAGAGACCTCGTGCATCAGGACCCTGCTGGCTTTCCTACTAGACCAGGGTCCCAGGGGCTCCCTGCTGCCTCTCCATTGCCCTCATCTCCTTTCAGAGAAGCAGGACTGACCTTGGGGACAGGCAGCTCCTGTGGGGAGAAACGCCCACGTCCAGTGAGGACACATCAGGGTGAATCAGAAGGTCCTTCCTGACGTGGACCCTGGATTCTTCCCCACCAGAGAGCAACCCCGTGAAACCAGGGAATCCGTGATCTCGGCGTGGCCGTCGGGTGGGAAGGGACGGGTGAGGAACTAGAAATGCGCTCGTTCCTCAGGTGCTGGGACAATATGGGGCGACAGAGGGACATGAGCCCCGAGCTTGCAGCCGCGGGGCTGGGGTCTGCACGCCCGCGGGCTCCCCACTGGCCTGGCGTCAGACACCGCAAGCCGAGAACAACCGGACCAGGAAGGAGGCATCCCACCCGGGGCTGGTGTGGGAGCAGAGCCCTGCCCTTGCCACCGTCACTGTTTGGGACAGCAGCTCTCTCCTGGCTCGGGGGCCTCCTCCCTGGGACCCTCAGAGCGATGGGACCCCATACCGGACGCTGCCATTTGTGCCCAAATCCACAGGACCTCCTGACATGGGGACATGTTTTCCACATAAATTATCATTTCATCTGTGAAGAGAGAGTTTGACTTCTTTGCGAGTTTGAATGCCTTTTATTTCTTTTTGTCTTCTGATTGCTGAGGCTAGAAATTCTGGTACTGGTTGAACAATAGTGGAGAGAGTGGGCATCCCTGTTGTGTTCCTGACCTTAAGGGAAAGGCTCTCAGTATTTCCCCATTGAGAATGATATTTGCCTTGGGCTTTTCATAAATTGCTTTTATGATATGGAGGTATGTTTCATCTATCCCTGTACTTTGAAGAGTTTTAATTAGGAAAGGATTCTGTATTTTGTCAAATGCTGTTTCTGCATCGATTGAGAGGATCATATGGTTCTTGTCTTTTCTTTTATTGATGTGCTCTCTCACGTTGATTGACTTCCAAATGTTGAACCACCCTTGTATCCCAGGAATAAATCCCCCCTGGTTGTGGTGGATCATCCTTTTAATGTACTGCTGGATCCCATTGGCTAGAATCTTGATGAGTATTTTGGCATCCATGTTCATCAGGGATATTGGTTTGTAATTCTCCTTTTTGATGGAGCCTTTGTCTGGTTTTGGGATCAGGGTAATGCTGGCCTCATAGAATGAGTTTGGAAGTTTTCTATTTCTATTTTTTGAAACAGCTTCAGTAGAATAGGCATTATTTCTTCTTTAAATGTTTGGTAGAATTCCCCTGGGGAGTAATCTGGCCCTGGACTCTTTTTTTTTTTGGGAGGTTTTTGATTACTTCTTCAATTTCCTTACTGGTTATTGGTCTTCAGATTCTCTATTTCCTCCTGTTTCAGTCTTGGTAGTTTATAAGTTTCCAGGAATGCATCCATTTCTTCCCGATTGCTTAATTTGTCGGCATATAATAATTGCTGGTAATAATTTCTGATAATTGTTTCTATTTCCTTGGTTTAGTCATGATCTCTCCCCTTTCATTCATGATTTTATTAATTTGGGTCCTTTCCCTTTTCTTTTGGATGAGTCTGGCCAAAAGTTTATTGATCTTATTAATTCTTTCAAAGAACCAGCTTCTGGTTTCCTTGATCTGTTCTACTCTTTTTCTAGTCTCTATTTCATTGATTTCTGCTCTAATCTTTTTATTTCTCTTCTCCTGCTTGGTTTGGTTGTATTTGCTGTTCTTTCACCAGGTCCTCTAGGTGTAAGGTTAGCTTGTGGTTTTGGATTTTTTCTAATTTTTTGAGACAGACTTGGATGGCTATGTATTTCCCTCTTAGAACAGCCTTTGCAGTATCCTATAACTTTTGAGCTGATGTGTTTTCATTCTCATTAGTTTCAGTGGATTGTTTAAGTTTTTTAATTTCCTGGTTGACCAAATCATTCTTTAGCAGGATGCTCTTTAACTTCCATGTGTTTGAGTTCCTACCAAATTTCTTCTTGTGGTTGAGTTCCAGTCTCACAGCACTGAGATCTGAAAATATAGAGGGGACAATCTCAATTTTGGTATGGTTGAGACCTAATTTGCAACCCAGTATATGGTCTATTCTGGAGAAAGTTCTGTGTGCACTCGAGAAGAATAAGTATTCGGTTGTTTTAGGATGTAATATTCTGTATATGGTCCAATGTGTCCTTCAAAGATCTTTTTCCTTTGTTGATCTTCTGCTGAGATGATCTGTCCATTGCTGTGAGTGGAGTGTTGAGATCTCCTACTTTTAGTGAATATTATCAATATGTTTCTTTGTTTCGGTTATTAATTGTTTTATACAATGGGCTGCTACCATGTTGACAGCATAGATATTTACAATTGTTAGATCTTCTTGTTGGATAGACCCTTTAAGTATGATATATTGTCTCTCTACAACTCTTACTACTGTCTTTGGTTTGAAATCTAATTTATCTGATATGAGGGTCGCTACCCCAGCTTTCTGTTGAGGTCCATCAGCGTGGTAACTTGTTCTCCATCCCCTCACTTTCAATCTAGAGGTGTCCTTAGATTCAAAATGCGTCTCTTGTAGACAGCATGTGGGTGGGTCCTGCTTTTCTATCTAGTCTGAAACCCTGCATCTTTTCATGGAAGCATTTCGCCCATTTACATTCAGAGTAACTATTGAAAGATATGGGTGTAGTGCCATTGTATTGCCCATAAAGTTCCTGCTTCTATAGATTTTCTTGGTTTCTTTCTGATATACGTGACTCTTGGGGTCTCTCTTCACTTAGAGTTCCCCTTAATATTTCTTGCAGGGCTAGCTTGGTGGTTGCATAGTCTTTCAGTTTCTACCAGTCTTGAAAGCTCTTTATCTCTCCATCCATTCTGAATGACAGTCTTGCTGGATAAAGTAGTCTTGGCTGCCTGTGCTTTTCATTTAGCACCCAGAATATGTCTTGACAGCCCTTTCTTGCTTGTCAGGTTTCTGTGGACCGGTCTGATATTATTCTGATGTTCCCCCCTCCATATGTAAGGAACCTCCTCTCCCTGGCAATTCTCAGGATACCTTCTTTGGCTGTAAAATTTGCAAGTTTCACTATTATATGTCAGGGTGTTGATCTATTTTTATTAATTTTGGGAGGGGTCCTCTCTGTCTCTTGGTCTCGAATGCTTGTTTCCTTCCCCAGATTAGGGAAGTTCTGAGCTATATTTACTGAAATATACCTTCTAGGCCTCTTCCCCCCAGCTCCTCAGTGATCCTAATAATTTTGATATTGGAATGTTTCGTGGTATCATTAATCTCTCTAATCCTTTTCTCATGTGCTACTAGTAGCCTACCTCTGTTTTCCTCGACTTCCTTCCTTTCCACCAGCTTATCTTCTAGACCACTAATTCTCTCTTCTGCCTCATTTACCTTGGATGTTAGAGTATCCAGTTTAGACTGAATCTCATTCATAGCATTTTTTAGTTTGGTCTGATTAGATCTAATTTCTGCCCTTAGAGATTCTATCTTGTCATTAATGTTTTGTTTTTTTTTCAAGCCAGCTATTGACTTTATGATTGCTATCCTGAATTCTATCTCTGCATCTTGTTTATATTCATATCCATTATTCTGTGGCAGAAGACATTGTCTTTGTTTCTTTTCTTTGTTGAGAGTTCCTCCTCCTAGCCATTCTGTTGAGGGATTGTTGAGTAAATAAGCAGAGTCCAAAGTATCAACCACAACCCAAGCAAAATGCACCCTAGGAAAATGCAGAGTGGTCAGAAGCTACCACCAAAAAACAAAGCCAAAATGAAACACAGAATAAAATTTTAAAAATTAAAAAAAGGTGGGGAGTGAAAGCGGGGCTATAATCTCAGTGTGGACAAAGCAGGGTGTTTCAGTTGTTCCTGGGTATATTTTGGTCTGTGTGTTAGAGGACACTATATCCCAAAATTGCAAGGAAAGTAAAACTCATATATATATAAGTATATAGTTAAAGGTATAATTGAATAGTGAGAAAAGGACTACAATAACACATATATCTATTAAAAACATAGCAGTGAAAAATACAAGTTAAAAAGCTACTACAAAACATAAGTTGATATAATAAATATCTAGGTGAAATGAGAAGGTAAAAAAGAAAAAAAAGGGGAGAAACAGCATAAGAAGAAAAAAACAGAAAAGGAAAATTTTATCTGAAAAATAAATAAGTTGTGAGGCCACACCTGGAGCTCAATATACAACTTTCCCCTAGCATTGGGATTTTACAGTCCTATAGGATCCATAGGATTGCCACCCAGCTGTTCTTCCAGCCTGTCTTCTGGGGGAGGGGCCAGCCATGCTGTTTCTCAGATAACCCTGCCTGTGCGGAGTTGCCCCACCCCCTGTCAGGGGGATGGGGTTAGTGGAAACTGGTCTTCTGTGTGGTTTTTGTTCCCTGGGGGCTTTCCGTTCCTCTTCAGAGAATCAGACAAAAATGGCTGCAGTGAAAACACTGGCCCAGAGTGGAAAATTCACAGTCTGCCTTTTAATTAACCCTCCAGGACATACAGTCTGCACTTGTGCACGCTGAGCTGAAAATTGCAGCCTCCCGCAATCTGGGCCCACAGCAACTCTCTCAGAGGTAGTCCCAGGGACCCGGGGGTGCCACTGCCCTTTGTGATTCTAAAGCCTTGAGCAGCCACAGGCTCTTGTGTACCCAGAACTCCTAGATCATGTCTGGGTGCTGCTCTAAAGCCCTTTCTGGTCAGCTACTGCGGCAAGTTTTTGCCGGGTTTTGGCACAGTTTCCAGATTTTTTCAGGCTGTTCAAGGAAAGAACAGTTATTGACCAGCCCACTTCATGGTTTATGGAGATTTGAGCAGAGAGACCCTTCCTGGGCTCACTGACCATAGCCTGCTTCCTGGTTCCACTGCTTGGGCTCCCTACCATTTCAGGAATCTCCTTTTGCTCTGTGGTCCCTTGTAACCTGAGACCACAGTGCTCTACCTAGAATCCTGCCTTTTCATGCCAGAGCCCCCTTTGGAGGTCTCTCATAGAGCAGATTCTGAGGGTTCTGATTCTGTGCTTCCGGAGATGAATAGAACAATTAGACACTGAAAGGTCAGTAAGAATATAGGTGATCTGATTGGCATGCCAACATCTTTAACTTAGTGATATTGATAGAACATGACATCCAACTGAGCAACAGAGTACATGACCTTCCAAGGCCACATATAAAATGCTCATCAAGATAGACCATATTCTACCCAGTCAAGAAATGGGCAGAAGACATGAACAGACATTTCTCTAAAGAAGACATCCAAATGGCCAACAGACATGTGAGAAAGTGCTCAACATCACTTGGCATCAGGGAAATACAAATCAAAACCACAGTGAGATGCCACCTCACACCAGTCAGAATGGCTAAAATCAAGAAATCAGGAAAGGACAGATGTTGGCGAGGATGTGGAGAAAGGGGAACCCTCCTACACTGTTGGTGGGAATGCAAGCTGGTGCAGCCACTCTGGAAAACAGTATGGAGGTTCCTCCAAAAGTTGAAAATAGAGCTACCCTATGACCCAGCAATTGCACTACTGGGTATTTACCCTAAAGATACAAAGGTAGTGATCCTCAGGGGCAAGTGCACCTGAATGTTTATAGCAGCAATGTCCACAGTAGCCAAACTATGGAAAGAACCTAGATGTCCATCAACAGATGAATGGATAAAGAAGAAGTGGTATATATATACAATGGAATACTATGCAGCCATCAAACGAAATGAAATCATGCCATTTGCTATGACATGGATGGAACTAGAGGGTATTATGCTGAGCGAAAAAAGTCAATCGGAGAAAGAAAATTATCATATGATCTCTCTGATATGAGGAACTTGAGGGGCAGGGTGGGGGGTC